>JAMPIV010022253.1:0-242500 GCA_024509875.1 Oreohelix idahoensis | reverse complement strand
ATTAATATATTGTTTGCCTTTACAAAACTCATGTCATGTTCGAATTTTCTTCTTTAAGTTATATAAAAAAATCTTACCGTTGTCTGGGTTAATTTTTATTAGTTCTACAGGAAAGTTACAAGATCTGTTCAACAATTGCGCACTTAATTTTTGTTGCAGCACAGCACAAGCGATGAAATGTGCTATTCAATATTTTTTTTTGTTTGAATTAGTGTAGTGACTACATGTCCGCACGAGTGCGCACCTGTTGTACACAGTCGCGAGTAATTATTTCAGCAGCGTATTCTAATTGCAATGAGTTGGCTGCAACGGAACAAAAACGACACCAGCGTATAATACAAGGTGTTCCACGAAAAAGTGGCCCCATTCACAAAGTGAAAGTAGCCAGATTTTTCAGCATTTTTCAATATTTACGAATATGTCGGTTATAAAAGGTTCTAAGTAGTACCGTACTAGATTGACCTAAATTATTTTCCGTGACTATCAAAGAGTAGCATACAGAAGCTGATCTCAAAATGGCGTACAACAGGGTCGGTCGTTAATGCCAAAAAATGTAGAGTGCCAACTTTTAGGTCGTCACATTTCTACAATGCTAGGACTACTTGGCCATTCACACTACTTCCGACACAATACGTCAGCATTCCATGACGTCACGGGCCGCTTTTTCGTGGAACACCCTGTATATTAATAACTAAACTGCATAATTATGAAAATAAGACAAAAGTATATCTGATTGATAAAATTATCCAAGAGCAGGGTCATGTTTCTCTTCGACTCCCACCTTAACATTCTCACCTTAACCCAATAGAGCTGGTTTGGGCTAGAGTTAAAGGGCAAGTGGCCGCCCAGAACACCACTTTTAAAATGACTCGTGAGGCCCTTTCACGAATAGACACAGAGTACTGGGCTAAATGTGAAGAACACGTGCTCCAGGAAGAAGAAAGATTACTGGCAGCGAGATGGCTTGCAATTTATCCAACCAATAACTGTTGTGAACTTATTGGAGTCGTCCGATTCGGAATGAGGCACGTCGTTCGCATTCCTTCGTTTGTGATAAACTAATTTCATATGCCAGTCTATAATAACACATAAACAGTTACGATTCGTCATAGCTTCCTGATGATTTACTGCTATCATTGTTCATTATCAGATCGTCATTCCTCGTATCAAAATCACGTGAACAACCAATCACACATTAAGGACACGCCTTTGAACCGTCTTGTCGCACAAATGTTGTAATTTACTGTAAGAATTAATTTTGCGGGCAGATTTAGGCAAATGTTCCAAAAAGATCAAAGAAAATCGCCGTTTTGCAAATTTCGCGAAAGCTGTGGATGTAATGATCACAAAATCTTAACTGCATGGAAAATCTAAGACTGCATGCAAAAATTCATGTCCATACAACAAACAGTTTTGGAGAAAATTGACGCTTTCTGTGGGCACGAATTTCCGAACGGACTATAGTAGTTAGACAACGATCTTCTTCCAATATTCAACCGTAATGAGAATAAAATACAAGTATTAAACGTATTTTATGGCAAAATATAAAATACGCGTATAATACTTTTGATAAGGGTGGATTAGGTGATGTTTACTCAGTGATGATCAGGCCACACTGTCTGGCCACTATGGACGTTGCAAGTATAAGTCCAAGTATGTTGTAAATTTATAGTTCTGTCCAATACCACCCCTATCGACACCAGGTATATTATAGTTGAGTGTAGGGTGTCTTATCTGATTTTTGTAGTTGCTGTGTATATAGTAGTGAGGTAGTTCACAGGGTTACAGCACATGACATATGACATGCGAAGTCATAAAAGGGTTAAACTGATCTTGACGTTTCATCATTTATTTGACGCCACAAGTACAGATACGTTACATAAGTCATAGATGTCAATAGTTCAATATATTCAGCATTCTAAAGTGTTGTTTATGGATCTGCATACATAAGGTTTATCAAAATCCTGCAACAGTGACAGCTGCATATCATCAATGTTCATTAGATAATAATCAATACTCCTTTCTGATGCTGGCAGATCAGATGTACAAAATAAGTCTATTATTGTCCGCACGAGGATGGTGCTCCAGGAGTATAGGTCAAGCTGACCTTTACAGGCATTCCTAAGTCTAACCTTGACGTAGGTGCAATCGCTGACAGAGCGACGTTCATAGAACATAGAACTGTCCTTCGGGCTTAGTACGACCCGTGTACATATTAATCTCAGGTATGAAGATACATGGGACGTGACTTCAAGTAGAAGAACCTCTATTTCTGTAGATCGTGTGTGAGCAGAGAACGACCATTGTCAAACATAAAGTTAGGTTACAGATTTAAGACGTAAATGAGGTATTACCTTGTTTCGAAAATCAACACCACAAAACACACGCCTACAGGCGTTTTGAATAATCAAGGGAAGGACCTTGTAAGCTAAACTACTCACAATAAGGCTCCTAATTCCCTATTAAGAATCACAGAGACGCAAAAGCGTTCTCTCTGCTTCACAACTTTCCATCGACTCTTAGACAGGAAAACTTCCCAGACACCTCTAACGTCCGGACATGCGCAGAACGCATACACCTGATCAAAAATCAAACGAGACGAAGAAAGGAACATTCCAGATAAAGATCTGTAATAAAATCGCGCCTTATATGGACAGGAATAACAACCTCAACACTGGTTTCAATCATTCCAAGAAACAGTTGACCGATACTACCATATAAGGAGAATGGTCACACATCGTTCAAAAAATATGGACCGACGTGTTCCGTCACAAGAGAAGGTAACCATCATTGAAAATGGTAATCTAGTAATGGTAGAGTTATCTAGCTTCGACCGAAAAAAAATTAAAGTGTACATTTCAGACAAGCTAATTATACAATGTCTTTAGAAAAAATGATTATACAATGTCTTTAGAAAAATGATTATACAATGATTATACAATGTCCTTAGAAAAAATATCTGTGCGTAACAACTTTACTATACGTTAAATTAATATGCGTAAGTTTGACATGGGGCGCTTTCCATAGGTATATCATGAAATGACGTCATTGGCGCATAACGTATTTTAAAAAAAAAGTTGTTTGTTTTTATGTAACAAGAGTTTTAATGACACTTTAAAGGTAAATATCCTACATATATGTTTTAGTAAAACTACAGCTTGAATTGCTAGACGAACATGTGTTAAAACGTTCAGATTTACAGAAAAATGGTCATCTGCTGAAATGCGACGAATAGGATACCTTAGCGCTATAAGTATGGAAAGACATCCAATACCATAATTCCCGCCGTAAGTACGTCGGTCGGTCACATCATGCACACTGTTATTTGCGCACTTTTATATTTTCGAGAGAGGACATTAGCTTTCAAAAACAGCTAAGGGGGTGCAACTGTGGTTGAAAGTTAGACAATAATTGTATTGTTTCCCTTATATGTAATCTCCCGAAAATAGAAAAGTGCGCAAATGACGGTGTGCATGAACAGTTTGATTATGGAAAGGGCCAACAACACAATTGATAAACAGTACATGAACTGGAGACAGGAAGGTGCGGAGATGCAGATTAAATCAACAGACAATCAAGATACTCTTCTGTCCAGTTTCATTCGAGAAATGGATTTAACTCGTCATTTTCTTAAAGATAACCTTAAAATGTAAGTTTTTGATTGTTTTTCAAAACAAAATTTTAATTTAAAGTATTGCAGACTTATTATTTTGGATCAAAATGATAAGGTGGCTGCAATTAAAAACCTGTCAATTTTGATGGGTTGTTGCTAGTATTTTAAATAATTCATTATGTATGTCAGCCGATAATACGCCCTATTGCATGATTGCATAACTTTGTGTTTGTATTTATGTCCGTTGCAGAATAGCAGCAACCCCTAAAGTATGCTTGAAGTCAAATGTAAAAGTACAAATGACAAATTGTAATGATAGGTCTTGTTGCTTCTGTTATTTGTGCTCGATATTAGAACAAAATTAAGTAAATTAAATTGCTTTTAGTTTTAGCTGTCTATCTTCTGTATGACAGCATAACATGTTTCAATTGGAGATAAATTTTCAGGTTATGAAACGTTCGACTCAGTGATGCAACGTATTTCAACGTACGGAAGTTTACCGTACGCGTTTAATACGAATTTTATCGTCAAAAATACAATACGTATCATACGTACGGTCGAACATTGTCTTCTTTCACATTTCTTACTCATTTATAGCGCAACAAGTCTCAGCACTAAAAGTACTTGTGTAGACTTCTATCCAATTGACGCAATTTTGCTATACATTTCTGATTCATTTTTCTAGCACTTGGAATACTTCTTGTCTCGATGCACAAGACCATAATGATCTCACATCTCCAGTGTGTACAAAGTACGAGACACGAACTCACCCATACCGATAGATGTCTGTGCGACAAGTACTTTCAAATGAGATTTCTTAAAAAGGTATCGCAACAACAACTAAGATGAGTTTTTTTTCATGGGAGCTTGCAACTTCATGCAAGGCATTACAAGGCAGTCCTTGTTCTGGAATCCACAGAGAAAGAGAGGCAGAGGTAGACCAAAAAACACATGGAGAAGAGAACTGGATACAGAGGGGAAAATGATGAGGAAAACATGGAAAGAACTTGAGCGGATGGCACAGGACAGGAAGACATGGCATGTGTTTGTTGAAGGCCTATGCTCCTCGGGGAGCTAAAGGGTATTGATTGATTGGTTGGAAACTTCATCAAGTAATACAAATTGTCACAGAAACCACTACTGTAGGAGCGAGTGAATGCGAGATGCAGGCTTTCAAAGGGGACCAGCAACAGTAATGGCCACATACTCCACATGGAGCCCAAAAGAAAATGAAGAAGATAAAACAACAGTACAAAGAAACAGACAGGTAAATATAAGCAGTCAAATGGTTTCATAAAGGATATGAAAGGAAAATGCTTAGTAACATAATAGAGCAAATTAAGGTGTTTATTACACTTCAGAAAGGACCATGTCCAAAATATCCCCCAGACACCGAGCTAACAGATAAAGAGTTCTAATTAACTGGGAAAAAAATTAATTAAGGAAGAATAAAGACCGCTTCTAAGTAATGAGAAAACTGCGGGCCTACATGAAATTCCAGCAGAATCCACCAAAGAAGACTTTGATGCCCCTACAGAGAAATTATACAAATTACTTGGTAAGTCTTTGAGCGAGAAGTATTGCTTGTTGACTGGAAGAAGTGTTTGTGGTCACATTACCAAAGGTTTGCAAGAGTGCACACATTTCAGAGGGATAATGCGTTTTCTGTGCCAGGGAAAATATTAAACAGGATCATCCATGCGGAATTTAAATAAATCCATATGATTTCCTATCTAACCTCCACTTTCTTTACTTTCCTGACGAAGGCCTTGTGGCCGTAACGTAGACTATTTTCTTTGTCTTTTGTCCTCGTAAGACGAATCACCTTTTTTCGATTTTTTTTCAAACCCACCCAAATAAATCCATAGAAGGAACACCTGAGATAAGAACAACCAGGTTTTCTACAAAACGTATCCTATTCAAAAGATGTAGCAAGAGTACGCTTTACAGTAACATAATTTGAAATTGAACTTGCCACTTTGCATTGGATTTGAGGACTATGAAAAGACTTTTGACAGCGTAGACAGAAAATCGTTTTTGGGAACTGACGAGGCACCACGGAATCCCTCATTCGTTCATTGATCTGATAAAGAGAACATTTGAAGACATAAATACACAGGTCGTTTATGAAGGACGGCTTACAGAATCCTTTGACAGTAAGAACTGGAGGGCGGCAAGGAGGCATTGTGACGTATAATGGAAATATAGCCTACAGTATCTGACAGTCTTTCGTGACCTCGTGGCGTTCAATGATTCGCTAGCAAAGCCATGCTTTGACAGCCTGCGTTTACTCATTTTTAATCCACGCCTCTTTTCCTTGAGACATAAACAAATGAAAAGTTTAATAACTTCCGTGACCTGCCAGTCATAACAGGGAGCGAATCAAGTTTGTTTACCTGAGTTTCTCACGCGAGCTGATCTGTCAATCATCGGATATCAGACAGATGCACGTGGAATAACACGGACCTTTTGAAGTGAGTCGCTCGGGCAAAAATATATTTTTTTCTTTGATGTTCGTACATACAGGGGGAGATAACTCTGTGATCTCCAGAAGCGGGCCAAATCTACCGGAACCCGTTACACGGTTTAAGTCTCTGTTGTCGAGTAGCAACGTCCGACAGAGCGACAGTGAAAACCTTTTATCCGGGGAATTTAGGTTTCTGATTTCTCTGCTATGCACAAGTGTGAAAATTAGCATCCTCTGGAGAGCAGATAACCGGGATGGTATATAAACAGTGTCTTCCCAAAACAGTTATCAGTTGTCGCTCAGAATTTGTCGGATAGTCTAAACACGTAGTCTAGAACCATTGTGGAAGGTGTGTTAATAGCCTTCGTGGGGATTTCATTCTGATTTTCTGGTAATATAAATTTGTGCTTAAGCGTGCTAAAGTTTACCATTATAATTCACTTAAAGTCTAGCTGTTAAAGACCAGTGGAAAAAAACGCGTAGCAATTTGTTTACCAGTTGTTCAGTTTAATGATAATTTACCACCCGCTCTATCACACAAGAAGAGACGTTTAAGTTGACTAATTAATACAGTAGGCGCGACTGATAAGTGACAGAATAGAATTCACGCTATATTTCATTGTGTGTAATTTTAGTAAGTGACTGTTATTTAATACCATACGACGACCAACAGACGCCGACAATCTAATAGCTATTAATGACCTGCGATATTTGTTAAGTGCCGTATTGATAATTAAATAATAATAGACAGTGTACGCTGATCGTGACCGGGGCAGGAGGGAAAAGGCTGCATACCTCAACCAAACATGCACCCGCTAAGCGACGCGCGATAGGAAAGGCTAAAGACACCGTGTGCATTTTAACTTTAATCAGGACTGACGGAGAGGATAAGAGATCGTCTTGTCCCCTTCCGTGTACATATATGTAGCTATCTATACTAGTAGCATTTTTTTCATTAATGTTTCTCTATTCTTAAGCATGACCTGATCAAGGGCGACCAGCGATCTATTTTGGTCCTTTTCTTCATTCACTGGTTGGTGAATGTTGTCTTCTTCTTGGCTTACACGTCCCCAAGTTCATTTGTGAACAGGATTTACCATCACCATCATAAATAACAGTTTTTTAGCAACCAGATGTTTCCCTATACTGGAAGTATTTTCTACTGTTTACTGTGAACACAAGATCTCGGTTTTTCTACGTTAACTATTCGAGGTGACATTTGTCTATCCAGGAATCGACCACCAGATTAGGCCTTATAAACTTTAATTTTCAGAGGAAGGACTGGGGCCAATTTGGAAGATAAAAACACTGGAAATTAAATATTCAGGAATTGTATGTCCAAGAGATTTTTTTTCACCAAGAGTAGGTAAGAAGAGCGAGTGAGTGGCCACGTATGTCAGAGAGAGTAAATATTTTCTTTGTACAGGAAAATTGTATTATCTGGATTTTGCTTAAATATTGTTTATTTTACTGGATAGCTTTAGTAGGAACTTTGTTCTTTTCTTTACTGTCTATGCTGTAACATAGTGCTAACCTTTGACCTTTGGGGTTATTAACTTGTTGGGTTCTTTCTTTCTCAATAAGGGGAAGGCACATGTGTTCTGTTAATTTTCTATGTATAAAATTCTGATTTTATTTGATCTTTCTTTACATATTTGGTGTTGTTAAGTTTAATAATAATAAACAACAAAAGAACTTATCTTTGTGTGTTGGTCAGACCAATACCCAATTAACCATAGTTTTTCACGTTTCTGTGTCTTGTTGTCACATAATTGTGTGTGGATGTAGTTAAACTTATATCTCTAGGTATATGGAGGGGCAAGATTGTCTTGTACTAAAAGATAGTCGTATAGATAGGCTGGACTAGAGAAACTTCTCATTCCAGAGACAGATCTTCTCCTTAAACTATTCACTCGTGAAATCTATTTCTCACACCTTTATTTCTCACGTACTTATCACCATCCACTCTACTCAGGCGGGACCATAAATAACTTTCAAACCTATCTAATTACGACAGAATATGTGGCTCCTGTCCAGGATTTGATCTAAGTCTGAGTCTAGATAAATGACTAACGTCTGATATTGTATCTTAGTCTAACACTAGATAGAGTGTGTTGTGCGTCCTGTGTTGTGAGTTAAGGAATATTAATAACAATTATCCCCTAGACAACGTTCTTATTTACTGGATTCTGACCACACAAATTAGAAATTTGTTTCTTTCCACAGCATCTTAGAGTTAACATACAGTTTGATTTTGATGGTGATCTTTGTTGGAGATATGATATATAATAATTTTGTACAAAAAGACCGCTGGTACACGTAATTGTTTAACAATCACAATTTTTTTGGAGCAGTGGAGTGTGAGCATAGCAAAGGAAGTGCATTGGGCAGTCGCCAAGTTAATCGCCTTCCCTAACTCCAAAACTGACTTCAGGTGTGGGCGAGTGTGGTGGATTTAAAAATAAGGAATTTTTTTTTCTTTTCACTTAAGTTTTTAAAAAATTTTTTTTCCACAGTAGTAATAGTAGATTTTCAGTTTTGAGCCTGATCTACCATCTCTATGGTTTAACACGACGTATGTCAAGCCAATTTATTTAGCACTGATATGGCGATGGGGATTCCCTAATTACTGTCGTGACGAGTCACAGCCCAGATGGTGTTTGCACAAGGACCGGAAAATAAATTACCCGTCTGCGGACATATTAAAGACATGCACCTGGAAGACTTGAAAATGATCTAGATGTTAATAGAGACATCTCACGAAAAGAAGAAATCATCACAGCAATTAAAGGGTTAAAGAATGGAAAAGCTCCTGGTCATGATAACTTAAATGCAGAGCTATTTAAGACAGACCCTGAACTAGCAGCAGAACTATTAGAACCACTATTTGCACAAGTCTGGAAAACAGGGACAACACCAACAGAGTGGAGAAAAGGAATAATTGTCAAATTGCCCAAGAAGGGAGATCTTGCAGACTGCAATAATTGGAAAGGAATAACTCTTCTCTCAGTTCCCAGCAAAATACTAGGCAGGATAATTATACAGAGAATCTCAAAAGCAGTAGACCACAAACTGAGGAAAGAACAAGCAGGATTTAGAAAGAACAGAAGATGTGTAGATCATATATTTACCCCCAGGAACATTATAGAGCAGTGCTCAGAATGGCAAAGACAGCTGTACATTAATTTCGTTGATTTTGAAAAGGCTTTTGACAGTATACATCGGAACAGTTTATGGAAAATACTGAGGGCTTATGGAATTCCAAGCTGCATAGTGTCAATCATAAAAAGCCTTTATGCCAACTTTACGTGTAGCATTGGGCAGAGCAACCTAACCTTTGAAGTGAAGACAGGAGTACGACAGGGATGCCCCTTATCAACCACTCTATTTTTAACAGTCATAGACTGGGTGATGCGCCAGACAACAGAGGGCAATCCAAGAGGAATAAGATGGACTACATTTTCTACATTGGAAGATCTGGAATATGCAGATGACATTGCACTGCTAGCACATTCACATCAACACATCCAGGAAAAAACGGAAAGACTTAATAAGTATAGCCAGCAGCTGGGCTTGAACATCAACCTAAAGAAGACAGAGGTCATGACGCTCAATGTGAGCAACCCTGAGCCCATATCAGTAAGGAATCAGCAACTGGAACAGACAGATGCCTTCAGATACCTAGGATGCACAGTAACACCAGACAGCGGAGCAAGCAAAGACATCAACAACAGAATGAACAAAGCAAGAACAACCTTTTTTTGTTTAAACAACATCTGGAAGTCCTCTCAGTACAGCACAAGCACAAAAGTAGGATTATATCAGAGCTGTGTGCTTTCTGTGCTTCTCTATGGCGCGGAGAGCTGGAGAGTTACAGATAAGGAAATGTCGAAATTGTCCTCTTTTCACACAACATGCCTAAGAAAAATTCTCCTAATCTTTTGGCCGAATACCATCACCAACCAAGATCTGCTTACTCGGAGCAAGCAAGAGGACATGCACACCATATCATAGCTGGCAGACGCTGGAGCTGGGTTGGCCATGTCCTCAGAAGAGACCCCGATGCAATCACAAAAACAGCTATGCTATGGACCCCTGAAGGAAAACGAAAGAGAGGCCAACCAAAAACAACTTGGCGGAGGACTGTGGAGGCTGAGATGCAAAGAATGAACCAGAGTTGGGGCACTGTACGAAGGATGGCCGCCGACCGAGCAAAGTGGAATCAATTTGTGGTTGCCCTACAAGACGCCACCAGGCGTAATGGCCACTGACTGCTTTGACGGTCGGCGGCTAAGGATCAAAGAAGAAAGAAGAAGAAGTCCTGGAAGACTGAATGAGGTATTATCATCCGGATAGAAGTATTACTATGATATTACTTGACATAAAAGTAAGAAGTTATTTGTAATCACTGACGAGAATATTTGGAGGTTTCACGCCAATATTTGGGAGAAATGACCTGTTAAAGAACATGCAGAATTTTCCTATGAGGAATTTTTTTGAATAGACGCCATCAAACCACGCATGACTGTAACTTTTGGCCGGCATTCGAGATGTAGGAATAACCACATTTCTGATTGGGGCCTGGTCTAATAGTAAACAACAAGTGGCAGAAACGAAAGGGGCACTAAAACCCGACACTTTATTCAGTTTTGAACACTGTGAAAATTAACCTTACGCCAAGAAGACAACCAGACCTAGCCAGAATTAAGAATTGAAGCAGATTTCATTTATCAGACCGGACCTTGTTTGAGCATTTTGAAGACTTAGAGCCCAGGAAAACGCGACCATGTTAAAACGGAAAACCTGAATCTGAGAAAACTGTAACACAAAATCAAAGTGGGAACTTATTGATAAAATAACAACACCACAGACCACGTGTAAAAGGCATCGTTAAGTCTGTGACCCTAAAGATTGCCTTAAGTTCTAAATTTTAAATTTCATGTTTTGCATTATTAGCACGTGAACTAATATATAAATATTGACATGTGAATATTAATATGTGAAAATTGCTACTGGATGTCCAAGTCATTTGAGGCTGGAAGCCTCAGCATATAGAATGATGATTTCTTGAATCACCACTGCCAGGTCTGAATACTGCTTTATTGCGAGTTTCTTATACAGAACTAAAAGCAGAGGTAGTCCCAAGTTCCACGTGGAGCAGGGAGTGAATGATGAAAGAAATGATGTACATAATCTATATTATTAACATTTTCAACCAGTGTAGATGTAAATGTAAACATATTCAACTAATATTGTTACCATTTTCAAACATGGTAAATGTAAAGACAGTTTTCCGCTCAATGGAATTAATATTAATTCTTAGCTAGGGTAACAGTTCTGAGATAAATGGGATGGTGGAATAGGAAGAGGGGGACACATAAGTATGTGTCTGAAAACTCAATACTCAGAGGGTATTTGTTTCTCCTCTTTTGTAATACTAGTCGGTGGTACCATTTGAGGGTACTATCTCTGGAACAAGTGAGGGTATAAGTGGCCTGAAATCGACGCTAAAGATGACAAGTGTAGATAGGTTAATAAGTTATGACAAATATGAGAAGTGTAGATAGTCTATGAAACAAAAGTGACACGTGTAGATAAGTTATCAGACAAAGATGAGACGTGTGGATAGGTTAAGAGACAAAGATGAGACGTGTAGATAGGTTATGAGACAAATATGAGACATGTATATAGGTTATGAGACCAATGTGAGAAGTGTAGATTGGGTATGAGACACCGTTGACAAGTGTAGATAGGTTAATAGGTTATGAGACACAGATGAGAAGTGCAGATTGTTTATGAAACAAAGATCACAAGAGTAGATAGGTTGAAATACAAAGATGACAAGTGTAGATAGATTATGAGACAGGTGACAACTGCAGATATGTTAGGAGACAAAGTTGACAAATGAAGATATGTAATGAGATTTGTATTATTATGTTCAGTTGTACTAACTAGTTTCTTAGCTAGTCTCTGACAGTACAAACGCATAGAATTGTATTATTATGTTCAGTTGTGCTAACTACATTCTTAGCTAGTCTCTGACAGTAACATTAAATAGATTTCTATGTATGTGTTCAGTTGTACTAAGTAGGTTCTTAGCTAGCCTATGACAGTAATAGTACATAGATTTGTATTGTTATGTTCAATTGACAGAATTGGGTGACACTTCACGATCATTGTTTCACTTCGGCAGTAATCGGTGCATCTGTGGTACTTATTTTATTGCGTGATTTCAATTGTCGCACTTTCTTTCTTTCTTTTTATACTACGTAACAGATAGTTTATATTGTCAAGTATTCTTTCACAACTTTCAGTATATTGAGTCTTGTCTGTTATCTGACACTCCTTAGGGATGATAATCAACTCACATTTGCAAGGAGAGGTAGAGATAATATAACGAGAGGCAGGTTGGTAACATTACTTTGTACCAAAGCTTGGCGGCTACGGATTAACACGTACATCGCTCAGCGCCATCTGCCTAATCACCGATAAGACGGGTGCGCACATCACCAAAGCTTGGAATACGGGGAGACAACTTATGGACAGACACCGATAAGAGATTACTTTCTGATAAAGTAATGAATTGTTATTTATGGAACACGTTGTCATTTGAGGTTAATGACATGTTTGCGAGTCTGTACGCAAGGCATCGTATATCTAATTGCAAATAATGGTGTCACGGCGCAATTTCGCTGTACCCGTCACCGTTTGTTCGTATATCGAGCAAGTCATTCGGAAGCCGCCGTTTGGCTGACGAAAGTTGACGAACGACTGAGATCATGTGACCGGGGGAAATTTAGGCGCCAACGGAGACGCGGGGCATGGCGGGCTCATCTGTCGTCCTGGAAGGACGTTCGCTACTAGCCAATTTCTGTCTACCCTAGGATGGAGTTTTTTTTCGGAAGATATCGTTTCGCCATGAGTGCCTTGTCCTGTGCCAATAGCTGAGAGTTATTTAGTCTCTCTGGTGTATTTTTGTGGCCGGCAGTTTGTAAGTCCGATCGATTTTTTGGTAGTTATTAATCGTCTTTATGACTTAGCCTCGTTTTCGCCGTTTATGCGAGTGGGACTCACATTGGAGTAGTTCGGCGCCATTTTGCCTGAAGTTGTACTAAGGTTTAGCTAGTAGTGATTATGTATTCGTTCATTATGTATTCCCCATGGTCGTCTTTTGGCCAGGTGGTCTTGTGATTTAATAAAAGGGATTGTGGCTGTTAAGCTGTGTTATTTCATTATGTCAGCCAGTGTGCGTGTGGTCATCCTCTAGCATATACGAGTCCGCTTTATAGTAAATCCACACGGCAGTGGTACAGCCCTACGAGTGGGGGTAGCCAGCTAGCCCCTTCCCCCACCCGGTTAAATGTTCTGACAGCTGGTGAGCTCGTAGTCTTCTTAGTTGACATATTAGTTCTGTTAGTATATAGTAACGGACTTCATAACAAGTATAAGTTGTGACATTCATGAGCCCAATGTGAGACGTATTGGCCGTCTGTTTGATAGATTTCATGATAATGGCGATTTATTTACGCCGGCACAATTTAATGTGTTGTACGGTATTTTTGTATGTGTAGGGTGTTCCTTTGTTGTGAGTTGGCGTATCTGGGTCAGTGTAGGTTCAGTCAGCAGTACGTGACCTGGAATGTTAAGTAGGTCACAGGTTAGCGTATCGGAGTTTCGGACTACCGGTTAATATTAGTAATGTCGAAGGTAGCTGTGGTTTGTTCAGAACAGTGATGAAAGTGCAATTGTGTGTCTAGTTTCCTCCAGTGATATTGTACTTTGGCGAAAATGGTCAGTGCATTGGTGTAGAAATTGTCGAGCAGTGTTGTTAGACATATGACAAGCGGGTGTTTGTAGGCTGAGGCTAGAAAGTATGTGCTCCTGGCGGAGCATGGTACTGGACGGTTGCTAATCTGGTAGTATGAGGCTGCGGGAGTCCTTTTCAGTGCAAGTACCTGGTGTCTGACTGTGTGCGTGTCGGCAGAGGGTGCTTCTAGATTAGGTTGCAGTAGGTTTGGTGTATGGCTTTGGTGTAATTGCGGCAGCAACGTTCAGGTGGTAGTGAGGCAAATTTCTTCTGCGTGTTGGTGTGGTCATTGTGTCTTAGGGAGGTTGGCACAGCAGGCGACGTGTGGACATTTGTTTTCCTCATTAATTGCAATATCTGCGTGACCATTTGCTTCATTAATTGCAACATCTGCGAAATCATTTGCTTCATTAATTGTAATATATGTGTGGACATTTGCTGCATCAATTGCAATATCTGCATGACCATTTGCTTCATCAGTTGCAACATCTGCGTGATCATTTGCGTCATTAATTGAAATTTCTGTGCGGACATTTTCTTCATTAATTGCAATATCTGTGTGGACACTTTCTTCATTAATTGCAATATCTGTGTGGACATTCGCTGCATCAATTGCAACATCTGCGTGATCATTTGCTTCATTATTTGCAATAGCTGTTTGAACATTTGCTGCATCGAACTGTAATTTTTGATCAGACGATTGTGGCACCAAACTGTGAAAGTGCTTGGACAGCTTCTTCTTTTAAATTGCAATACCGGGTGTCGAGCTGCTTGATGACTGTTTGTCAGTGTAGGTACACTTGAACTGATGCTGGGATCAGAACTTTCTTATTGTTACACTGTCTAGGAGTTTCAGAACTGGTGTAGTACTCCTTGGAACATTATTAGTCTTGTTGTGCGACGTGGTTGTTCTGTGTCCATCATACATCACCTGTGTTGATGAGCTTTGTGGGACCTGCATCTGTGGCAAGCTCTGGATATTAAGATAAGTTACTGTTATTGTGTAGTTTATACTGCAACTGATTATATCTTCTACATTGTGTTGTATTTCTTGTCTTCATTTTCTTCTCCTTGTCTCTCCAGCGCATTCAGATTGCCTCATATCTTGTGCTTGTAGTGTAGGGAGACTATTCTGTTGTGGTCGTGTGTGTCTATCATTTAAATGTAGGTGTTCATTTGGGGGAGACGACTTTGTCCGTTAAGTAATCTTCTTAGGCATTCAGTCTCGGGAAATTATTTAGTGTTAGTGGGTTCTTTGGGGCCTGACATTCTACTACTGTCTAATTCTGTATATTTTGATTATTTATATTGATTACACCTGTATACTACATTAGTTAGTATTGTTGTTTTGAGTTTGAAATTGTTTGACTGAGGTGATACTAGTTTGTGCTTAAGCTCTCAGCACGCCATTGTCTGCATGTAGTTGTCGTTTTGTCTTGGTATTATTATTGGTATATTAGTGTTGTCAAAGGGTGGTCGGGTGGCGAGTTTAATTCTCTCTTTTCTTCAGGGAAAGATTGGATTAGACTGATTTCTTTCTAGGGCGTGGCTGTGTTTATTCAGTGGCGGAGACGAGCAGACGTGTATTCCTGCGGCTGCCCTGCTTAACATACCGAGCACAGTAGGCATTAGTTGTGCTGGTGTTGTTCGTGTATATTGAGTAATTCTTATTGTCTTGTTTAAGTGGTATACTTTTACGTTTCTTACTTACTATCTGTATATACGTTCAGCGAAGATACCTTGTGTTCGCTTGTTTTCAGTCACGTATTGTATATATAATTCTACTTCTGCCCTCGTAGACGGTCTATCGTCTGATCGTATGCGACTGACAGTTGTGGTGGTGTCGCTGTGGGTGTTCTTCATCTGGACATTTACGTGTTTGTCACTGCAGCTATATAGATTTAGTGAGTTATTGCTTCACTTGTGAGAGTGCGCTTATGGTATACTGATTTGAGTGATTGATCAGCAGTCACATCATTACTCATACATTGTGGGTCGCTGGTTGAATACCAGGGGAGTAAAGATTTGGAGGTGGAGTGACGAGTCTGTCTTATTAAGAGTTTGCTGAATCAAGTGTACTGAAGCTATTGGCTATTCTGGGACAGTGGTTCGTCATCAGAGACTAAGTATTCAGGGTGACGAATCCGAGTGAAAAGTATACTGTAGCCAAGAGGATGTGGAGACTAAAATTTATACGCATATTTATTGAGTGTGGACAATGAGGAGGTGTATTGTGGTATGAATACTTATATCCATATTTAGTGAGAGTATATATTTTGCAAAACTTATATATATTTAACAACAATTGTAATTGAGGATATTGATATTTATATACTGAGGTTGCAAGAATTTGTTAGTATTGGCAAGGAACGTGGGTTCACAGGAAATGAGTTGGTACAGTTTGCGGAAGCGAGATATAACGCAAAGGATAACAAGGATGCCTTGAGAGACTTGTGTGCCGCAGAGCGGGAACATAATAAAGAGTTACAAGAGAGGAAGACGAAAGAAGATAAAGAGGTACAAGAGATGAAATTGAAAGAAGAAAAAGAAGTACAAGAGATGAAACTGAAAGAAGAAAAAGACTTAAGAGAGAGAGAGAGAATTAGAGCTACAAGAAAGGAAGATGAAAAAGATAGACAGATGGAATTAGAAAAGGAGAGATTAAGAATAGCATTGGAGGAGAGGAAGATTGATATGGAAATAGAATTGAAAAGACTAGAACTAGGTGCGAGTGGTCAGAACTCGACTCCAAGGGAGACTCATCGTCCCTTTAGGCTGCGTCTGCCGAATTTTAATGACAAGATAGACAGTTTGAACTTCTTTCTCGAGAGATTCGTGGATGCGTGCGTGGCATGGAAGGCTAACCGAGATGAGTGGCCATGTCTGCTATCCACATTATTAATCGGGCCAGCGATGGAGACTTTTTACAGCCTCCCGCTAGATGAACGAGGGGATTACGATAAAGTAAAGGAACCGCTGATCCGAAAAGTCCACCTCACGGCTGATGGATACCGTACCCTATTTAGAAACGCATTGCCCAGTGCAGACCAGGACTTCGAGGATTTTATCTCGAAGATTAAGTTTTTGCTTAATAGGTGGATCGAGATGGAGGGCATTAGCAAAGACTATGATGGCTTGATAGATCTGGTGCTACGGGACAAAGTATTGTCGTCATGTTCGTCGGAGCTAGTAGCATTCTTTCAAGAACGGCAGCCAAAAGACATTTTGTCTATGTCGCAGCTTGTGCATCATTATGTTCTCGCCAATCCGGGCAAGCCCATCCAACGATCCGGCCTTTTATGTGCCAACAGATGGCTCACAGGAGCAGATTGCCAAAGGCTCCAGTTCAGAAAGTGGGCTTGTCCCTACGCCCATTTCAGAAGTTCGCGGTCGACATAATAGGCCCGTTGCCCGTCGCGTCGGATAGCGGATTTCGTTTCATCCTCAAACATGGTAGACTTGTGCACGAGGTGGCCGGAGGCCGTGCCCGTGCGTTCGATTACTTCACAGGCAGTGGCCGAAGCGTTACAGTTATTATAGAGCCGATTCGAGTTCCCAGAGTGTGTGCTCTCTGATAGGGGAACTCAGTTTATTTCGAGGGATATGTCTGAGGTCACGAAGCTGTTGGGGATCTCCCAGACGTTTACCTTTCCCTACCACCGCAGGCGAACGGGGTTTTCGAATGCCTAAACGGCACAGTTAAGCACATGTTGGCGAAAGTGACTGCCGAATTCCCGCAGGATTGGGGCAGATATCTGCCGGCAGTACTGTTCGCGTACAGGGAAGCTCCGCAGCAGAGTACGGGTTTCTCACCGTTTGAACTGCTGTACGGAGCAAACCCCAGGGGTCCGATGCATATCCTAAAGGATTAGTTAGTAGGAAAGCACACAAAGGAATCTGCAGGGTCGGCGTATGATTACGTCGTATATTTGCGCGAGCGGATAATTAGGTGATGTGCGATAGCGCGTGAACACTTAGCTCAGGCGGGTATTCAGTTCCGCCGGTACGCAAGCAGGAGTACTAGATTAATATCACTTAGGCCAGGAGATGAAGGGTGGTTGCTCCTGTCTACGAAAGAAGACAGATTAAGCACCTTCTGGCAAGGTCCATTACAAGTCCTTAAGAAGCTAACAGATGTCGACTATCTTATTAGAGTTAGGAACAAAGAGCAGGTGTTCCACGTGAACATGCTCAAGCCGTACGTGGAACGCCCAGCTGAGTTAACATTGGTGGTCAACGCCATCGAGAGGCAGCAGCGGCAGTGGTGGTTCATGATAGCGGAGACAGCTGCGACGATAGAAACTTGCAATTGTCTCTCGTGCCGCTGGCCCCGTCCGAATCGTGGAGCGATGTGTCGGTCTGTGCAGACCTAACCGACGGGTAGAAAGCTCAGGTAGAGGCAATCCTGAGGGATTTCAGTGATGCACTCACTGATCTGCCCGGAGAGACGGACTTGATAGTCCACGACATAACTCTGACCGACGAAAGCCGATCAATGTGAAGCCATATCCGTTACCATTACATTATAAGGTGTCGATCGAGAAGGAAACTGACCATATGGTACGGCTGGACAACATCGCTCCCTCCGAATCTGCTTATTCCTTCCCGTTGGTTGTGGTCATGAAAAAGAACGGATCCCTTCGCGTATGCATTGATTTCCGTAAGCTTAATAGTATCACGGTAGTCGACGCAGAGCATATGCCGAACCAGGAGGAGCTTCTGACCAAACTCTCGCATGCTAGATTTTTCAGTAAGTTAGATATATCAAGGAGGTATTGGCAGGTGCCATTATCCGAAGCTGCAAACCCCTCACGGCATTTGCAACTCCAAGAGGGCTTTTCCAATTTAATTATTATATGTGTTTCTGGCTAATCAATGCACCCGCCACCTTCGTGAGAATGATATAGAAGCTACTAGGTCACAGAGACGATGTAATTACTTACATCGATGATAGCTGCGTGTTCCATGACCAATGGGAGCATGTTGCTGTCATTTTCGACGGAGTTTCATATGTCAAGTTATTTGTCGTATTTAATTCACCATAGTCAAAGGTGAATAATTGTGTCTTTACCTTGCGATGTCAGGTTGATTAGGGGTTATCTCCCTTGTTTGTTCGTTCATTGTGTTTGACCTTTTGGGTCAAAGGTAATACAGTTCTGGGCTATATGCGATGCGCAGTGGAGAGCGCGAAATTAGACTTCCGGCTTGTTGAGTTGGAAAGTCCTGGCTTCTGAGGACGTGTATGTCCATTGTAGTTCGGGGAGGAAAATCTTCGAAGTGACTGCGTTGGCAGTTTTCCCCCATTGATTCTCTGTGCGTCAGGAAGGACGACAGTGTTGTCATTATGTTCTGAGGATTCGTTGCAACATAACACCGACCTTTTTCAATACTATGCTTTCGGTGGTAGAATTTGTTAAAGAAGTACCTTCTGTGAGGACAGCTCACCGATCCTGTATGCAGAACTTATACATTATGCTCAAGATAGCTATGTAAGACTATTTGTCTTTAAACGAACAGAAGTCCAGTGACGAAGTTATATTGTGGGAACCGCAGATTGGCGGTATATTTATGTCTACATAAGCATTACTGCAGGGTTGATGTTAACCTGCTTAAAAGAAGTACACAGATGACGCCATAACGAGGCCTGTGTTAAGGCTAATATATTACAGCCTGATAATGTGCAATTGGCGGGGAATGCCAAGTTGTACCTGTATGTCAAAGTGATTAAGGTATCTGACGCGTTTAGTCAGAGATACCAAAGCGGCATTGTGAACTGTCATTGAATAACATTACTATTGACCATGAACGAATATTGGAATGTTTACCAGCCTTTTTTTTGAATGCCTGATGTATACCTAACGATTTCCGGTCAGCATGACCTTGTTTACACTGACAGTTCCTGTTGATGCTATGTGTGTTATCGTCAATAAATGTTTTGAAACGTGCCAGCAGTGTTCAAGCATCCTTGACTACTGCATGTGAGTGTATGGGTTGCATTACACAACATATACGAGCCTAAACACATTCGCGCCTTCATTCGCACCGACACTCAGCTCATCATACGCCAGCACTACACACCTAACAACATGTATGCTGTCTTATGCAAGTGATCACCTCTACAAGAGAGAAAAAGACAGTTACAGAGCAGCATATGTGTTAAAGTGTCTAAAGACACATGGCCTCACTGCTAGCCCGAGCAAAGTGTCCATCGGTTTCGCAGAGCTGGGCTTCCTGGGCCACATTGTCGGCCACTACGTAATTAAACCAGAAGATAACACAGTGACTAAGATCTTGGAGTTGCTGGTGCCGAAGCCGAAGAGGCAGGTGAAGAGTTTGCTAGGACTTATTAATTTTTATAATACCTTGTATGTTTATCCCAGATTTTTCCACTGTGGCTGAGCCGCTTACTTCACTCACCAAGAAAGGGCAGCCAAATAAAGTAAAATTGTCCCAGGAATGTGAAGAGGCACTGGGTAGGATAAAAAGAGTGTTTTCAGAGAAACCTATCTTGAGGTTGCCAGATCTAGGCATATCACTGATTTTACACACCGATGCTTCATCGGTAGGCATTGGGGCCTGTCTCATGCAGGACCTTGGTGAGTCACTCCATCCCGTATTGTACGTCAGCCGGAAGTTGTTGCCAGCAGAAACAAGGTACTCCACTATCGAGAGGGAATGCCTTGCTATTGTGTGGGATGTTTCTAAGCTGGCAAGATACATGTTGGGGGCACATTTATTCCTCCACACAGATCACAAACCACTGCTATTTCTGCAGTCAGCTAAATTTACCAGTGCAAAGTTGACACGCTAGGCGTTATTGCTGTAGCAGTTTCATTTTACCATTCTTCCGATTGAGGGAGTCCATAATGTAGTAGCAGACGCCCTGTCCCGATTGTAATTTTTGGAAAGGACAGGAGCGCCCCTCGAGGTGTATTATTATTATTATTATTTTTTTTTCTATAAATCACATTGAGTAGCAAGTAACTGCAAATTTTGTACAGTTGATTCCTTTTTATGTGCGAACATCATAAGTCCTTGTAAAGAGTATGTATGTGAACATAATGTCGCCATAAAGGCAGATTGTTGATTAGGTAGCTTGTACTGAAGAGCATGGGAGTGAATGATACAGATATTTAGTTACTCTATGGGTCGTGTACGTAGGATACGATGTCACGGCGCTATTTCGCTGTACGGGTCATCGTTTGTTCGTATATCGAGCAAGTCAATACGGAAGCCGCCGTTTGGCTGACGAAAGTTGACGAACGACTTAGGTGATGTGACCGACGGGAAATTTAGGTGCTAACGGAGTCGCGGGGCATGGCGGGCTCATCTGTCGTCCTGGAAGGATGTTTGCTACTAGCCAATTTCTGTCAACCCTGGGATGGAGTTTTTTTTCGGAAAACATCGTTTCGCCATCAGTGCCTTGTCCTGTGCCAATAGTTTAGAGTTAGTTAGTCTCTCTGGTGTATTTATGTGACCGGCAGTTTGTAAGTCCGATCGATTTTTGGTAGTTATTAATCGTCTTTATGACTTAGCCTTGTTTTCGCCGTTTATGCGAGTGGGACTCACTTTGAAGTAGTTCGGCGCCATTTTGCCTGAAGTTGTACCAAGGTTTAACTAGTAGTGATTATGTATTCGTTCATTATGTATTCCACATGGTCGTGTTTTGACCAAGTGGTCTTGTGATTTAATAAAAGGGAATGTAGCTGTTAAACTGTATTTTTTCATTATGTCAGCCAGTGTGAGTGTGGTCATCCTCTAGCATATACGAGTCCGCTTTATAGTAAATCCACACGGCAGTGGTATAGCCCTACGAGTGGGGGTAGCTAGCTAGCACCTTCCTCCACCCGGTTAGGGGTCCTGACATATGGTAATACGCGACCTTTTGCGGTACGCACCTTATTTCACGTGGAATATGTTGTAAGTACCACACCCTACCCCGCCTGTTTGAAAATGCTGGAGCGTTTATTTCACTCCATAAACAACAGATGCCTGGGAGACTGGGAATATAACCTGACACGTTTCAGTGTTATTCCACTGTGAAGATTGCTTGCCAAAATACCAGACCTTGCTAAAGTGAAGTCTAGAATTCAGAATTCCTTCTTAACATACCGGACACCTTTTATTAGAGAATCTGGACGGACTTCCAAATCCCAGGAAGTCTCTTTCATAGTAAATAAGGAAACCGGGAGTGAGGTAATTGAAGGGCCACACACGAAGTCAGAGATGGAACTTATTAAATTAACGACACCCCAGACGCGTGTAAGAGGCCGATTCAAGTCTATTTTATTCATCTGAGACAAAAGGCTGTGAGCCAGGATTGGCGTAAGTTGTGATTTTACATTCGATATTTTATTACTAACATGTGAACTAACATATGTATATATATATATATATATATATATATATATTTTTATATAATTGTCTTATATATATATATATATATATATATATATATATATATATATATATATATATATATTTATATATATATTCACATTTATAATATTGTGAACACTTTTCAATCAGTGGAAATGTAAATGTAAACTTATTCTATCTGAGCTATTAACCTTTCCATTTAAATGTAATGAAAAGCTAAAGCTATTCAATTTAAATGTACGAGTAAAGATAGTTTTATCCCGTGGGATTAAATTTAATTCTCATCGAGGGTAAATTCTGAGATAAATAGGATGGTAGAATAGAAGACGGGTTCTCATACGTATGTGTCGGGAAACGCAATACTGAGGAGAGCGTTTCGTTTCTATTCTTTATCATAGTTATTGGTGGTACCAGCAGAAAGTACTTTCTCTGGAACCAAGTGAAGGTAGAAGTGGACTGACGTTGTGCGAGATGCCATTATAAGAGGGTCTTATAGACAAATGCAGGACCGCTTAGCCGTTACTTCTTGACGTTCTAGGAACGTGCGGTGCCTTTAAACTTGACCAGCGACGAGCGAGAGCAATGTGCACAGAACCCATCAGCGGGAGCAGAAACTACTATTGGCAGCTAAGTAAAAAAATATACGCTCCCAAAGTGAACTTTTTCCCCATCATCTCTACTATAAATCAATGATGAAACTTTTCTTCTAAACTATTCAATTTATTTTCAAACTGTTAAAACCTAAAGTGATTATTACATTTCGTTATTTGTAATGTTACAAATTTAACTTCGATTTAATTATTTTAAAGTTACTGCATGTCTGTCTCAGTCAATTTACTACACACACTCTAAACAGAGCTATGCCAGAATAATAAGAATTCCACTGAGTAAATCAGGGGTGGGGGCTTGAACGAGCTGAATTAATGAGTGCTTCATTCCTTCACAATAGTTGTCGGCAGATTCTAGTATTAACGTGCTCAGCCAAAGCAGTATTGTTTTCGCCTATCTGAATATCTTGTAAAGACTCCCTTCGTAATAGAAGTGTCATTACCCTTCTACATCTCTGCAAAGAGTAATCTTGTACAAATGTATATACCCTTGAAGCCTATATTAGATACTCTTGAGTTTTGGCCACTGTTTAGTACTACTGCAAAGCAGGGGAGGCAATACCGTCACTGTTCAGTAGTACTAACTAGTTTCTTAGCTAGTCTATGACAGTACACGTACAAAGAGAGAGTTGTATTATTGTGATCAGTTGTACTAACCATTTTCTTAGGTATTCTATGACAGTACCTGTACATAGATTTGTTTTACCGTGTACATTTGTACTAACTAGTTACTTAGCTAGTCTATTACAGTACCAGTACATATATTTGTATTATTGTGTTCAGTTGTACTAACTAGTTTCTTAGCTAGTCTCTGACAGTACCAGTGTATTGATTTGTAATATTGTGTTTCGTTGCACTAAATAATTTCCAAGCTAGTCTATGAAAATACCAGTAAGTACATATTACTTTCTTTATCTTTCTCTCACTGACATTTAAAAGTGTAGTATCCCCAGGATTAAAGGTATTTCCGCCACTCACCCATCCTTTTCCCACTGAAAACCCAGAATAGGTCGGTTACAAAGATTTACTAAATTACAAACTGTATGAGATAGGAACATGATATTTTCTTAGCAGTAAAGTTGACATTTCGGTAAAATATCATTTAGTTTGAATTTTCTACCAGTTTGTTGACGGGACTGTAGGAAACTTATTTATCTGGCAGAGATACAATTTACATATAAGATGTACGCTTTCTAAATGAAAAATATTCGGAAACCTTAAAACAGACATGATTTTATTAAGGTAGATCTTTAGAGAGCTCAATGTTTCTAAAGTAGACCTCCACAGCTATTGGGTTACCTTCCGCCACAAAAGCGCCTTACCAGCAACAACAGTCATTATCACATTCACCATTTCTCACCTCTTACCCTTAATTTGGATGTTAAAGTATCATTTGCTCTCTTTGGTTTTCACTTGACGTTGTGAACTGGTGAAGACTTAAATATATTGTTAACGTAAACATTGTACGCAGATTTGGATTATTGTGTTCAATTGTACTAACCAGTTTCTAAGCAAGTCTCTTACAGAACCAGTAAGTTCAAATTGCTTTCTTCATATGTGTAAAGTGTTACTTAAAATACTACATTGTCTGAATATAGATTACTAGTAAGATGGGATGTTGACAACTAGTGTTTCTTTAAAAACTCTATTTTTAATTGTAGTTCAACTTATTAATCGTAATGACAGCAGATGTTACTTAATATCACATCAAAGAGCTAATTTTAGACATATCTCTAGATGGGTCAGAGATGTCAGCAGAGACTGGAAATGATTCCTTGAACTCTGTGAACCATGTAAACATATAGCATAATATATAAGGGAGGTAGTTGTCTTGCAAGGGAAACAACAAAGATGTGAGCAATAATTATGTTATGCATATTTTACGGCGGAATAAAGCAACATTATTTTTTAAAGATATACCAAGCCATACTAAGCAATATCAAAGTTTTGTTATAGTGTTCCTTTACTTTGCGTTTTTATATGTAGATGTCATTGTGCTTTATTAGATCAAAAAAGTAAGACACTAGATTGCTTACATTGGCAGTCGGTATTTATCACGCAATCTGCAGCAATGTTTAGACCCAAGGGTCTTTTATATTTGGACATGCGCCCTAATATAACCGACTAGGTTGAACGGGACGCGCCTCGCCAAAACGAGGCAAAAGTTTTACATAAAAACAAAAAATAAATGTTTAGGCGTCGTTCAGTTGTCAGCGATGAGTAACTCCTCCCAGGCACATAGTACCGACAACATTATAAAACTGGTTTGGTGCGTTCACAGTGTACGGTAGAGCTAAGGTTAATGGGAATTTTCGAGACGGTCATGACCATCTTATAAACAAGAACAGTGATCAGAGAAATACCAATAACTATTGGACAACTTTGTTTTGGCTTTCTGGATATTGGTAAGGAAAGTGATTTTTTTATTTCAAGACTGGCAGAAAAAAACAAAAACTCAGATTTAGTAGAAATAGAAAACCCAACTAGATATAGCCAACTAGATTGTATAGACGTGCTAATCAGAGAATTTGGGAACTTTGGTGTGTATGATGATGCGCCACTTGCTTCAAAGCCACCAGTTTTTTTTTCCTCAGTATGCCATGGATCCCGAGCTTCCAAAGACAACAATAAAATGTCAGCTGTGCGATCAGACTTTAAAGATTAAAAGACAAACAAGAGTTAATTGTAAAGCAAAATAATTGTAAAGTTTGTGATACTTTTTTATGTTTTCTCGCCGCAGGTAGGAATTGTCTGTCAGAACCCCACAAGCATTAGTAGGAAACATATAAAGATGTGTTGAGTGTTTATTAAGTCGTACTTACTTACTTAGTCATTCCTCTTCTAACGTGACATGTAGAGGTTTGGAGGAGGGAGCGCCGTACTATCCTATCGGCTGTCTACCTTCTGGCCTGGTTCCAAACTAGTCCTCGGTCCTTCAGAGGTTGTCTAATGTTGTCCGCCCAGCGGGCTCTGGGTTGCCTGGAGGTCTGGATCCCTGGCTCTTAGTTTCCTATACTTGTAATGGTAGCCGACCTTCCTCCATTCTGGAGACATGACCAAACCATCATAGTTGGGACTGTTCTTCTTGAGTCTGCAGTGGTTGGGTTTTGAGGCCTTGCCATATCGTCTGGTTGACGACTATATCTTATTTTGTTGCTTCAACTACCTTCCTCAGATACCTCATTTCTGAGGTTTGGAGCTGGCTTTTGTGGGTTTTAGTCATTACCCATGACTTGCATCCATATGTCAAGACTGGAATATATGTGGAGCGGTATACAGCCATCTCGTCTTCTTCCTAACTTCTCTTTTGCAAAAGAATCCTCGATTTATGGCCTGAAAAAAATCTCCCAGCTGCTGCTCTTCGGGTAGCGAAGTCTTCTTTGATGTCTCTCTTCCAGTATGTAACAGGTCCGAGGTACTGCTCCATGACCTGTTCTCCCAGCTTAATCTGATGCCTTCTTTCCTCTCGTGATATCACCATGGTTTTTTTTTTGGAGCTGCCAATGACCATCCCTCTCATCTTCAGCTCTTCCTTTCAGACTTGCAGGTTGGATTGAAGATGTGCCTCTCATTTGGCAATCAGAGCTACATCTTCGGCAAATGCCAGCTCTGAAATACAGATGTTTCTCATTTTCCAGAACCCTACTGAATACATTTTGGTCCTTTCTTTTTAAAAAAAATAAAGTTTTGCCTCGTTTTGGCGAGGCGCGTCCCGTTCAACCTAGTCGGTTATATTAGGGCGCATGTCCAAACATAAAAGACTCGTAGGTCTGAGGTTTTTTGGTCCTTTCCTTACAAGCTTTGACAACTTGGTCCTTGAAGAGTAAAAAAAGATAACGGACAGAATATCACCCTGTCTTACACCAGTAGTGGTCCTGAATTCTTCTGTCTTATAGTTTGCCGTTATTATGTCACCATTACAAATTATTTTGCTTACGTGATACTGGTAAAACAGTAAAATTAGAAAGGTGTCTTTTGAAGTTATATGTCATTAATTTAGCTACGATACGGCATCTACTTATAATAATTGTCATGTATTCAGCGAAAGTTATTTTTGGAATATTTTTTCAGAAGCCTAGTTATGTGACTTTAAAAAAAAAAATGTGTACTTTTACTACTTAATGTTGTATTGTTTTAAAAATGTAATATATGATGCTGTCACGGATTGCCTTCCCTTAGCTCTGCAGTAGTGGTCCAACAGTGGCCAACACTCAATAGTATTTAATATGGGTCTTCAAAGGTGTCTACCTTCGCACAAGATTACTCTTGGCAGAGTTGTAGATAGAAGAGTAATGACGCTTCGATCTCAAGGTAGTGTCCAGCAGATGTTTTCAGAATTTAAGAACAATGCTGCATAGGGCAGAGTACTATTAACTTATATCTGATCCGTCGCCTTATGTGAAGAATTAAGCAATGGTTTTAGCCCGTTCAAGCCCCCAGCTGGTGTAAATCCAGCGAAATTCTTATTTGTTCGATAGATGTAAATATATGTCTATATATATATATATATATATATATACATATATATTATATCTATATATAATATATATATATATATATATATATATATATATGTATATATATATATATATATATATATATATATATATATATATATATATATATGTATATATATATATATATATATATATACATACGAGGGGCCTTCAGAAAGTAATGCACCACATCGGTTTTCTCAGCTAATAATGAAGATAGAAGCATGAAATTTTGCACACTTCAACTATAGCATGTGCCAATTGTGTACCAAATTGCACTGCAACCGGCCAAATAATACGGCTGCCCTAAACCGTTGAAATGGAGCGTGTTAGCAACTTGCGTTATAAGCAGCGAATATTGATAGAATTTCTCGTTGCAGAGAAGGAAACTGTTGTGAACATTCACAAGCGTCTATGTGATGTGTATGGAAGTTTTGCAGTCGACAGGAGTACAGTCAGTTGCTGTGTTCAGAGAATGAAAGAATCAGGAAGTGGAGATACGGAGCTGCTTGATCGGCCGCGCTGTAGACGTCCTGCCACAGCCACCAACGCAGAAATGTTGAAATGTGCTGAGGGCATTATTCTTACTGATAGGCGAATCACTACTCAACAATTGGCCTTACAGCTATCAGTCAGCATTGGTAGTGCAAATGCAGTTATAAAAACTCTCGGATTTTCTAAGGTTTGCGCAAGATGGGTTCCTCGAAGTCTCACAAATGACCACCGATTGCAAAGGAAAGCAATTTCTTCTGATTTGTTGGAGCGTTTCAATGCTGATGGAGAGAACTTTTTGGCTAAGATCGTTACAGGTGACGAAACCTGGGCACATTATTTTGAACCTGAGACAAAAAGACAGTCAATGGAGTGGCATCATCCGCAATCACCACGAAGGAAGAAATTCAAGACAATTCCTTCAGCTGGAAAGGTCATGATCACTGTCTTTTGGGACATTGAAGGTGTGATTCTTGTGGACGTTATGCCAAGAGGAGACACAATCAATTCGCAAGCTTACATTAAGACATTGAAAAAAACTCAATCAACATTTTCGCAGAGTTCGGCCGCACAAGAATCCAGCAGACCTGCTTCTCCTTCACGACAATGCGCGACCTCACACAAGTCTGGCAACACGGGAAGCAATCACAAAATTGGGTTGGACTGTACTACCCCATCCACCCTATAGTCCCGATTTGGCACTTCTGATTTTCATCTATTTGGTCCACTTAAAGATGCACTCCGTGGGACAAGGTTTGAAGATGATGACGGAGTGATTCAGGCAGCGAAGAAATGGCTACATGATCAAGACAAAATCTGGTACGGGTTAGGAATACATGCACTTGTTTCGCGCTGGCATAAAGCCGTACAAGTTGATGGGGATTATGTTGAATAATACCGATGTTTACATGACATATCCATGTATATTGTGTATGAATTTCATGCTTTTTGAATAAACAGCTTCTGAGAAAAACGATGTGGTGCATTACTTTCTGAACGCCCCTCGTACATATATTAAAGAGTCTTGCTCATACGTTTGCTTTCATAACTATGATAACTGAATGAACAATGATTGTTTTGTTTTAAAAGTGCATGTAACAAATTTAATAATCAATTAGTCTTAACAGGTTAAAATAGCGATGGACGGATGGTAAATTTTAGATGTAAATGCAATTTTCTTCCCTGAGACTTGGTTTGAGGATTGATAAAAACAGTTGTCCTTTTGCTAGTCCCTTTTACAAGACCTTAGCTGGTATAAGTGTGTCCTTCAGCCGTGGTTTCGTCAATTCTTCTGTGATGAGGGCACGTCTCCACACAACTCGTCCAGTGTAGGCGGTTAGTGTTGATTCCCTGATTTAACTAACAACTAGTAACGTCGAAACTTTAGTCTTGCAGCTTGGTACCACGAACAGTATGATAGCTTCGTTTCACGAACTTTAGACAAATTAAAAAGAACAAATGCCTCTGCGAAGTACATTTGTGGGCCGCAAATTAACAGGCGCATTGTCTCGCTGTTCGCCCACCAATGTTAGCCTCTCTGAATAATTAAATTCTTGAGTATACACAGCGTAACTCAGGGAAGATGATTAGAAATCACCAATATACTTCGTGGTATTAAACTAGGAAAATACGTGCTTGGACAGCGCTAATGCAATGGTTTGTGCCTGAACTACTATTACCAATTTACATATACCTCACAACATGATATTATACACTTTAGGCACATGTGATGTAATCATCACTCATTACTGCTGGGGTCACCTCTGCTGTCGGTTTTCTGTACGACTAGCAAGAAGCAATTGCCAGAGCTTGCTGTAGGGGTTTATGAATATACTATTTTCATATGTTGAGGTTCCCAGCCTCCTATGACTGTTATAACTACTTAGCAGAACACACATGTTACATTTCGCATTTTAAAATATATGTTCCCGGCTTACCCCAAATGGGATCAACAATCTCCTGGCACAGTTAGAGTGGACACATCAACTTATGTTAGATGCTTTCGAATCACTTCATCCGGGAAATTGTAGTATTCCTCTTATGACAGGTGATCTGATTCCTTAGGTCTTCAGTTTTTGTATTTAAAAATGCGGGTTTACTTTTAAGTTTCAACGTTGCTCAAAAACTTCGATCTGTCACTTATAATTTTGGAATTCTTAGTCCTATGTCTCTCTGGCTCCTGAGAGTTGCTAATTTGACGTTGCGATGCAGTCTGATCTGTGACACCGAATTCGCTAGATTATATTTCCAATTTCTCAGGTCAAGTCTCAGATTGTACTTTTAGACCAACTTGCCAATGAAAGTTAAAGTCTATTCCTGCTCTCAAATCAAGCCAATGGTACGCTCTTTAGAACTATATGTGTCGGGGTGTTAAATCATAATCTCCCCCACGTGTTAAAAAAAATATCAAATTTTAAAATTCCAACGCGTGATCTCTTTCTAATAAGGCAGTAATACTTCCGATTACATCTTTATGCAAACTCACAAACAAATCTGTGAACTTATTTCTTGTCTAGCTACTTTCTGATCATATTGTTTCCCTGACAGGTTATCGGTAATAATTACACAGAGATGGTCCAGCTGAAGCGATTACGTATTGTCACCCGTGTTGGCGTAGATCCCCCAGACAGACAAAATGGCTTACTTTTCATCGATCGTGCGCCTCCACATTGTGTCAATAAAGATCGACTCTATCAAAAGTGGCTAGGTGACTTACGTGATAAAAGTATTATTCCGCTGACCTGTCTAATTAGTCTGGTATTATTACGATTCACCTGGCAAAACGTAAACACGCCTGGGAGCGGCTCAGAGCAAAGAATGTAAGGGCATTAAACAATGCCAAATTCTAGGATGATCGGTGAGGAAAATGAAGAAATGAAGTGATACTGCCGGAGGGAACGACTGTTATGAAAAGTGCACCCAAATAATAGAACGTAGAAGGAGAGAGAGAGAAGGGCGCAAAAGTACATGCACACACAGTTTTGTCACACATAGAAAGTTTACCAATTAGCAAAAATTAAACACTTCCTGGATCAGGGGGCAAGGAAACTGTTCTACACATCTCATATTCAAACATACCTAGACTATTGTTCCACAATCTGGGATGGTTGTTCCATATCCAACACAAAAGGCTTCATTAACTTTAAAAACGCGCAGTGCGCCTAGTTGCTGAAAAACACCAAAAACATTGTGTGGTGGGTTTTGATGTTACACAAGATCAATATTATTTGTCGACAGAGTGAGGTCAGCTATGCAAGTCCCTGAGTCTAACAGTTGATGATGTTCTCAGGGTACCTGACTGCTACCACCCTACGACCTCAATCTGCGATATAGTTTGAATCTATTTTATATTTTTGGTGTCTGTGTGTCAATATGGCTAGATGTCTAGGGTAATGCAAATGTAATGGTGAGTGTATGACAACAAACACAATTTAACTCAATGAAAAGTAATTGAACAAGTCAGTGGTTAAAGTTAGAATAGTATTTTACAATTTTTAATTTCCTGTACCGCAAATCTTTTTGGGTACAGGAATGTTTAAACTCAAAATGGAATGAAATATATTTACAGTTAATTAATTAAGTCTATAGGACAACTTGTCCTTAACTGTCAATCTGTAAATGTTTTTAAAATGGAAATCCCTGGTGAAGCTCTAGATTATATGACTGGTCACGATTATGAGGGACGAATTGTCTCATCACTTTATAAACTGTTTTCTTGCAATATTGGAGAGTTTTTGTTAAGTGAACACTCATTAAGCCCGTGGAAGATGTGGCTTATCTGTATTTTCTTGTGAAATCTGTTGACTTTATCAGCAACCATACATTCGTCACGATTTGGAAACTGCTTCAACATACTTGCTTCAAGTTATAGGCTAATAAACACTGTTACCTCGAACTCTGCAGCTCCAATAATACTTTGTGGCACACTGAGTGTTTTAGGATGCAACCCTGCAAATAAGAGGATTAAGGCCTCCTAAGTATTTCATACATAACTCTCTCCCCATCTAACAATTACACACCATTAAACAGTTTAAAATCAGCTTCCTGTGCTAAATAAATTAGCTTTCATCCCTATCTTATTTTGTGACAGCTTCATACTCAGGAAATCTTCAATATCATCAGTTTGATACATTCCTTTCATAGGAAATTATATTTATTTTACCAAGTCATGTGAAACACTGTGACTTGCCGAAGACGGCCAGTGGTTTGCTGGTCTTACAGTCATAATAATAGATATATCAATTTTCAAACCATATGGACTTTCATTTGCTCCATAATTCTACTTAGGCATGCCTGGCTTTTCTAAGAAGTTTTAAGCTTCCACAATGGCAAATGTCGCACACCACAAATTTGTGGTTTGGCGCATATCTATGTGAGCCTCTACACATCCATAATGCATATACATATTAATAATACATATATATATATATATATATATATATATATATATATATATATATATATATATATATATATATCAATAATAATGTTTATCTTACCGCAATCACTGAATTAATCACAAATAATAGGTTAACCGGCGATCAATGGTTCAAGCTGAGATCGCCACCGGCCAGAACAGCAAAGGCAATGGTCATGAAAACCTTGTGTCGGATGATAACCTTATTTGAAAAGATTTTTCTTCAAGTGGCAACTAAGCGTTAGCAAAACGTTCGTTATATCCCCTCTTTAGTTATGCTCCTCTAACCAATCAGATTAGGGTACGCTGACTTGACTCTCTTTTCAAAAATACACGTTCAAAAAATGTAACGTCCCCAAGATTTTTAAAGTTGGGTGGGGCTATCAGGTGTTCGTCTTTCTGTCTTTCAGTTTTTATTTTCTACGTTATTTCTGTTAATATCTAAGTGATTTTAATGGGGAAAAGCAATTATTAACCAGACGACTGTCTGTCATCTAGCCCTTATGTTTTTATTTCTCTCTTTATCATATTTTTCATCTTCGATTTATCTTCTTCAGTTATTCAAATAACATACTTTTCCTCTACGGTAAGATAACATATCATAATGATTAATATAATAACCAAGTATTATCATTTCAGTCGTCAACTGTCCTTTCTTTTCATTTATTATTCCCTTAGAATACAATACTTCATCTATGTTTCTTTCGCCACCGTTTTCGCTACCCTTCCCAATTTGGTCACATTAGTTTCACTTTCACAATGCATACGCTAGCTTAGGTTTTCCTCCATGTTAATTCCCCCCCCCCCCCTTATATTTTTCTCACTCTCGCTTGTTCTAAGAATTGAAACACGCGTTTGGCCGATCGCCAATCGTGTTTATGTTAGATTTAATTTCCAAGACGGAGAGGGGACAAGGCGGTGGGTTTCATCGCGTGCATTAGCAGATGTCCAACTACGTTATTCAAACCTTAACGGTAAGGGAAAAAAGTGTGCCCTAACAACGGTTACTAAGGCACTAGTTGATTTTCAAAACGCCAGCCTCTCGTTTGCGTTTTGTGTTTCCCTAAGCAAGTCCTTAACGTCAACTTTAGCATGGTGTGCTATTAATAGATTTAAAAAAACGCTTTAGTCAAGGCTTCATTCATCCCTCTCTCCTTCACTCCTCCTTTTTTCTATCACTCTTTTTGGGAATGAAACACGTGTTATGTTATTTTAAAATTTTTGGACGGGGCAACGAAAAAGCTAGTGGATTTGGTATCATTCACTTTGACCTTAATGCTTTTCAATTCCAGCGCAAATCGCTGGCGTGGGCGATGACTATGGGCAAACAAACATGGTTGGGGGGGTAAATTTACTTAGCGTAAGGGTTTCATATTACTGTATTTGGCGATTGTATCACTGATCTCGCTACACATCTCCCCTGTTAAAAACATGCATACCAATGCAGGTTTATAATCTGTGATACATATTCGATCAAATAAACTCAACTAGGCTTTATGAGTATCCTGGATTTCTTCGAGAGGGTGCCTACTCAAGAAATCTGCCCCCACATTCTGCGAACCAGGAATGTATTCGATGGTAAACGAATAAGGTTGAATGAGCAAAGACCACCTTAATAAACGTGCATTATCATGTTTTGCCTGGGCCAAGAATACCAATGGCTGATGATCCGATTGGACCACAAATGTTCTACCATAAAGATAGATCTGGAACTTCTTGATTGCCCAGACCAAAGCTAAACATTCTTTTTCAATCGTTGAGTAGTTATGTTCCGCCCTGTTTAACTTGCGACTGGCATAAGTGACTGGGTTCAATTCCTCAGCTGGTGAAGTGGACCTTTGTAACAATGTGGCCCCTAATCCCACGTTACTAGCGTCCGTTCTTACCACGAATTCCTGACTCAAATCAGATAATTTCAATATAGGCTTACGGGTGAGTTTTTCCTTTAACACATTATATGCCAACTCGCACTGTGCCGACCATTCAATTTTATCAGGTTTTCCCTTGCGAGTTAAATCGGTCAGAGGAGCACATACCGAGTTAAACTTTTTAATATACTTCTGGTAGAACCCACACAGTGACACGAAGGATCGCACATCCTTCTTAGTCTGGGGTCTAGGTGCTCTCTGCAATTTCTCCACGTTCTTGGGGTCAGGGGTCATGCTACCCTGATGTACAGTATGTCCCAAGAATTCTAATTCCTTACACCCAATACAACATTTTGTTGGTCTAGCAGTCAAGTTTGCCTCTCTAAGTCTATCAAATAGCATATTCAAAGAGTTAACGTGTTCTTCAAATGTTTCAGTAGCGATGAGGATATCATCCATGAAATTCGTAATACATGGATTTTTCAGTGGATCCAACAATTATCGCATCATTCTAGAAAACACACTCGGGGCATTTTTCAAACCAAACGGCAACATGTTGAACTCATAATGGCCTTCCGAGGTGCTAAAAGCTAGATAAGGTCGAATCTCAGGCTTCACTGGGATCTGGTAATATCCCTTGCTGAGATCTACCTTAGAAAAATATTTTGCCTTATTCAGCCTGGCAAACAGTTGATTAGTATCAGGTAATGGATCCACTTGACTTTCTGTGACAGCATTCAGTTTCCTGTAGTCTATGCACAGTCTATGTTCCCCAGATGGTTTCCTCAACAAAACCACACTAGAGCTATAAGGAGATTCACTATGAGAAATAATCCCTTCCTTTAACAGATAATCTATCTCCTCTTTCAAAGCTTTCTCTTTTGCGAATGGGATAGTATAGGCTCTCATACAGATGGGTGTTGGGTCTAGTAGTTTCATGTCATATTCCAACAAGTTGGTGTGCCCCGGTTTGTCCGTTAACACGTCTGTATGATCTTCCAGAACCTTTTGAATCCGCTCCCTCTGCCCTTGTGTCAAGTGTTTACTGATTTTTACCTGTGCAGGCGTTTCACAGGGTTTCAGGGGGTATTCGTGAGAGATGAGAGGTTCATTTTTCATCTCAGTGGCTATGGCCAAGGTCATTAAATGTGTCCCTTCCTGGTTTTGTCTATCCAGATACTTCTTTAGGAGGTTCACATGATAGATTTTCTCTTTCCCTTTCTTATCTATCTTATAGTTAGTTCTAGACACCTTTTCTAGAAAAGTGTATGGACCTTGCCAAACAATTTGCAATTTGTTGTTGCTGCCGGGTAGTAGAAGAAGCACCTTCTCCCCCACAGCTAGCTCCCTTTCCTTCGCTTTCTTATTGTAATATGCAGCATGTTTCTTCCTGGCTTGTCTTAGGTTATCATTTGCGAGTTTCCAGCCAGTTTTTACTCGAATTGTCAGTTCGTTCACATACTGATATGATGAGGTAACAGTCTCTTCTGCCTTCTCATCTGTCCATGTCATCAATAAGGCTTCCAATGAACCTTTTATGGGCCTTTATTTGGCCGACCCATTTTTCATGTAATTGGAAGTAATGTGGTGGTAACTTTCCTCCATTTTGCTATCACACACCAACCGTCCACTACCAAATTTTTTCTTCTGCGGTTTACCCCGCAGTTTCAGTTTCAAATTGAGAGGACTTCTCTCTCTTTTATTTTCATCCAGTTCCAGGAATTCCGACCAAGGGATTGTCGGGTGGGACTGGGTTGAGGTCACTTTTGCACAATACGCATAGTGGCCATTCTAACTGGTTTATGTGAAGACTGTGTGTGAAAAGGGGTTTTCCTATCCACCGTGTCCACCTTATTATGTTTATTTTTCTTTTTATGTTCAGGCCTGTTTTCACCTTAGTGCTTTTGTAGGTCCTGATTATTTTCCCCACGTATGGGCTTTCCCTTGTTACATTGGACACAGGCCTCCACAAATTCTGCAATGTCCGCAGCTTCGCCTGGCCAATAGAATGACATAGATACTTTTTGGCCTGTAGTACCTATTTTCTCATGTCCACCGTCTGATGCAACATGTGATCTTTTTATCACTTTCTCCCTATATGAATTGGGAAGTACCAGCTGTCCATGACCATTGGATCCAGTTCCAGCCTTCCTATACATTAATTTATTCTTCATACAAAAATCTCTTTTGTTTGGAGGGGTATGGCTTTTTGGGAGTTTCTTGAAACACGGCTTAAGTGACCTATCTTCAGCCTGTGCTTTCATCATCTCCTCTGGATGAGTATTTATTGGGTTTTCTTCCTCTTTCCTTGATTGTGACCTGGTCTGTACTGTTGCCATAATCACTGGTCTTTTGGGATTTCCCAAGAAGACATACCTACACCCCAATATCAGAGGGTAGATTGGTTCGTTTATCACTGCGGCTCTAATCACTCCTTCCACATAGCGAGTTTTTACACTTATTCTTGCGATTGGAAGTGTCATGGTTGCAACTTCCTTGGTTGCCCCTTGGATCTCCACTGTTTCTGTGGTGTATTGATCTGGGTGCACCAGGTGAGAGCTCACGACTGAGTCAAAATCCAATCCAGTATCATAAAGGCACCTCATGGTGGCCCCATTACATACTACGTCTTCACAAACAGGGGGATGATAAGGTTCCTGCTGTCCAGTAGGTTTTTCCTTTCTCCCTTGGTTTCCTGTTTTCATGCATGCAGCGACATGAGGAGGTTTCTTCTTACAGTCTCTGGTGTTATGATTGTCCCTCTTACAAAATTTACACCATCTCCTTTCTGGGTTGAAAGGTTTCCGTTCATTGTATTGCGGGTTTCTATCTCTTTGGTCATACCTTGGCCTACCATAGTTGGGTTTACCTCTGTTATTTTGATCCCTACTATCAAATTTGTTTTGGTTTTGGGGGCTTTATTATGTTCTACTTGCTTCTTCTTCGTTCCAGCGATCTCAGACTTAGCTGCCTGATACCGTTCAGCCACATTAAGAATCTCCCCCAGTCTCTCAGCACCCTGTTCCGTGAGAAATTTTCTCAGGTCTGGAGCCATGGACTCTCTTAACTGCTCCATCATAATCATTTCCTTTAAATCTTGGATTTTCCCCAGAGCAGTCCATTTCTCCAAGTATGTCTCTAGGCGTGCAGAGAACTGGTGGTAAGTCTCTCCGGAAAGTAGTTTTGCATTTCTAAATTTTTTCCGGTAAAATTCACTATTCTTTTCATATCTAACCAGGAGAGCCTGCTTTAAAATGTCATAGTCTTCCTGATCTTCCCTATTCAACTTTGAAAACACCTCATACGAGGTTCCCCTAAGCCCTTGGGATACTTTCAAACTCCATTTTTCCCTCTCCAAACCATAAGTTGTAGCTAGTCTTTCAAATCTAGAGAAGAATGACTCAATGTCTCCCTCTTTGTCTACAAAAGGGTCAAAATGGAAGTTCATGGCTACATTGGAGGGCCCTTGACTGGCAGCAACATCAGAGGTAGATGGGATGTTCCCATTTTCTGGAGCATGGCCTTGCAACTCTAACTCCCTTAGTCGTAGCTCATGTTCCCTTTGTAATCTCTTCTCCTCCTTTTCAGCCTCCAGTTTCTTCTCTTCTTTTGCAGCCTCCAGTTTCTTCTCTTCTTTTGCAGCCTCCATCTGTAATCTCTTCTCTTCTTTTGCAACCTCCAGTTTCTTCTCCTCCAATTGTAGCCTCTTTAGTTCAGCCTCCCTATCAGCCTCTAATTTCCTAGCCTCCCTAGCATCTTCTAATTGAATTCTTTTAAGTTCTTTGTCAGCCTCTAATTGAATTCTTTTCTCCTCCGCTAATCTCTTATCCTCTCTTTCAAAAAATTTATCACATTCTGATGTCACATACTGAATCAGAACTCGCCCCTCCATTCCCATTTCCTTTGCAGTCTGCACAGCAGCAGATCTGAACTTGGCCAAGTCTGCCATCTTTTGCTTGTACCAAATGTTATTAATCTAACTAAATTAGCCAACAAATATTTCTAATTAACTAACTAATAATGGGCAATGATAGTTCACTTAATTCTCCACACTGCTTAATGTTATAAAATTTTGAATAAAATGGGGATTTCCTGGGTCTATAATGTTACTTTAATTTAAAATCCCAGACGGGACGCCAATATATGTGGTGGGTTTTGATGTTACACATGATCAATATTATTTGTCTACAGAGTGAGGTCAGCTATGCAAGTCCCTGAGTCTAACAGTTGATGATGTTCTCAGGGTACCTGACTGCTACCACCCTACGACCTCAATCTGCGATATATTTTGAGTCTATTTTATATTTTTGATGTCTGTGTTTCAATATGGCTAGGTGTCTAGTGTAATGCAAATATAATGGTGAGTGTATGACAACAAACACAATTTAACTCAATGAAAAGTAATTAAACAAGTCAGTGGTTAAAGTTAGAATAGTATTTTACAATTTTTAATTTCCTGTACCACAAATCTTTTTGGGTACAGGTATGTTTAAACTCAAAATGGAATGAAATATATTTACAGTTAATTAATTAAGTCTATAGGACAACTTGTCCTTAACTGTCAATCTGTAAATGTTTTTAATATGGAAATCCCTGGTGAAGCTCTAGATTCTATGACTGGTCACGATTATGAGGGACGAATTGTCTCATCACTTTATAAACTGTTTTCTCGCAATATTGGAGAGTTTTTGTTAAGTGAACACTCATTAAGCCCGTGGAAGATGTGGCTTATCTGTATTTTCTTGTGAAATCTGTTGACTTTATCAGCAACATACATTCGTCACGACCGTGCGATTTGGAAACTGCTTCAACACACTTGCTTCAAGTTATAGGCAAATAAACACTGTTGCCTCGAACTCTGCAGCTCCAATAATACTTTGTGGCACACTGAGTGTTTTAGGATGCAACCCTGCAAATAAGAGGATTAAGGCCTCCTAAGTATTTCATACATAACTCTCTCCCCATCTAACAATTACACATCATTAAACAGTTTAAAATCAGCTTCCTGTGCTAAATAAATTAGCTTTCGTCCCTATCTTATTTTGTGACAGCTTCATACTCAGGAAATCTTCAATATCATCAATTTGATACATTCCTTTCATAGGAAATTATATTTATTTTACCAAGTCATGTGAAACACTGTGACTTGCCGAAGACGGCCAGTGGTTTGCTGGTCTTACAGTCATAATAATAGATATATCAATTTTCAAACCATATGGACTTTCATTTGCTCCATAATTCTACTTAGGCATGCCTGGCTTTTCTAAGAAGTTTTAAGCTTCCACAATGGCAAATGTCGCACACCACAAATTTGTGGTTTGGCGCCTATCTATGTGAGCCTCTACACATCCATAATGCATATACATATTAATAATACATATACATATCAATAATAATGTTTATCTTACCGCAATCAATGAATTAATCACAAATAATAGGTTAACCGGCGATCAATGGTTCAAGCTGAGATCGCCACCGGCCAGAACAGCAAAGGCAATGGTCATGAAAACCTTGTGTCTGATGATAACCTTATTTGAAAAGATTTTTCTTCAAGTGGCAACTAAGCGTTTGCAAAACGTTCGTTATATCCCCTCTTTAGTTATGCTCCTCTAACCAACCAGAATAGGGTACGCTGACTTGACTCTCTTTTCAAAAATACACGTTCAAAAAATGTAACGTCCCCAAGATTTTCAAAGTTGGGTGGGGATATCAAGGTGTTCGTCTTTCTGTCTTTCAGTTTTTATTTTCTACGTTATTTCTGTTAATATCTAAGTGATTTTAATGGGGAAAAGCAATTATTAACCAGACGACTGTCTGTCATCTAGCCCTTATGTTTTTATTTCTCTCTTTATCATATTTTTCATCTTCGATTTATCTTCTTCAGTTATTCAAATAACATACTTTTCCTCTACGGTAAGATAACATATCATAATGATTAATATAATAACCAAGTATTATCATTTCAGTCGTCAACTGTCCTTTCTTTTCATTTATTATTCCCTTAGAATACAATACTTCATCTATGTTTCTTTCGCCACCGTTTTCGCTACCCTTCCCAATTTGGTAACATTAGTTTCACTTTCACAATGCATACGCTAGCTTAGGTTTTCCTCCATGTTAATTCCCCCCCCCCCCTTTATATTTTTCTCACTCTCGCTTGTTCTAAGAATTAAAACACGCGTTTGGCCGGTCGCCAATCGTGTTTATGTTAGATTTAATTTCCAAGACGGAGAGGAGACAAGGCGGTGTGTTTCATCGCGTGCATTAGCAGATGTCCAACTACTTTATTCAAACCTTAACGGTAAGGGAAAAAAAGTGTGCCCTAACAACGGTTACTAAGGCACTAGTTGATTTTCAAATCGCCAGCCTCTCGTTTGCGTTTTGTGTTACCCTAAGCAAATTCTTAACGTCAACTTTCGCATGGTGTGCTATTAATAGATTTAAAAAAACGCTTTAGTCAAGGCTTCATTCATCCCTCTCTCCTTCACTCCTCCTTTTTTTCTATCACTCTTTTTGGGAATGAAACACGTGTTATGTTATTTTTAAATTTTGGACGGAGCAACGAAAAAGCTAGTGGTTTTGGTATCATTCACTTTGGCGCTAATGCTTTTCAATTCCAGCGCGAATCGCTGGCGTGGGCGATGACTATGGGCAAACAAACATGGCTGGGGTGGTAAATTTACTTAGCGTAAGGGTGTCATATTACTGTATTTGGCGATTGTATCACTGATCTCGCTACACATTGTATAGATCTATATAATTATCTTAAAATATTACCCCCTAGAAAGCGCTTCCTATTTCTTCTTCTTCTCTCTTCTTCCGTCCTTAGCCATCGACCGACCAAGCAGTCTGTGGCCATTACGCCTTGCGGCGTCTTAGGGCAACAAGAAATTATCCGTTGTTCCGTTACGCCTAAAGGCGTTTATTGGTACAACAGAATATTAATTGTTGTTTCCCTAATCAATGTGACTAGCAAGCGGGTGCTTCCTATTTAACAAAGATAAATTCACTCACGAAATATTGTCACAGAATGCTCCAACGTATCTGTGGCCACTTTTAAAATGCAATGAAAAACATAGTCAGCGCTTAAACAAATTACAGGTACCCAAGCCCAGGCTAGACTTGTTCAAGAAGAGGTTGGCTTATTCAGCTGCTCATCTTTGGAACAATCGTCCACATGACCTGACAAACATGCACAGTCCCTACTCATATAATCATATAGACTGTTCAAATACATTATGAGTGATGATTATATGCCGCCCTAACTAATTATTGTGGTGCACCACTTCACATACCTAGGGTCTACCATCAATGACAAACTCTCACTGGATACAGAAATCGACAGCCGCATTGGCAAAGCTGCAGCTACCTTTGCCCGCCTCACATCGCGTGTTTGGGGAAACTCTAAACTCACAATGAAGACCAAAGCTGCGGTATATAATGCCTGCGTCACCAGCACACTCCTATATGGCAGCGAGACCTGGATGACCTATGCTAAGCAAGAAAGAAGGCTCAATACCTTCCATTTGCGGTGTCTACGCCGCATCCTCGGCATCTCGTGGAAAGATAAAGTGACAAATGTCGAGGTGTTGTCACGTGCTGGCCTTCAAAGTATGTATACGCTTCTTAGACAGCGCAGACTTCGCTGGCTTGGCCATGTTCGCCGCATGGAAGATGGTCGCATCCCAAAAGATATCTTCTACGGACAATTAGCAGATGGCAAGAGAACAGTTGGGCGACCACAGCTGAGGTTCAAAGATGTGTGCAAGAGAGATATGAGGGCACTGGACATGGATCCAGCAACATGGGAGGATGAAGCTGCCGATCGCACTGAGTGGCGATGCTATTTACGGCGCCACCTCAGATTGGGCGAAGAGAGGCTCACACAAGAAGCAGAGGTGAGGAGAAAACGTCGAAAGGAGCACCAGGAAAATAAGCAGCTGAGGGCTGTCACCTCAGGGGCGCATTCCCATAGTCAGTTATGACTGAAGGGGCTATTATTATTATTATAACTAATTATTTTCCGAATTATAATATACTGTATGGAGGGTCTGATGATCTAGTTTTTCATTTTAATATAACTGTAATCAGATACTGTAAATGTATGCTTTTATAATGTTGAGGGAACATCATGGGGCGAAGCAAACTTGATAAAGTTATATTAGCGGGATTGCTGTGCACCATGCTGAGCCTCACCAAAACGCAAAATTTAGAGTCGTTATCTATGACAAAGTAACGTATCTAGGGATGACGTAACAGAGTTTGTGTATATGCTTTGTAGTGTATAGACTTGTCCGCATGTGTGGCTTGGTTCACTTATTATAAGTGTAGCGAAAGCTACTTTTATAAGTGTTTCACGAGTCTGGATTAGAATAATAAATCAAGTATATATTAATACTTCAATGCTGGTGGAAACAATTCTTCAGGATATATTAAATCCGCAGTGTTGTTTGCCAAGATGGCCAGGAAAATGTATTGAAAGATAGTATCTCGAGAAATACAAGATATTTCAAGGTTAGTATAACATACATATATTTAAATTTTGGTGGAAAATTGCAATATGTCGAGAAGGATCATAAAAGAATACATTTTAGCGGACAAAGAAATAACTGTGCGAGAAAGCACAGGACTATAGTATTAGGTATATCAGAGTGAAATTATAAAAGCAGAAATTTATGCGGATACTGTGTATTAAGGAAATCGATTTTTCCAATGGATATCTGTTGAAAATTATGTGGGAGCAAAATGTGATTCATAAACTTTCTTGTATGAATAAAGTTGAAAGTCGTTTAAATAAGGAGTCTTCGAAGAATGAATGAAAAGTTCAGGTTCGTAATTTTTATCATTATGACAGTTATCGGTTTTACAGTTTGTGGACACGAATATGTATGTTCAAACTAAAACGATTCTGCATAAACGAATCAAGCCAGTTACATTCAACAAGTTAAACTAACTATACTGTTAAAAAAAAAACAAAAAAAAAACGCAACATTATTGCAGTTGTAATGGACACCAAATTTCAAACGTACCAAAATTTTATTTTACTGAATTAATGTTTCAATCTTGGCATGAAGAAACTTTCAGACTTTAACAATGAAATGATGTTCATTAAATTTGGTTTGGACTTTTCTTCTTTGCGACCGAGGCCTTCGTTTCAGTAAGGTGTATGGCCTCCTCTGGCCTCTATCAGAGAACGACATCTCCTTGACATGGATCCGATTAGCCGTTGGATCTGTTGTTGTGGGATGGCTGCCCACTCTTCCCGCAGTGCAAGAGACAACTGTAGGAGATTGGCTGGAGCCACGTCTCGCTGGCGGAGTCGTCTGTCGAGTTCATCCCATAAGTATTCTATGGGGTTCATGTCTGATGACATGGCTGGCCACGGAATGGTCTGGACATTGTTGTCAGCGAGGAACTGGGTGGTGAGTTGTGCCACATGAGGTCGAGCGTTATCCTGCTGAACAATCGACCCTCGTGCAGCCAGAAGTGGAAGGACGTGAGGACGAAGAACTTTCAGCGTCGTATCGTTGGGCATTCAGGCGTCCTTCAATTTGCATCAGGTCACTTTTTCCCATGAAGTTGATCGCCCCGCAGATCAGTACACCTCCACCACCATGTGGACGAGCCTCATCGACGCTGTTCTGTGCGTAGCTCTCATGGACTCTGCGTTAAACTCTTCTCAGTCTATCGTGTCGCTGGAGCACAAAAAATGATTCATCACTAAACCAAACCCGTCTCCAGTCATTCCCAATGGTCCATTGACGATGCTGGTTCGCCCACTGCAGTCTGTTCTGGCGATGCCGGTCCGTAAAAACAGGACCTCTGTAGGGTCTTCTAGCCCAAAGACCAGAGTCGATCAGCCGATTCCTGACCATTTGATCTGAAATTCGACGAGCTGTTGACATTGACTGGACTGTTGAGGACGCAGATGCATGTCGATTCCTGAGGTGACGCAGCCGTATGAAGCGGTCTTCGGCAGGAGTTGTGATTCTGAGTCTTCCACTGCGCGGCCGGTCTGCCACTGAGCCAGTTTCTTGAAATCGCCTCCAAAGGCGACTAATGGTGCTTCTAACCACATTAAATTGTCTGGCCACTACACTTTGTGACTGTCCAGTCTGTAAACGTCGTTGTTCTGTTGTGAGATGAGCCATACTTGCGCATTGAATTTTCCACTGAATTTATTCGAGGAGCGTCAATCTTTTATAGGCATTCAATAATATGGTCAGAGAGTTTTTTGTTCAGTAAGTTTCACGGGATTCTCATGAACCTGTCACGAGTTATTGTCAAAAATGTTGTTTTGACCTTGACCTCTTTCATGACCTCACGAATCATGAGGTGAGTACAATTCAAGTAACCACGAGAAGTTAATGACCAGGTGGACACAGTCGATAGGTTGACTGATGTCCAATCAGCGAATATCTGTTATAAAAGTAACACCAACAAAGTTACGTTTCTTTTTTTGAACAGTATACATTGACACGTTTGGCGTTATAAAAAAAGCATTTATTCATCAAGCCACAAAAATGGCTACCTAGAGACAAATCATATTTACTCTTAACGTATACTACTTATAATTATGCATCGCCATTAAATTAATACTTTAAGTATGTTGGAGAATGTCTGGATAACTAGCAATAAAAGATGAGTAAGAGGAAGGGCAAAATGCAAGACGGGCCTATATGCACGATTCTCATCTATCAGTCAATACCCTTTACCTCCCTGAGGAGCATAGGTCATAAAGGTGGATCTCGTATAGTGGAGGCGTCAACAATTCACTCCCTGTGGCAGCATCTGCTTGGGACTCAAAGCCTCTCACCTCTGGGTAAATGGTCCACATACGCTGACAACACACGAAGTCCTTGGTCAATCAATAGCGGATTTCCAATATTTCACGAGTTCTTATTATATGCCACCACAATCTGATTATGTTTCAAGTGATTTCTAAATTACTGTATAAATGGTTTAGATTTTGTTTATTTGTCTTGTTTTTGTGTGTGTTTTTTTTCATTACTTTGTTTAATTTTTTAATTTTTAATTTTTTAAATTTGTTTTTATTTTATTTATTTATTTTTAAAAAATTAATTTGATTATGACTGGATATTACAAATGTATGCTATTATTTTACCTTGATAATGTTGTATGCTTAAATAATGATCAAAATACATGTGCGATTGTAAGGATACAGTATGCAAGATGACAGAGAGAGGAAGGGCAGAATGTAAGACATGCATGCGTGCCCAATTCTTAACCCTTTGAAAATAAAGTTCTATCTATCTATCTATCTATCTATCTATCTATCTATCTATCTATCTATCTATCTATCTATCTATCTATCTATCTATCTATCTATCTATCTATCTATCTATCTATCTATCTATCTATCTATCTATCTATCTATCTATCTATCTATCTATCTATCTATCTATCTATCTATCTATCTATCTATCTATCTATCTATCTATCTATCTATCAGGATGTCTGTCTGTCAGTCTATCTGCCCTCCAGCCCGTCTGTCTGTTCGTCCATCTGCCTGTCTGTTATGTTTAGCTATCGGTCTGTCAGCAACCTTTATGCCTCACGGTCTGCCTGCCTGCCTGAGAGCGTTTCTGTCTGCGTAACTGTTTTTCTGGGTGTCTGTCTGTCCACCTGTTTGCTGATATGTCTGACTGTCTGAGTGCTTGTCTCTCTGCGTGTCTGTTTTTCAAGGTGTCTGTATGTCTACCTGTTTGCCGGTCTGTCTGCCTGTCTGAGTGCGTGTCTCTCTGCGTATCAGTTTTTCATGGTGTCTGTATGTCTACCTGTTTGTCAGTGTGTCTACCGGCCTGTCTGATTGATTGTCTGTCTGCGTATCTATTTTTTGGGTGTCTGTCTTTCTACCTGTTTGCAGGTTTGTCTGCCTGCCTGTCTGAGTGCTTGTCTCTTTATGTATCTGTTATTCACGGTTTCTGTATGTCTACCTTTTTGCCGGTCTGTCTGCCTGCCTGTCTGAGTGCGTTTCTGTCTGCGTATCTGTTTTTCTGGGTGTCTGTCTGTCTACCTGTTTGCCGGCCTGTCTGCCTGTCTGAGTGCTTGTCTCTCGGTGTATCTGTGTTCTGGGTGTCTGTCTGTCTTCCTGCTTGCCAGTCTGTCTGCCTATCTACCGGCCTATCTGAGTGTATGTTTGTCTAATCTAGAGAGACAAAACTGTTTTTGGTGTGAAAAACCAACAGTATAATTATAAAGATTTATACAAGCCAACAAGAAGACCACGACACTTACGACAGAACATAACAACAAAAGCATATCAAATATTTTGGCGCTGTCTTTCTGTATGGGATCTAACTGGAATGACGATTAAAAAAGACAATATGAACCACATCTACAACAGTAGAGAGAAGCTTAACAGAGCAATATAATCACCATAATAAATCAATTAAAGATATGGACGGAATATTTCTAGCAACTTCTGAATAGATCAGCTCCACAACCCCCTACCCCCTTCCCCCCTTTTTAATTAGCTAGGTGAGAATAAGCTATCAGCAAACAAAACCACATGAAGCAGAAATAAATGTTATGGCGATTATCTCCCTTGGTCTGCCGTAGGAGTCCACGAATGGTGGCCAGAGAGTTAGAGAAAAAGGATGAGTCTATAGAAAGAAGTAACCTTCAATCAAGAATTACTCATAGCGGTGAGGTAAATAGGAGGATCTAAGGAAGAAAACTACAAACAACTGATTGTTCTCGGTTTTTGTAAAGTTTATAACCCCGCCACTATTCTACGAGATAAATATTTGTCACTATGTAACAATAGACTCGTGTTCAGAAAGTCCATAGCAGAAGGTAATTCAGCAATATATAGAGATACTTAGATGTTTCTTTATATACATATTTAAATGAGTTAATGCAGATGCAAACATCAACTTCCCATCAATATATATATATTAGGAAACACCACTATAAGATGTAGAATCTTACACATATCTTGGTAGAAATATACACACAGTTTGAGGGACAGACAGTGATATCAAAATAAGAATACAAAAAGCCAGAAGATCTTCCATTGCATTGGGAAACACACGGAGATCAAGAGAAATTAAGTCCAACACAAAAATAAGCAACTCAAATGTCAAGTCAGTACTATTATATGGCTCAGAAAGATGGAGAACAACAAAAACAACAACAAAAAAGCTACAACCATTCATAATTTAGTGCTTGGGTAGAATAGAAGGATTGAAATGGTATTAATTGTTAATCTACAAACCCTAGTTTTAGTACTTTCAGGAAGATTCCTGGGAACAGTGACTATAAATACACTATCTACAGTTTAGCACTATTAATTGTAATAATTACTTCCGGTATTAATCAGGTCTTACTTAGTCGTTCCTCTTCTACCGTGAGGTGTAGAGGTTTGTAAGAGAGGGCGCCATACTAATCTTCTTCTTCTTCCTCGTTCGTCCTAAAAAGGACGTTGGTTGCGTTGTGTTCGTTTACAGCGAAGCTGCGACATTTGCGCCTTTCGGCCGACACATCCGACTTCAGCATGGCATTTTTTGAGACCGGGTTGGCCTTCCCACTTCGATCCCTACTCTCTCAGCCAGACTGCAGTGATGCCACCTGTTTTTAGGACCACCACTTGGAGGTGGAGTATGGTCTTGGTCAGCTCTGGTTCGCTGACCCTGACGCAAGCAGTCAAGCTATGAGTCGCTGACTGCATTCATCTCTCTTGCTGCGTCTTCGGTCCCACACTATTCTATCAGCTGTCTTCCTTCTGGCCTGGTTCCATTCTAGTCCTCGGTCCTTCAAAGATTGTCTAACGTAGTCTGACTTTGGGTCGTCCTGGAGGTCTGGATCCCTGGCTCTTAGTAGCCGATCTTCTCCCATTCTGCAGACATGGCCAAACCATCTCAGTTGGGACTCTTCTACTTTGGTCTGCATGGGTTGGGTTTTAGGCCTTGATGTATCGTTTGGTTGCGGACAATGTCTCTTTTTGTTACTTCAACCTCCTTCCTCAGATACCTCATTTCTGAGGTTTGGATCTGGATTGTGTGGGTTGTAGTCGTTGCCCATGACTCGCAACCATACAGCGGTATACAGCCATCTTCGTCTTCTTACCAACTTCTCTTTTGCTGAGGAATCCTCGATTTATGGCTTTAAGAAGTATCCCAGGTGCTGCTCTTCGGGTAGCCAACTCTTCTTTGATGCATCAGTTCCGGTCTATGACAGCTCTAATGTATTTAAAGTGGTCGACCTGTTCTATGACCTTTCTCCCAGCTTATTCTGATGTCTTCTTTCTTCTTGTGATATCACCATTGTTTTTGTTTTCGAGCTGTTTATGATCATCCTTCTCTTCTCCAGCTCTTCCTTTCAGACATGCAGGTTGGATTGAAGTATTGCCTCTGATTTTACAATCAGAGCAACATCAACAGCAAATGCCAGCTCTGAAACATAGACCTGTATCATCTTCATAGGCCTGCATGCCCAATTCTAAACCCTTTGAAAATAAAGTTCGTTCGTTCGTTCGTTCGTTCGTTCTTCCAGTACTCCACTGAATACTTTCCTGTCCTTTCCTTACATGCCTTGAGGACATCTTTCATGAGGAGTATGAAAAGATAAGGTGACAGGAAATCACGCTGTCTTACACCAGCGGTGGTTCTGAATTCTTGTGACTTATGGTTTGCCAGTCCTCACATAATTTCTGCAAGACTTGTAGAAGCTCTGTATAGCATGAATCAGAGGTGATGGGATGTTCTTCCTTGCCAAACAGTCCCAAAGTTTGCTCCAGGGGACCCTGTCAAACGCCTTTTCCGGATCTATGAAACAAAGATGGATCTCCCTCTTATACTCAAGGGCCTTTTCACTCAGCTGTCTGAGTGTGAAGATTAGGTCTTGAGTACTTCGGTTTGCTCGGAATCCGCACTGGACCTCATCCAATTGTGGCTCAGCTAGGCGTCGGAGTCTCTGCTCTAGGATTCTAGAGTAGATTTTACCAGGGACACTGAGAAGGGATATGCCTCTATGGTTTCCACACCGTCGATTGTCATCCTTTTTGAAAATTGGTGTTATGATGGCAATATACCAATCCTTTGGTATGGTCTTGTTGAACCAAGCTGCACGTAAGACCTTTAGGAGTAATAGGTCGCCTGCTGCTCACATATACTTAACCATTTCTGTCTTACACTATCTTGATTTTCTCCAGTGCTGCCTTCAGTTCTTCGATCTTTATGTCATCTTCATCACCAATGGTTTCCTCCTCTGTGCCAGTGGTTATCATTTCTGATGCTTGACCTTGCTCACCATCTAGGAGTTCTGACAAATATTCTTTCCATCTTTCCATTACTTCTTTTGAGGCAGTAAGCAATTAGTATTGTTTGTTATTTAAGGGGAGGAGCTACACTGAAATGCTATTTTCGTTATTAATTGCTGGATTTCAATGAAAATGCACAGACTTAACCTATATCAATAATAGATACGCAAAATGAAGAGTTTGATGGCACTGCACTACTGGTTGCCATAGAAACGGCGGCCATATTGGATTCTATTGTTCTATTTCAATTTGCTAAGGCTTTTTATGTATCAAGCTATGAATACCAAATATGAACACAACGTTTATCATTATATTTTAAAACTTTTCCTGGGATGGATTTTTGATAACTTTAATACAAAAAAGTTGTAGGACTTTGAATATAGTGTCTAAAAATAGTAACAAATTTTACTAAATTTTACATTACTTTTGTCAATTAATCAAAAGTGTGATCAGATACTTAAAATCCATCACATAAAATGTTTAAAAAGATTATGGGCAATATATGTTCCTATTCTTATGTCAATTAATACATAAGTGTGGAAGTTATAAGAAGATTAGGATGAAAAAATAGATTATGAGAAAACCGCATTTTCTCCATAAGTAGACAACATTTAAATAAGTATGTAATACTGCAGCAAAAAAATAACTTACTTGTCATTCAGAACATACCGGCCATATATCCAGCTTCCTCTGCAGCTTCTTGTCTTGCTTTCTGTTGAGATTTGTGCCTAATTTGGTTCCTTTTCTTGGTGCAGTTTTCTGCCGTTTTAGAGTTGAGCACGAGACGTTTACGCTTTCTTGCTCCTGCCAGTCGATAAGCCTCTTTTCCACTGTTCAGCCTGGCTTTCTACAGTGATTCATTTTGTACCATTACCATAACAAAATTAGCGACTTTTACCTGCACTATCTTGGTTCCATCTTTTCTCCCTGGCCGTTTCCAGGTTTAGATGACGAAAGCTATTCTTTTTTCGAGGCATTTTCACACAAAAAGTTCCGAAAAATGAATCTAACTAAATATGTATACAGAATTTATCAATCGACGCCATAATGTCAACACGGCGGTTACAAGTCACGTGGATTCACGCAGCCAGCGAAAAGTTTAGAATAGTGAGCGGAAAAAGCCGATGTCAGGGAATGTCCGACGATTTCCATATATGGAAGTAATCGGTAAAAAACGCGACCTAGAAATTCTCGATCTGGCAGGTATAATTTTGTTACCGACATAAATGAACTACATCACAGGATTGCCCAGATCTAGGCAAATCCAATGATGTATAATACGTAGGGGTGCAAGCGTGGTTGCTATGGAAGAAACATGGTCCAATTAGACATATTTTCTCGAGTTTGAGAAAATCTCTCTGTACCATACCTTTTTCAAAGTCAAAATACATATTGTTAGAGTGCACTTTGACATTTAATTCTGTTATATTTAGATTCAGGAGATGCTAAAGTATCAGAAAATGGACTAATCCTAAATTCTTAATTTTTTTTTATTTCGACCGAAAAAATTTAAGAGGGCACTGTTTTTTCTTTCTCACGTTCTTTAGGGTCTTATAGAACAAGTTCTGGTTTTCTTGCGCATCGTTTTCTAGCTTTTCTTCAACTTCTTCCCAGCACTTCTGTTTTGCTGCAAGCACATTGTTCTTTGCTTCTGCTCTGAGTATCATATATTCTTTATATTTCTCAGTTTTTCCTGTTGTGTTTGTAGCTCCTAAGTATTGTTTCCATGCCTCTTCTTCTCTCTTATTGTCTCTTTAACCTCATCTGTCCATCAAGGTGTCCTCTTTATCTGATTCCCAAGTCGAACTTCACCATATGCTTCTGTTGCAGCTGTCTTTAAGATGTCCTTGAATTTCAGCCTGAGTGTTTCCAGGTCATCTGGTTGTTGTTAAGTGTTTATCACTGCTGTAGCAATAAGCCCCTTAAATCTGATCTTCACTTCTGACTCTCAGCTTGTAGGTCTTAATGCTCGTTTCCCCTGTTCGTTTACTTAGCTTCTTGCGTGGTGTTAGGCAGTTCCTAGGCTGAGTAACTCTTTCAGTTGTTCTTTTAATTGTTAACAAGTAGTGGTCACTTCCAATCTCTGGCCCCATCCACACTCTAACATCCCCGACATACTTGAATGAGCTCTTCCTAACTATGGCATAGTCGATCACTGACTTCTCATTCTTTGTTGGTTCACACCTAGTGTATACACGTATGCGCTTAAGAGGGAACTTTGTGTTTGTAATGATCAGATTCTGCTCAGTCCAGAATCTAAGGAGTCACTTTCTATTGATATTAAGAGTATCTTCTCCATATCTTCCGATAACTCTACCCCATCTAGCATGGTCATTTCCAACTCTGGCATTGGAATCTCCGAGCATGATAATTTCATCTAGGCAGTCATGCACTGTCTTTTGAAGGAGCTCGAAGAATTCCTGCTTGACCTCTGCACGTTCATCTTCATTTGGCCCATACACAATGACAAGGTTGACTATGGTTTCTCCTTCTTTCAGTTTAGGACCATAATGCATTCCGAGACAAAGTTCCTTCCATTGATACTATCCCTTTAGTTTTTGGCCACAATACAACCCACGCCCCCTTTAGCTCTTTCAGATGTGGGGACGCCACTGTAGAGCAGCGTGTCGCCATCGAGATCCATAACTCCTTGTCCTTTTTTCTTTGTTTCTGTTAAAGCCAGGATTTCTGGTTTGGCTTTCCTCGTCACTTCTACCAGCACCTCTTCCTTCACTTTCATATTTTTTGTGTTCCATGTTCCGTATGTCGTAGTCCGTAGTCCGTTTCAGTTCGTCGCCTTTAGAATCAGTCCGGTTTTCTTTCTTATGTTTCGCGTATGTTTATAAGACAAACAGATGATTTGCCTGTTGTGCCTGTGCATGATGGAGGGGCTGCCTCCTAACGGCCTCCATGCAGGCCGCCCTCCTCCTTTTTCAGCCGGGCTTGGGACCGGCCTAGGCGTAGTTATTAATCACGCCATATACTAGAAATCTCTCTTGACTCCTATCTCGCTGGCTTCTCCTCTCTGTCTGTGTGATGGAAGTGGAGGTACAGAGTCTTTAACACGCCAGTCTTACATCCGAAAATTTTGGGTACCCAAAGTTTATTTTCGGAGTTAGTTTATTTACTATACCAATTACCACTATAGTGGTGTCTCAGTGTGTATCACTCAGTCCTACGCATCTTCTATTCTAGGGGAAAAAGAGGGGGGGGGGGGAGAGATATATTATTCAAACAAGTTGTATGTGTTTGTTAATCTACCTGGTTTGTCGGAAATGATTGCAACGCAAATTTAAGAAGGCAAAGGTACAGAGGAATGTATAGACCTGGTCACCCAGTCATTAGCTGGACGAAGTATAATGAAGTCTCTAACACCTCGCACAGCTGCTACCGTATCAGGAATGGAAATAACTTTAAGTGTTGTTTACGTACTGAATGTGTGAGCACGTCTCTTGTTGCAGGGGAAATTATTGCGGTATTTTTTGAGGTAACGGGATAGAACCTCCCCAGAAACAAGGAATGTTTTTTTATGGCAAGTATTTATTGCAAACCTTTTTTTCCCAGTAGTTCGTAATAATTTATAATACGAAGCTAGTAACATTTTTTATGCTTTACTTAAAATATTATATTTTAATAATTTTAAATTGTATTCTGGCTCTTATCTAAAACAAATATAATTTATAAAACTAACGTAGGCTTTAGCACATACTTTTATATATTAACATAAATCTTTTAATGTAACAATAGCTTATGCACTCACTTTGTTGAACTTGTACATGCGTTTTACATCCGGCGAATGCGCCATCAATAAAACCTTGAAACATACCGTCTCTCACCATCACCCGCCACGGCTGGTCGGCTTTGATTCTTCCAAGCTATGTTATTGTAAAAAAAGTACATCTTTATCTGCGTCTTAATTGTCTGTCATTCTGGCACTGTAAATATACATATATACACACACATATACTCTGACAATACGAACCTGACGACGCTTTCTCAGCGCCAGACTGACAGCCGTTCTTTTTTTTTGTCCGACAGTATGTGTTGGGTAAAATTGATAAAAGTAATCCACCCACTGACTCTGAGACAGGTATAATCACTGACAGGGGACAAGACATATATTTCGTTTTATAGGTAAATTTCTAACTGGTGACCGGAAGTAAATTTCATTCAGTCTAGGTTGACATCAGAAGCTGGTGTTTTACAACCATGTCTGTCGGAACCAGAGAAAATTGTCTAGGAAAGTAAACACATTGTCCCGATAGCACATCGTGGAAACAGATCGAGGGGGTTAAAGGAAAAGAGAATCAACCCAAACTCTCTGGCAATACACAAACATAGTGCAGGTAATACAACCACCAAGAAAGGATCAGCCAAGCGCAGATAAGTCTCATGGGACTCAAGAACAACTAGCTGCTATTTGTATTTCAACTAAAAATTTAAACTATACACAAGCAATTATGACATAATTTCTCTAACATTAATACAATTACCATCCATCACCCCCTGTCTAGGATGATCTAATCTAATTTAATATTTAGAGAAAACAATAATTATAATATATTTAGTTTGATTTTATTGTCACATGATCTCTAGTTTGAATTAATGGTCTTATTTTATTTCAAATTGTTGAACAAGAATTAATGTAAAAATCACGTTTTGTTATAATTGTATAATATAACTACAGAGTAAGGTCCCATTCATAATTGGCAGTTGTAAATGTTTTGTTGCCATTATTTAATACCCATCTCATCAGTAGAACACATTTTACCAATCCTTGACACTATACCTTAATTTCAACTACATTCTAATCCTCCACTACAGGATTAGGAAGGGGCATGGTAGAGTCACATTCTATCAGAACTAATTTTCCGAAATGATCCACATGCAGTGGTCTCAGATAACACTAGTCAACAAATTTTCAAAAGTTATTTGTACAAGAAATTAAATATACCATTTCTGATTGATTTTGACATGCTGATTTCAAATATCATAATGAAATTCACCAATTGGCTCTGGTTTTTTTTTTAAATGATGAATTTACATTACAGTAATACAAATAATGTATGCTTGTTTAATTCTCTGGGGTGAACAGCTAGTCTTTCTACTTTAGCATTATAAAAATTGTGGTTACATACTCAATTAATTGATATTTCAACATAAAATGATAGAAAAAATAAAAACATTATTTAAAGTTCACATATCATGTTTTAAAAAGGCACATTTGAACCCATTCCGTCATTATTCAGTCGCTGTTCGAGCTCTCTTTGCTTGCTTCTTGTAGTCAATCGATGAGGTGTCTCTTGTCACAGTCCAACAGTAATCAGCAAGCATTGAAGGGCTCCAATTGCCTTGATACCTTATCTCCATAGCAGCAATGTCCTGGTGAAATCGTTCACCATGCTCATCACTGACCGCTCCACAGTTTGACGTAAAGAAATCCAGATGAGAATCCAGAAAGTGAATTTTTGTGGCCGTGTACATAGTTGTTCCTTTGGAAACAGACTATATTCTTACAAGACAGAGGAAGCACAGACCACCCCATAATTTTATATTTTATGAGAAACAGAAAATAATAAATAGTGTCACATATTTAGGGTAGAGTCGCTTCTACACGCCATTTCTAATAATTGGGTGATTTCCCCTGACCAATCGGATAGCTCAGATTTACCCCGGGGAAAGTGGAACAACGACGCCATTTTGGCAGTAGAATGAAAGAGCGCAACTCAAGAGGTCGTATCTGGTCCAGCTCTACATATTTCTTAGTTTGAGAAAATCAAACTTCAACATTTCTTATAAAATGTGTATTTCAGGACATTGAGTGGTTATATATATATATTTCTTACTGGCGTAAGTAGTGACAATCGTTAAATATGTATTTTGAATAGAGCTCCCAACCCTAGTCGCAGCAGAACTAGGTTCGAGGATTTGAGTCAATTTGAAAAAAATAGTCTTACACTTCAAACCATGTAGAGTAGAAAATAGTCTTGTGTTGGAAAGGAGTAAACGCAAGGAGTGCATATGAGTAGAAAGAAATCAAGGACAAATCTGAGGAGATGGGTAAATGTCGTCGAACCTAAAATAAGTCTGTAACTTAAAAGAAGGAACACGGTGGAATGAGAAGGTTCGCCATATTTGACAATTGAGTAGGCCTACGAGACAAAGATGCAAAAAGGGATTTTTGCATCGATGAAAGCATCTGATGAGATGATAGAATTTTATTATACTTATTATTGTAAAAATGTTCTGAATTCCAGACTTTGTTGAAATTTTAAGTTTCATGCTGAAAGATATTAAAAGTTTTGCATGAAATCGAACGCTGTTGAAAAGGTGAATTACTACAGTTTTGAGATCTAGATAAGAAATCTATTCATTTCAATTAAATTCGCTACATCAACACCTAAGAGAAGAAAATGGAACCTGGTAACACAAATTTAAGAGAGAAATCAAAATCTCTGGTGATTAGGCCAGTTAAACATCTGCTCTCTGTAAAGTAAACTGAAAATACTGCATATACCGGCACTGCCACATGATGTAATATGGTGCCGTTCCAGTCCTAAGGAACACCTGCCCCGGTTACATTTTCAAAGACATGTTGCAGCCAAGACTCTTATACTTCAGAAGGAGATTTTCTACAATTTCATTGTAATTATCAGATCTGTTGTTTCCAAGAAAATTGTCCACCACTGACTTAAATGCTAGCCATGCTGCATTTTCCTTACCATGCAACACGCAAAGAAACTCGTCATCATGAAGAAGTTTCCGAATTTGCGGACCAACAAATACTCCCTCTCTTATTTTAGCTTCACTCAGTCTTGGAAATTTTCTGATGAGGTATTTGAAAGCCTCATCTGTTTTCTCCATTGCCTTGACAAAGTTTTTCATGAGACCCAGCTTAATGTGCAAGGGTGGCAACAAAATCTTGCTGGTGTCGACAAGTGCTGGGTTCTCAACGTTCTTACTGACAGACTGCAATGACTGCCTGATTGGCCAATGTCTTCTGATGTAATGGTCCCTTCATGCACGGCTATCCTACTCACAGAGAAAGCAACAGTACTTGGTGTATCCACCCTGTAGTCCAAGCAAAAGAGCGACCACTTTTAAGTCACCGCAAAGTGACCAATGATGATGATCGTAGTTTATACACTTCAAAAGCTGCTTAATGTTTTCATAAGTTTCTTTCATATGAACTGCGTGACCAACTGGAATTGACGGTAACACATTACCATTATTCAACAAAACAGCTTTAAGACTCGTCTTGGATGAATCAATGAAAAGCCTCCACTCTTCCGGTATGTAATTGATTTTGAGGGCTGCCATTAAACCAGAAATGTTGTGACACGCAGAAAGGTCACCCTCTTTGAAAAAGAATGTAATAAGCGGCTTCTGACGGTTCCTATACACAGAAATTGTAAAATCTTCTGCCAGGAAATTCCACTGTTGCAATCTGGAACACAAAAGCCCCGCCTTGTTCATCGGTAAATTCAGATCTCTTACAAGATCATTCAGTTCACCTTGGGTTATTAAGTGTGGTTTAGTGGATGTAGTTTGCTCAAAATCTGGGTCGCTTGAGGTTGAGGGTTCAGGACCACCAATGTCCTCTTCTTCATCAGTGGAAGCAGCTGAAAATGATTCTGGCACTTTGGGAACTGGTAGGTCATCGCCATGTGGTACCGGACGTATTGCAGAGGGGATGTTTGTCATATATATAAATTGACCGTAATTAAATAAACTAGTAGCATATATCTTGAAAACTAGAGCCAATCAACATTTTTAAATGCCATTTTCGTTTTCAGCACACCAAAATTAGTTAAGATCAGCTATTTTCATTTCTGGTACATTTTGGTTGTTGACTAGTGTAATTCAGGAATAGCCGTGATAGAGATACAGACCTGGAACAGGTCGTCTATTCTTCGTTCTCTTTGTCCATCGCTTTCTCTAAGTGTTGTTACACAGTTTCTGTGATGGATTTCGTATTCACGTCACCAGCATAAACTTTTATTAAGAGAAATTTCATGGAGAGTTATTAATTATTTTACTGTTACCATATATTATCTACATTCTCTAAGAGACTATCAATTATCTATCTTTCCTTCACCTCAATTAGTGAGCGAATCGACTAAAGATATTTCTACTCACCATAATAGCTCCAATATATATATATATATATATATATATATATATATATATATATATATATATATATAAATAATATATATATATATAATATATATATATATATATATATATATATATATATATATATATATATATATATATATATATATAAATTAGTTCGAAAATAACTAGCAGGACGTTACTGGTAAGAGATTTCAATGCCTACCACAATGCATGGGATAACAACAGTAATGATCCAGCTAGAAAAAGACTGTTGTACTACAATGAAAGAGCTGAGCTAATAATACTAAATGATGGCTCAATCACAAGAATGAATCCATGCAGCTGTGGAGTAGATACAGCAGTAGATATAAGTATTTTTACTCCAAATCTAGCCTCTGCTAAATGGGAAGTACTGAATGACTCCAGCTCAGATCACTTGCCCATAGAAATAAACCTAAACGACAAATACCAACCTAGTCCAAAAATCTCCAAACCTACATTCAACTTCAAAAAAGCAAACTGGAAGTCCTTCCAATTAGAACTAAGTAAACTAAGCACAGAACAAATTGAGTCTAAAAGTGTAGATCTATTTGCAGAAAGATTAACAAATGACATTTTTAAAATAGCAATAAAATATTTACCACACAGAAATATGCGTCGTCACTTAATACCAACATAACAAGGTAAAGATAGGAAAAGAATCAAGAATAAAAATCCAGTACCAGGGTGGACAGAAAGAGGCTCAGAACAACTAAAATTGAGGGAGAATATTTTGTCAAACATTAAATCATAGGACACAAATAACTACAGTTTGGAGAAAACTAATAGCAATTAAAGGAGGAAACAACAAGAAATTTAAAATCCCAACAATTAAAATCCTAGAGAGAGCTGAAATAGATAGAGAAAAAGCTAACATACTAGCTAAATACTTCTATCAAGTTAGTTCAATAGACAGTCTAGATAAGGCAGAGATAAATTGGCAAAATCTCTGTTAAAAAATACGGAAAACACACACTATGCTAATTATTTAAATGCAGACATTACAGTTGATGAAATAGAAAGAGTTTTAGCAGGAAAAACCAATACCACATCCAGACAAGAAATTCTTAGATATGAAATCCTCAAAAAGGTACCAAACATCACCCCACTCTACAACAAAATCTGGCACACGGGAAAGATCCCATGTTCATGGAAGACAGTAGTTGTCATCCCCATACTAAAGCCAGATCAGGAAACACATAATGTCATATCATGCAGGCTAATATCGTTAACATCGCTTCCAGGAAAAATGTTACTTACTTACTTACTTAGTCGTTCCTCTTCTACCGTGAGGTGTAGAGGTTTGGAAGAGAGAGCGCCAGACTATTCTATCAGCTGTCTTCTTCCTGGCCTGGTTCCATTCTAGTCCTCGGTCCTTCAAAGATTGTCTAATGTTGTCCTCCCAGCGGACTCTGGGTCGTCCTGGAGGTCTGGATCCCTGGCTCTTTGTTTCCCATGCTTGTCGTGGTAGCCGATCTTCTCCCATTCTGCAGACATGGCCAAACCATCTTAGTTGGGACTGTTCTATTTGGGTCTGCAGCGGGTGGGATTTTAGGCCTTGACGTATCGTCTGGTTGCGGACCATGTCTCTTCTTGTTACTTCAACCACCTTCCTCAGATACCTCATTTCTGAGGTTTGGATCTGGCTTTTGTGGGTTGTAGTCATTGCCCATGACTCGCATCCATATGTCAAGACTGGGACATAGGTGGAGCGGTATACAGCCATCTTCGTTTTCTTACCAACCTCTCTCTTGCTGAGGAATCCTCGATTTATGGCCTGAAAAAGTCTCCCAGCCGCTGCTTTTCGAGTGGCCAACTCTTCTTTGATGCCCCCCTTTCGGTCTATAATAGCTCCGAGATATTTAAAGTGGTCGACCTGCTCCAGGACCTGTTCTCCCAACTTAATCTGATGTTTTCTTTCTTCTCGTGATATCACCATGGATTTTGTTTTAGAGCTGCTTATGACCATCCCTCTCTTCTCCAGCTCTTCCTTCCAGACTTGCAGGTTGGATTGGAGATGTGTCTCTGATTTAGCAATCAGGACAACATCATCAGCAAATGCCAGCTCTGAAATACAGACCTGTCTCATCTTCCAGTACCCCACTGAATACTTTCTTGTTCTCTCCTTACATGCCTTGATGACATCGTCCATGAGGAGTATGAAAAGATAAGGTGACAGGATATCACCTTGTCTTACACCAGTGGTGGTCCTGAACTCTTCTGACTTATGGTTTGCTGTCCTCACATAATTTCTGCAAGACTTGTAGAAGCTCTGTATAGCATGAATCAGAGGTGCTGGAATGTTCTTCCTTGCCAAACAGTCCCAAAGTTTGCTCCAGGGGACCCTGTCAAACGCCTTTTCCAGATCTATGAAACAAAGATGGATCTCACTCTTATACTCAAGGGCCTTTTCACTCAGCTGTCTGAGTGTGAAGATTAGGTCTTGAGTACTTCGGTTTGCTCGGAATCCGCACTGGACTTCATCCAATTGTGGCTCAGCTAGGCGTCGGAGTCTCTGCTCTAGGATTCTAGAGTAGATTTTACCAGGGACACTGAGAAGGGATATGCCTCTATGGTTTCCACATTGTCGATTGTCACCCTTTTTGAAAATTGGTGTTATGATGGCAATCTCCCAATCCTTTGGTATGGCCTTGTTGCACCATGCTGCCTGTAGGACCCTTAGGAGTAATAGGTCGCCTGATGCTCCCATGTACTTAACCATTTCTGGTGTTATACCATCATGCCCTGCTGCTTTGCCCATCTTGATTTTCTCCAGTGCTGCCTTCAGTTCTTCCATCTTTATGTCATCTTCATCACCATTTGTTTCCTCTTCTGTGCTAGTGGTTATCATTTCTGATGCTCTACCTTGCTCACCATCAAGGAGTTCTGAGAAATATTCTTTCCATCTTTCCATTACTTCCTTCGGGGCAGTAAGCAATTTGCCTTGCTTGTCCTTTATAAATTTAAGAGGGCATTGTTTTTCCTTCCTCATGTTCTTTAGGGTCTTATAGAACAATTTCTGGTTTTCTTGTGCATCTTTTTCTAGCTTTTCTCCAAATTCTTCCCAGGACTTCTGTTTTGCTGCTAGCACCTTGTTCTTTGCTTCTGTTCTGAGTATCACATATTCTCTATATTTCTCTATTTGTCCTGCTGTGTTTTTAGCTCCTAAGTATTGTTTCCATGCCATTTTCTTCTCTCTTATTTTCTCTTTGACTTCCTCTGTCCACCAAGGTGTCCTCTTTCTCTTGTTCCCAAGTCGGACTTCACCACATGCTTCTGCAGCAGCTGTCTTTATGATGTCCTTGAATTTAAGCCACAGGGTTTCCAAGTCATCAGGTTGTTCTTCTGTGTTTCTCACCGCTGTAGCAATAAGCCCCTGATATCTGGTCTTAATTTCTGGCTCTTTCAGCTTGTAGGTCTTAATGCTCATTTCTTCCGTTCGTTTACTTGGTTTCTTGCGTGATGTTGGGCAGTTCCTAGGCTGAGCAACTCTTTCAGTTGTTCTTTTGATTGTAAGCAGGTAGTGATCACTTCCAATCTCTGGCCCCCTCCAGACTCTAGCATCCCGGACATATTTGAATGAGCTCCTCCTAACAATGGCATAGTCGATCACTGACTTCTCATTCTTTGTTGGTTCACACCTAGTGTATGCATGTATGCGCTTATGGGGGAACTTTGTGTTGGTAATGATCAGATTCTGCTCACTGCAGAATCTGAGGAGTCGCTTTCCATTGTCATTGAGAGTATCTTCTCCATATCTTCCGATAACTCCACCCCATCTAGCATGGTCATTTCCAACTCTGGCATTGAAATCTCCGAGCATGATAATTTCATCTAGGCAGTCATCCACTGTCCTTTGAAGCAGCTCGAAGAATTCCTCCTTGACCTCTGCTCTCTCATCCTCATTTGGCCCATACACTATGACCAGGTTGACTATGGTTTCTCCTTCTTTTAGTTTTACAACCATAATGCGCTCCGAGACAAAGTTCCATCCCTTGATACTATCTTTCTGGTTTTTGGCCACAATGCAACCCACGCCCCCTTTAGCTCTTTCAGATGTGGGTACACCACTGTATAGCAGAGTGTTGCCATCGAGATCCATGACTCCTTGTCCCTTTTTCTTTGTTTCGGTAATAGCCAGGATTTCTAGTTTTGCTTTCCTCATCTCTTCCATCAGCTCCTCTTCTTTCCCATTTATACTTCTTGTGTTCCATGTTCCATAAGTCGTAGTCCGTAGTCCGTTCCAGTTCGTCGCCTTTAAAATCAGTCCGGTTTTCTCTCTTATATTGCTTGTAATCATAGTTTTAGACAAACAGGTGATTGGCCTGTTGTGCCTTTGCATGGTGGAGGGGCTGCCTCCTTACGGCCTCCATGCAGGCCGCCCTCCTCCTTTTTCATCCGGGCTTGGGACCGGCATAGGCGGAGTTGGAAAAATGTTCCAAACAATAATTAACAACCAATTACAATTTCACTTAGAAAAGCACAATTTGTACAGTTCAAATCAGGCGGGCTTTAGAAGCCATCATAGTACAATAGAGCAACTGTTGAAGCTGGAACATGATGTTAAAACAGGCTTCAAAAAGAAAGAAATGATAGCAGCAATATTCATTGATGTAGCAAGAGCACATGATGAGTGTTGGAGGGAGGGTACAATATAAAAGATTAGGAAATTAGGTATAGTAGGTAGAACTTATAATTTTCTAGAAAACTTCATGCAGGATAGATATTTCACGGTACAAAAAAACAATGATAGATCCGATGTTTGTGAACAACAGAATGGAATCCCACAGGGATCAGCAATATCACCATCAATATTTACGATTAAGATCAAGACCTAGGAGACGAGTTTAAAGGCTTAAAAACTACTTATCTCAGTTTGCAGATGATGCAGTGATATGGAGAACTGGAAGAAACAGAAATCTTCCATTCATCTATAAAACAGTACAAAAACCAATAGATAAAGTATTCGGCTGGATACACGAGTGAGGAGTTAATCTAAACGTTAAAAACCAGTAGGAATGATCTTCAGTAGAGGCCGTGTAATAAAGAAAAAATATAATTGAAATTAACATTAATGAGCAAAAAGTATGTACAACAAAAACCACTAGATTTCTGGGTACGATACTAGACAAGCAACTAAACTGAAGCAGACACATAGACGTATTAGCAACTAAACTGAAGCAGACACATAGACTTATTAGTAGAAAACAGTAGGAGACTTATTAAAATGCTAAAATATATGAAAGAAAGTGATTGAGGAGGCTGCAATAAGACAATGATTACCTTCTTTAAGTCATTTATTATGGGTAAAGTTGACTATGCCAGTGTTTTATATGCATCAGCCGCTTTAAGCAATAAGAAAAAACTAGACAGTCCAAAAACAGGTACTGTCAATAATAGCAGGTGCTTCAAAGGGACATCAGTAGAGGCGTTAGACGTAGAGTTAGGCATTATACCCCTGGAGCTAAGGAAAAAAGAGCTAAGATTTAACTACTTGGCAAAAGTGGCAAAAGATCCAACACACCCAGCACACAAAACCTTTGATAGGAGTAACCAATTCATAGGCCACATTCCATTAGAATATAATAGATACCCGTCATGGTGGAAAACAATGGAAGAAGTGGATCAGCATCCAAACCTATTTAACATGACAAATAGTAGTGTTCAGTAAAAAGCAAAGATCCCACCATGGTAACTAAAAATGACAGAAACTGACTCCCACTTAACAAAGGTCATAAGCAAATCCAAAGACATAATCTCAACAAAAAGGAAAACACTAGAGTATATACGTAGAACAGTATATACATAATAGCCTAACTATATATACAGATAGGTCAAAAGATAAAGAAGAACAATTAGGAGCAGGAATAGTAATACAACAATTGAAAATGTATGATAGATATAAAGTAACAGGTAATACATCCATAATTACAACAGAATTAATGGCACTTCTAAAAGCTTTAGAAATAGTTGCAGAAAACCCACAAAATAAAGCAACCATTCTCACAGATTCCCTTTCATCAGTACTAGCTATTAGAAACATATATGAATGTAGCAGGCCAGATATTATAGAAAAAATACTACAGGTTAATACATATCTACATGTGTTGTGTTCAGATGTAAAGAAGAATGGTGTGCATATAGTTGTACTTGAGTGAGATCAACTGTGAAGGTCTCTGAGGTAAACAATGAACAACTGTATTACAGAGTACCTTCCTTGTTACCACATTACGATCTCACTCTAAGTTATATTCTTTTTTGACTAGCGTGACTGAAAGCTACATAAAATGTCTAGGGTATTGTAAGAGTGTTGTAAAAGAATCTCAATACAAAAACATATACAAACATATACTAATTACTATGATAAAATCAACTAACTCCAGCTGTTAAATTTTATATTTAAAATTTCTTTTGTTAAACTTTATTGGTCCTGAGCCTAAAGTTGTTTTGGTCAGGACTTCAGTTCAATGAGAATAAATTTAGATGGATAGATATATTTACAAATATATATAAAGATATTTACATACAATAGACAATATGTCCATAGTACATTGTTACAAATTTTCAAGTTGATGATAATTACTCTATTTAACTACTGGTACTAGAAGGCAGGGTGGGGAATTACATCATCCCACTGTTCTTATGTTTCACTGGAATTATTTAAGTTAGTCTTTGGAGGAATGTTTTTATCTATACAGGAGCTTTTCTTTAGTAATGATAAGTTGTCCCAGGCCAGATATTGCACTTATCTGGGTCCTGGAATCACAGCAGTTGCAGTTGGTTTGGCCAAACACTTCAGTCTCCTCTGGACTTGAACGTCGTCAATACAAGCAGGTGCCAGAGACTCTTTGAAATCGTGTAGATTTCTTCAATGAGCAAGTACTAGCACCAGACAAGTGCCAGCAGGAACCTCTGTCGATGCAAGTTATGGTTCTGTCTTAATATCAAGCTAATTCCTCCTAATTTACATGTAAACATACATTCAATAAAAAAGAACATGGTCAGCTTTCTCTGACAACCCTGTTTCTCCACTTTAGTTTGATGGAACAAATTGTACCAGTTTTCTTTTCTCTTCCCTAATGGATGCTACGCCTCTGTCATTCCTGTAGTAATCTTTTCCATGCAATAAGATAGGTGTAATGTTCCTGTATGACCATCATATATATAGTACTATAGTTTTAAACATTCTTAGATAGTCCCTTATATGATGGATCAACATCTAGGCCATGCCTAAGCCTGCCATGGAACCATTTAATTACCATCTTTTACATGGCCTTTTCTTTTTTCACACAACCCTTTTTAATTAAAAAGTCAATAAAATCAATCTTACCACATATCAAGGAAATATAAACAAGTAACGATGAATTAGGCAATAGAATATGGCACACTTTCATCACTGCCTCTGTTCAGACTGCTTTAAGATGGTAGTACTATTAATAAAAAGCACAAGTCTGCTCATCGCTTCTTGCTCCTCTGAATATTTTGGAAAAATGGCAGCGAGTAACCTACTATTTTGATAAAGTAAAAGGCTTTGGCCAATGAGACCAAGCATATCTTTTTTTGAATGGATTCTTAAAAAAATATCTCAAGCCTCTATGTGTTACTACTACCAACTAGATTTGTATATTTAGGTTAGCCAATAATATTACGGCTTCCTTCATATTTCATCCAATCCCCTTCATCGTACGATCTTAGCCTTTCTTTCACCTAATTTTTTCCCCCAAAAATATGCTATCCAATCTAAGCAGACATGACTTGACCTGACAGTATCTCCGATTCTCTATGTATTATCCCCAATAATTAATTATCTAATGGACTATTTAGGTAATTAACAACATATTCTTGGTTAGCAAGTCTTCAGGTACACGAATATATGATTTTTATGAGGCTAAGTGGCTTGGTTCAAAATTCTATCTTTTTTTCTATGTTAGTTTTTTTATTTTTTTTAAACTACCTCCTGTTCAATTCTTTTTCCATGTACTTTCAAGCTAAATACGAGAGTCTCTCGTAATACACGAGAATTTACGTCATTCGCGATAAGAGCTAAGCGTGTTTTTATGACTGTAGTGTCCACATTTTTTAACGTTTTCCTCGTATTCTGAAAACCGCCTTAGGGCAAGGCCAGCAAGTTAGTTTTATTTTTAGAAACAATGTGAGACGTGTTTTGCGTTGGGTTATCTATCCGTCCCTCTCCGTTCCACAATGTATTTTAGGCAAATACTTCATTTGAACTTGGAAAGTGGAACGTTTGCCTCAAGGACAAATTTGAAGAATAGGTTACCCTTTTTGGTTCGGCTAAAGCGTTATCAAATAATACACTGAAGGCGTAGGCGACAACTACAATTCTCGCCGAAATTTTTAGTACTATCCTATCTTTGACTTTATGCACTATACTGTTATATTCTAATTTAGATATTGTATTTAGAAGTTCACCACATATCTCCCCACTTAGAACAGACTATCATATGTCAGTTCCTACTTCTAAATACACATAGATAAATTTACTATCTATGCCTGATGACTACTCTGAGGTTCGTCGTACGGATGTCTGCTTAAAAAATCTGCACTTACATTGGTTTTGCCTAGAATATATTCTATGGAAATCTGGTATGGCTGTAGGAGCAAAGACCAACGTAATAATCTAGCATTTTCATGCCTTGCTTGTGACAGACACACGAGTGGTTTATGATCCGTTTGGATCTTAAATGATTTACCATAGAGATAAATCTGGAACTTTTTTATAGCCCATATGACGGCTAAACATTCTTTTTCACTTGTTGAATATTTTTGTTCTGCTGAGTTCAATTTACGGCTAGCATAAGCAACTGGGGTTAATCCCCCGTCAAGTGAATTTGACCGTTGTAATAGAGCTGCACCCAAGCCTATAATACTAGCATCCGTTCTCACAATGAATTCTTGACTCAAGTCAGGTAAGCTTGTGAGCTTTTCCTTCAACTCTTGGTAGGCTAATTCACACTGCGCTGACCAAGTAATTCTATCAGGATTTCCTTTGCGCGTTAAATCAGTCAATGGAGCACATATGGAGTTAAAGTTTTTAATATACTTTTGGTAGAAACCACATAATGAGACAAAAGATCGCACGTCTTTTTTTTCTGGGGTCTTGGTGCTCTTTTCAACTTCTCCAGATTCTTGGGGTCAGGGGTCATGTTTCCCTGATGTATTGTGTGTCCCAAGAATTCCAGCTCTTTACATCCAACATAGCATTTCGTCGGTCTAGCTGTCAAATTTGTCTCTCTAAGTCGATTAAACAACATATCCAGAGAGTTAATGTGTTCCTCAAATGTTTCAGTCGCTATGAGAATATCATCCATGAAGTTGGTGATGCATGGATTATTCAGGGGATCCAGTAATTTTCTCATCATCCTCGAAAACACACTCGGTGCATTTTTCAGCCCGAATGGCAACATGTTAAATTCATAATGTCCTTCCGAGGTGCTAAAGTCTAAATAAGGTCTAACCTCCGGCTTTACTGGAATCTGATAGCAGCCTTTGCTCAGATCCACTTTAGAGAAATATTTAGCTTTATTCAGCCTGGCAAACAGCTGATTTGTATCATGTAATGGATCCACCTGACCTTCTGTGACAGCATTCAGTTTCCTGTAATCTATACACAGTCTGTGTTCTCCAGAGGGTTTTCTTAACAGACCTACACTGGAGCTGTAGGGAGATTCACTGTGCGAGATAATTCCTTCTCTCAACAGATAATCTATCTCCTCCTTCAAAGCTTTTTCCATAGCGAACGGAATCGAATAAGCTCTCATACAGATTGGTGTTGGGTCTATGAGTTTCATATCATACTCTAATAAATTTGTATGCCCCGGTAGGTCCGTTAACACATCTGTATGATCATTCAGAACCTGTTGAACCCTCTCCCTCTGATTTTTCGTTAAGTGCGTACTGATTTTTACCTGTGCAGCGGTCTCACAGGGATGTAAGGGATATTCATGAGAGGTGAGTGGTTCCTTTTTCATTTCCATTGCAACAGACAAGGTCAGTAGGTGTGTCTCTTCCTGGTTTTCTCTATCCATATATTTTTTCAGGAGATTCACATGATAGATTTTCTCTTTCCCCTTCTTATCTATCTTATAATTTGTTCTAGACACCTTCTCTAGAACTGTATATGGACCTTGCCATCCAATTTGCAATTTGATCTGACTGCCGGGCAGTAGAAGAAGCACCTTCTCTCCCACAGCTAATTCTCTGTCCTTCGCTTTCTTATTGTAATAGGCAGCATGCTTTTTCCTGGCTTGTCTCAAATTTTCATTGGCAAGTTTCCAGCCAGTTTTAAGACGAGTGGTCAGCTCGTTCACATATTGATATGATGAGGTAATATTTTCCTCTGCCTTTTCATCGGTCCATGTCCTTAACAAGGCTTCCAATGGACCTTTTATTGGCCTTCCAAATAACAAGGTTGCTGGGGCCATACCGGTTGAACTATGGGGTACCTCCCGATAGGCAAACAGGGCTGCGGGAAGGTATTGGTCCCATGTATCTGGTTTTTCATGTGCCAACTTTCTCAGGATCGACATCAGTGTCCCGTTAAATCTTTCCACTTGGCCATGTCCTTGGGGATGGTACGGGCTACAATGAAAGTGTTTGGCTTGAAAGATCTTGAATACTTCTTCCGTTAGTTTCCCCTTGAACTGAGAGCCATTATCAGTCAAGATTTGGTTGGGAAAGCCTAACCTGGTGAAGATTGTGAGTAATGCCTCTGCCACATGTTTCGAATCGATTGATGACAGGGCTACCGCCCCTCCCCACATAGAACATGTGTCCACCAGAGTCAGAATGTAACTGTTCCTCCTCTTGGTCCGAGTGAGAGGTCCCACAATGTCCACTGCAACTCTTTCAATGGGTGCTCCCACTATGGGTATTTCCCCTAAAGTTGCTGGAGCAGTCCAATGTTTTGGAGCTACCCGTTGGCATTCTGGACAGGATTTTACATATCTCTATGTCTTCAGTTATCCCTGGCCAGAAATAATGACAAGCTATACGCTGTCCTGTTGCGTTGATCCCCATATGACCACTGAAGGGAATCGCATGCCCTAGTTGCAACACTTTAGTCCTATATGAAATGGGAAGGACCAGCTGTCCGTGACCATGGGATCCAGTTCCAGCCTTTCTATAAAACAATTTGTTCTTCATATAGAAGTCTCCCTTGCCTGGAGGTGTATGACATTTGGGCAATTTCTTAAAACAAGGCTTGAGGGTCTTATCCTCCGCCTGTGCCTTCCTCATCTCATCTGGATGGGTATTTATGGGATTATCCTCCTCCTTTTTAGACTGTGATCTGGCCTGCACTGATGCCATGATCACAGGTCTCTTGGGATTCGCCAAGAAGACATATCTACACCCCAATATCAGAGGGTAGATTGGTTCATGTATCACTGCTGCTTTGATGATTCCTTCCACATATCGCGTTTTCACATTTATCCTATCGATGGGAAGTGTCATGGTCGCAACGTCCTTGGTTGCAGCTTGAATCTCCACTGTTTCTGTGGTGTATAAGTCTGCCTGCACCAGGTGAGAACTCACAACTGAATCATAATCTAATCCAGTATCATACAAACACCTTATGGTGACTCCATTGCATGTTACCTCTTCACACACTGGGGGGTGGTAAGGTTCTTGTTGTTCAGTAGGGTTGACCTTTACTCCCTTTCTCCCCATTTTCACTGCAGCGAAATTAGGAGTTTTCCTTCTACAATTTTCGGTGTTATGGTTGTCCATCCGACAATTTTTACACCACCTCTTTCCCTGGTTAAAAGATTTTCTTTCATCATATTTCCTTCGTTGAATTGTGGGGTTTTATTTTTATATTCATTGCGTGGCCTATCAAACTGGTGCTTACCTTTATTCTGTTCTCTATGATCAAACTTATTAAAGTTTTGTGGTGCCTTAAATTGTCTACCTGTTTCTTTTTATTACCAACTACCTCTGCTTGGGCTGCCTGATACCTCTCAGCGACATTGAGTAACTCACCCAGCCTCTCTGCACCTTGTTCCATGAGAAACTTTCTCAGGTCTGGAGCCATGGACTCTCTTAGCTGCTCAATAAGGATCATTTCCTTAAGATCTTGGGTTTTCCCCAGAGCAGTCCATTTCTCCAAGTAGGTCTCTAACCGTGCAGAGAACTGGTGATAGGTCTCACTCGACAGTAGTTTGGCACTCCTAAATTGTTTTCTATAAAATTCTCCGTTCATTTCGTATCTTAACAAAAGAGCCTGCTTTAACATGTCATAATTGTCTTGGTCATCTCTGCTCATCTTGGCAAAAACTTCATAAGCCGTTCCTCTAAGCCCCTGGGATAACTTGAGGCTCCACCTCTCTCTCTCTCTCTCTCTCTCTCTCTCTCTAACCCATAAGTAGTAGCTAAAAGTTCAAATCTACTTAAATACCCTTCTATGTCATCATCTTTCTCAACAAAATGGTCTACATGAAAACCCATAGCTGAGGCTGAGGCTCCCTGACTAGCAGTGGCATCTGAGGCAAAGGGGCTGGCACCATTTTCAGGAGCATGGCCTTGAAATTCTAACTCTCTTAGTCGTAGCTCATGCTCCCTCTGTAATCTTTTCTTCTCCTTTGCTGCTTCCCTTTCGGCAGTCAATCTCTTTTCTTCTGCCTCCCTTTCGGCAGTCAAACTCTTTTCTTCTGCCTCCCTTTCGGCAGTCAATCTCTTTTCTTCGGCCTCCAACTTCTTCTCTTCATACTGGAGCCATTTAATCTCCACCTCCCTATCCGCCTCCAATGCCCTAGCCTCTTTGCAGCCTCAATCTGCAGCCTCTTAAGTTTTTTTCAGCCTCTAACTTTCTTTCTGCTTCTTTCTCTAATCTTTTATCTTCCCGGGCAATAAATTTATCCACCTCTGTAGTTACATATTGGACTAGTTCTGGTCCATCCATGCCCATCTCTTTAGCAGTCTGCACAGCGGCAGATCTGAACTTGGCTAAATCAGCCATTCTAACTCAAGCAGGTCTAATCAGGTTCTAAGACAATCTTAAACTTAACTAAAATAAATACTAACTATAATTAACTAATCACCACTGGCTGTGACACCTATCACTGTAAATCTCCTTTTAATTATTTTTATCTTCTTAGGGTGTGTTCCTAACCTCTACTAACACTAATAATACAATCTTGAATTTATATCCTACTGTTAATTTTTATTCCTGGAGTTAGTTGACATATGCTGTATGAGATTCCTATTTCAAACATTCATCTATATATGCCAAATTCAAATCTCGGACTTAGAGACCCCAATATATGTGGTGTGTTTAGATGTTAAGAAGAATGGTGTGCATATAGTTGTACTTGAGTGAGATCAACTGTGAAGGTCTCTGAGGTAAACAATGAACAACTGTATTACAGAGTACCTTCCTTGTTACCACATTACGATCTCACTCTAAGTTATATTCTTTTTTGACTAGCGTGACTGAAAGCTACATAAAATGTCTAGGGTATTGTAAGAGTGTTGTAAAAGAATCTCAATACAAAAACATATACAAACATATACTAATTACTAGGGAGCCGCGCTGGTGTAATGGCTTCGGCGTTGTACTGGCGACCAGGTGTTCATGGTTCAAACCCGGGCGTCGGCGTTTGAAGAAATGTTTACGGCCGGAAATTTGACTGAATAGCCTGAACGGCTCCTGTGATAAACCCTCTGGGGATGGGAAGGAGCGAAGCTCCTGACCGGGTTGGAAGGAAAGTCCTCAGGTTCCCCAGCCTCGCAATGACATGTCATTGGGCCGAAGGGCTGAAAGCCCAAGTGCCGCTGGTTAAGAAAAAAAAAAAATACTAATTACTATGATAAAATCAACTAACTCCAGCTGTTAAATTTTATATTTAAAATTTCTTTTGTTAAACTTTATTGGTCCTGAGCCTAAATTTGTTTTGGTCAGGACTTCAGTTCAAAGAGAATAAATTTAGATGGATAGATATATTTACAAATATATATAAAGATATTTACATACAATAGACAATATGTCCATAGTACATTGTTACAAATTTTCAAGTTGATGATAATTACTCTATTTAACTACTGGTACTAGAAGGCAGGGTGGGGAATTACATCATCCCACTGTTCTTATGTTTCACTGGAATTATTTAAGTTAGTCTTTGGAGGAATGTTTTTATCTATACAGGAGCTTTTCTTTAGTAATGATAAGTTGTCCCAGGCCAGATATTGCACTTATCTGGGTCCTGGAATCACAGCAGTTGCAGTTGGTTTGGCCAAACACTTCAGTCTCCTCTGGACTTGAACATCGTCAATACAAGCAGGTGTCAGAGACTCTTTGAAATCGTGTAGACTTCTTCAATGAGCAAGTACTAGCACCAGACAAGTGCGAGCAGGAACCCCTGTCGATGCAAGTTATGGTTCTGTCTTAATATCAAGCTAATTCCTCCTAATTTACATGTAAACATACATTCAATAAAAAAGAACATGGTCAGCTCTCTCTGACAACCCTGCTTCTCCACTTTAGTTTGATGGAACAAATTGTACCAGTTTTCTTTTCTCTTCCCTAATGGATGCTACGCCTCTGTCGTTCCTGTAGTAATCTTTTCCATGCAATAAGATAGGTGTAATGTTCCTGTATGACCATCATATATATAGTACTGTAGTTTTAAACATTCTTAGATAGTCCCTTATATGATGGATCAACATCTAGGCCATGCCTAAGCCTGCCATGGAACCATTTAATTACCATCTTTTACATGGCCTTTTCTTTTTTCACACAACCCTTTTTAATTAAAAAGTCAATAAAATCAATCTTACCACATATCAAGGAAATATAAACAAGTAACGATGAATTAGGCAATAGAATATGGCACACTTTCATCACTGCATCCGTTCAGACTGCTTTAAGATGGTAGTACTATTAATAAAAAGAACAAGTCTGCTCATCGCTTCTTGCTCCTCTGAATATTTTGGAAAAATGGCAGCGAGTAACCTACTATTTCGATAAAGTAAAAGGCTTTGGCCAATGAGACCAAGCATTTTTTTTTTTTGAATGAATTCTTAAAAAAAAATATCTCAAACCTCTATGTGTTACTACTACCAACTAGATTTGTATATTTAGGTTAGCCAATAATATTACGGCTTCCTTCAAATTTCATCCAATCCCCTTCATCGTATTATCTTAGCCTTTCTTTCACCTAATTTTTTTCCCCCAAAAATATGCTATCCAATCTAAGCAGACATCACTTGACCTGACAGTATCTCCGATTCTCTATGTATTATCCCCAATAATTAATTATCTAAGGGACTATTTAGGTAATTAACAACATATTCTTGGTTAGCAAGTCTTCAGGTACACGAATACATGATTTTTATGGGGCTAAGTGGCTTGGATCAAAATTCTATCTTTTTTTCTATGTTAGTTTTTTTATTTTTTTAAACTACCTCCTGTTCAATTCTTTTTCCATGTACTTTCAAGCTAAATACGAGAGTCTCTCGTAATACACGAGAATTTACGTCATTCGCGATAAGAGCTAAGCGTGTTTTTATGACTGTAGTGTCCACATTTTCTAACGTTTTCCTCGTATTCTGAAAACCGCCTAAGGGCAAGGCCAGCAAGTTAGTTTTATTTTTAGAAACAATGTGAAACGTGTTTTGCGTTGGGTTATCTATCCGTCCCTCTCCGTTCCACAATGTATTTTAGGCAAATACTTCATTTGAACTTGGAAAGTGGAACGTTTGTCTCAAGGACGAATTTGAAGAATAGGTTACCCTTTTTGGTTCGGCTAAAGCGTTATCAAATAATACACTGAAGGCGTAGGCGACAACTACTATTCTCGCCGAAATTTTTAGTACTATCCTATCTTTGACTTTATGCACTATACTGTTATATTCTAATTTAGATATTGTATTTAGAAGTTCACCACACTACACAATGCAGGATGCAGTGTCACATTAACATGGATACCAGCACATGTTGAGATAGCAGGAAATGAGCTTGCAGACAAAGATGCCAAAGGGGGAAGAATTAGCAATAACAAAATTGAAGTAGGCTTAGGGAAGTTTGAAATTAAGAGCTTAATTGCCAAAGCAATAACTAAAGAGCGGATAATAGCATGGGAACAATGCAAAAAAGGAAGACACACCTATAAGATCCTGAAAAAAAAAACAAGTAAAAAATGACAAGTACTATGAACTATAAAAACTAATTAATAAAAAAGTGTTAAAGCTCAAGCTTGGAACTGGATATTTAATGATAGAGGAACCCACATGCGAAGAGTGTCAAGAACCAAACACAATTAGACACTTTCTAGTGGACTACAAAAAATATGACCAGCAGAGGCAAAACATTAAGACATTCTGTAGCAATTACAACGTAGAAATGAGTGTAGAAAATCTCATAGGCACTATGACCCCATCAGAAATACAAAACTTAATAAAACACTATATTACAAAAACAAAAGCCAACATAAAAAAAAAAAATAAATAAGGATGCGAGCCAGACTACAGTGGTGGAAGATTCCCCCCACATAAATACGGATTGACTAAATAATCCTCCAATGAACATCAAAGTCATAACAGTTTAGGCAATATTATTTTGTGATAATAAAACCATATTGAAATATAACTACTAAATGAAAAATACTTACTAGAGATAATATAGTATAAATCATAAAATTAATGCAAACAAAAACATATTACGATAAATGAAACGCGGTCTTATATAACCAACAGCTTCATGTATAAGGTAGATGGTTGAAAGGGCGTGCTACAAAATACAAGTAGCAAATACCTTAATTTAAAAAAAAAATGACTATTGGGAACTACAAAAATCTTTAGCGACCAGAAGTTTTATATTTAATTCTAGGCACACTTACCTACCATATTAAATGATTGCACGCAATATATCAGGTGTTTTCGCCGTGCCTTGACGAATTTGATTTTTCTAAGCTACGGCATTGTTAAAATGCTAAGCAATAATTATGTGGCCGTTGACGACAGTTGTCTATTATTCTATACTTCTGTTTTGTCATATGATCGTAGTATGTGGATTCGTATGACTGCCCTTTCAGCGGCTTCTCTAGTATCATATAAACTTTAAACAAGACTTGTTGACTCAACACAACTGATGTGGACAACGATGACAGGAAGGCATCTCCTTAGTTCTTTATTTACAGGAGAAACAAAACTTGAACTTGAAGAAAATTGTTGGCAAAATTGTCATCAACCAGCCTTCCACATACTCTGACTGGCTATCTGGTATGATTCAAAAGTTGTATGTTTTTGTAATGTCTGTTTCAAAGTGTTCAAAGTTTGGGTCACTTTATCGCAGTAAAAGAAATTGTGTTCTTCTGTTTCCATGACCTTTAAGAGTAAAGTTTGCATTTGAGTAAAACTGTAATTTTATGTCTTTCTCTATACATGATTGGTGTTGAGTTAAATAATAATCTGTAAGTTATTTCTTTCACTCGGGGTGAAGTGTTTATTTTGTGTAACTGTATGAATACGACATATGACGGGTTACGGGTTGAGATGAGATGATGATGATGAATACCTGCTAATAATCTGATATCCCATATGTATAACCTCTCTTTATTCTTTGATACAAAGGAGGTTCTTGTGCTAAAACTAAATACGAGGTATGTATTTATCTATTTGGTTGTTCGGTGTATTATCGCTTTGTTTCCTTGTATACATGCAACGCACAGTTTATAAAAGTTCGGTAAGACTCCAAAATGATGCGGTGCTTTATTGTTAAATTTATAAAAATACAAACTGGCACTGATCTATCTATCTATCTATCTATCTATCTATCTATCTATCTATCTATCTATCTATCTATCTATCTATCTATCTATCTATCTATCTATCTATCTATCTATCTATCTATCTATCTATCTATCTATCTATCTATCTATCTATCTATCTATCTATCTATCTATCTATCTATCTATCTATCTATCTATCTATCTATCTATCTATCTATCTATCTATCTAACACTACATTACCTAGTTAGCAATGACTTGCTAATTGACAGTCAGTCAGGGTTTCGACAAAAGCATTCATGCCACACAGCTCTAACTAAGATGATAGACAACTTGCACCTAAACATAAATAACGATAACATATGTGGAGCAATCTTTGTAGACTTTAGGAAAGCATTTGATATGTTAGATCACGCTGTTTTAATAAGAAAATTAGAAACAATGAAAGTTAACTTTAAACTAGTGACATTACTTAAATCATTCCTGTCCGACAGACAGCAAGTAGTGTGGTACAATAACTCCTTGTCAAGCCCAACTATTATTGACACTGGTGTTCCTCAGGGTTCTATTCTCGGCCCTCTACTTTTTTCCATTTACATAAATGACCTTCCACTACACATCGAGCACTCATCCTGCGACCTATTTGCCGATGACTGTACCATTTATACTAGTGATAAAAGTTGCAACACGCTAGAAATATTATTACAAAGCGACACAGACAATCTTATTAAGTGGAGCAATGAAAACTGCATGCAAATAAATATCACTAAAACAAAATGTATGATAATATCAACTAGACAAAAATTACAAAACTCGCCGAAAACAACACTTCAGCTCTACATTGGAACCTCTTTAATTGAAAATGTAAATGAATATAAAACACTAGGACTCATAATTGACCAACATTTAAGTTGGAATTCGCATGTACAAGCACTGACCAAACAAACGGCACAAAAAGTTTACCAGTTAGCTAAAATCAAACATTTCCTAGATGAGGAGACACGAAAAATGTTCTATACATCCCAGATACAAACACATCTAGACTATTGTTCCACAATTTGGGATGGCTGCACCATGTCCAACACTAAAAGACTCTTTTCATTACAAAAACGTGCAGTGCGCCTAATTTCAGACAAAAACCTCACACAGTGTGTAGACCCACATACATATCTTAACATATTACCACTAAGAAAGCGCCTTCTCTTCAACAAAGCCAAATTTATTCACAAAATCTTGTCACAGAATGCTCCAACGTATCTGTGGCCTATTTTCAAATACAGCGAAAGACGCAGTCAACGCTTAAATAAATTACACATGCCCAAGCCTAGGCTCGACTTATTCAAGAAAAGTTTAGCTTTTTCTGCTGCTCATCTGTGGAATACTCTTCCACACGACTTAAAAAATACTCTTAGTCCATATTCATTCAATCACAGACTTTTCAAATACATCATGAGTGCAGATTATATGCCACCCTAATTTCGTTATGTTCTTAAATAATTACATAACATCATATGTAGGTTTTAAAGTTAATTTTGTCCTGTTTAGTATAAATTATGATACGCATCTGTAAATCTGTGTAACTGTTATTGTACTGTTACAATGTTGGGATTTTATTTTATTGTACTTTCTTGTTATTTTATTATTTAAGTAACATTTAGGATACGTGTGAGAATAAATGGATTAACTATGGAAGAAGAGAGAAAGGAAGGGCAGAATGTTAGACGGGCCTGCGTGACCAATTCTAAACCCTTTGAAAATAAAGTTCGTTCTATCTATCTATCTATCTATCTATCTATCTATCTATCTATCTATCTATCTATCTATCTATCTATCTATCTATCTATCTATCTATCTATCTATCTATCTATCTATCTATCTATCTATCTATCTATCTATCTATCTATCTATCTATCGATCTATCTATCTATCTATCTATCTATCTATCTATCTATCTATCTATCTATCTATCTATCTATCTATCTATCTATCTATCTAATTATCTATCTATCTATCTATCTATCTATCTATCTATCTATCTCTGATAATGTTTGTACTTTTCAACATATGTTATGTCATGCTTATAAGTAATTAATGTTAATATGAGTGTGCTATATTATTATTTTACTTTACAACGTTGAATTCCTTGAATTTGATATGTAAAATGCATATGAGAATAAATGAATTCAGTATGAAAGGTGAGAGAAAGGAAGGGCAGAATGTCAGACGGGCCTGCGTGCCCAATTCTCAACCCTTTGAAAATAAAGTTCGTTCGTTCTATCTATCTATCTATCTATCTATCTATCTATCTATCTATCTATCTATCTATCTATCTATCTATCTATCTATCTATCTATCTATCTATCTATCTATCTATTTATCTATCTATCTATCTATCTATCTATCTATCTATCTATCTATCTATCTATCTATCTATCTATCTATCTATCTATCTATCTATCTATCTATCTATCTATCTATCTATCTATCTATCTATCTATCTATCTATCTATCTATCTATCTATCTATCTATCTATCTATCTATCTATCTATCTATCTATCTATCTATCTATCTATCTATCTATCTATCTATCTATCTATTGAAGTGTGCGGACGTGTTTTCCATGTCTCTGATATTTGGATATTTTCTCTAAGTTTATTCACATTTAATATGCACGATTTATACATCATTGTGTTTGTATTCTGATGAGATTTACAATTATTTTATTTAGATTGGAATAGTTTTAAAGTGACGTGTGAATCATGTGTTTTTTCTGTTGGAAATGCTGATTGGATCTTTAATTTTACACTATTTCCATTATTCGATACACTAAGAGCTGTGTCGAACGTTACCTCACCCGTTTTTGTTTCAATTAACAACCACGACGCCACTCTCTGGGGAACAATAAATCATGCAATTTCAAACGGCTTGCACGCCCCCTGCCATGTGACCTGACTATGGCGAGCGGAGATTAAAGCGTCGTCGTACGGGCGCCATTAAAATCAGCAAGGGATGGCAGACTACTGTGTGCATCCACGATCGCTAAGAGCTACGATCTAAACAAAGAAAAGACGGTTAATAAAAAGTTGAAAGCTTGGTACAATCCACCTGACCTTACTATCAAGAAAGCTAACACAGGCCAGTGTTGCACTATTGCTTTCTGTAGCAGCCAGCATTATGAAATCTTCAAACAAGCAGTCTCGGTTTTTACCAAAACTGCAACATTGAAACGCGCACAAATATACACAATGCATATGTTGAAGATAAAATAGCCACTGACCTCCTCACTATACATCTAAACCACGCAAAAAACAAAGTCCTGGACCAAGGAGCGACAGATTGTGTGCAATCATGGTTAGATACTGAGTTTTCTCAACTCCAGTAATCGGCCCTAGACTAAACCACGAGTCTAGTCAATCTTACCACTCCATCAACAACAAAAGGTAGGAATACAACTACAAAACTTCAAATTGCCAACGGAATTTGCTCGTCCAGTCTTCGAACTAAACTCAGTCCTTCCCTCCCCTCCCACTGAAGTCAGTCCTCTTCATATGCAGAGCACACCTCCAGTAAACCTCACAATCTGAGTAGAATCCAACATAATTTCCCCCCATTTCAACGGCACCCTTTACTTCTACCCCTGGTCTAACACCAACCACTTTTGATCCAACACCGCCCATATTTGATCCAACAGGACCCACCTTTATTGGACCGACAGCTCAAAAGCCAACAATAAATTTTCTAGACGTTCACATCAACCAACACACTGAAGTTAGTGTAAACCACACTTCGAATGATGCTTTTCCCACTTCTTTAGATCTTTCAGATAACCCATCCAATATGAACGAGACCAATCCATCCTGCCTACCAGATACAGCTACTTTCCAAACAAAAGTGCCCGTCCATAACGCAGATGTGTACTCTTGCTCCACAAAATATCTACTAGCAAATGAGTGTGATAGGGAACAACTAAACCAACGAGCAGAGAAACACTTCTGTCAGGAGCTGGAAACTATCATTGAAAGTTCTCTGAAAAAGACGTGATTGAGAAATTCAAGCAGGATATAGAAAGCTCACTGACAACAGAGCTTGAAACACTGAGACGTGAAGTTATGACTCTCCGCAGAGAAAACACAAGGTTAGTTCATCACCTAGACCACCTACCTATTTCAAGTAATAAAATAAAGGAAAATGGGAAGGTGACTGACATCCCACGAGAAGCAATTCATCACGAATCACCAGATACACTACCTAACTTACCCACCCATTCACCACTTATGGTTTGTCGTCCTCACATAATTTCTGCAAGACTTGTAGAAGCTCTGTATAGCATGAATCAAAGGTGATGGGATGTTTTTCCTTGCCAAACAGTCCCAGAGTTTGTTTCAGGGGACCTTGTCAAATGCCTGTTCCAGATCTAAGAAGCAAAGATGGATCTCACTCTTATACTCAGAAGCTTTTTCGTTCAACTGTCTGAGTATAAAGATTAGGTCTTAAGTACTTTGATTTCCTCTGAAGCCACACTGGACCTCATCTATTTGTGGCTCAGCTAGGCGTCTGAGTCTCTGCTCTAGAATTCTAGAGTAGATTTTACCAGGGACACTGAGAAGGGATATATCTCTATGGTTTCCACATTGTCGGGTGTCACCCTTTTTGAAAATCTGTGTTATTATGGCAATATACCAATCCTTTGGTATGGTCTTGTAAGACTTTTAGGAGTAATAGGTCGCCTGCTGCTCCCATGTACTTAACCATTTCTGGTCTTATGCCATCATGACCTGCTACTTTGCCCATCTTGATTTTCTCCAGTGCTGCCTTCAGTTCTTCCATCATTATGTCATCTTCATCACCAATGGTTTCCTGCTCTGTGCCAGTGGTTATCACTTGTGATGCTTGACCTTGCTCAGCATCCACGAGTTCTGACAATATTCTTTCCATCTTTCCATTACTTCTTTTGATGCAGTAAGCAATTAGCATTGTTTGTCCTTTAAAAATTTAAGAGGGCACTGTTTTTCCTTCCTCACATTCTTTAGGGTCTTATAGAACAATTTCTGGTTTTCATGCGCATCGTTTTCTAGCTTTTCTTCAAATTCTTCCCAGCACTTCTGTTTTGCTGCAAGCACCTTGTTCTTTGCTTCTGCTCTGAGTATCATATATTCTTTATATTTCTCTGTTTTTCCTGTTGTGTTTTTAGCTCCTAAGTATTGTTTCCATTCCTTTTCTTCTCTCTTATTGTCTCTCTAACCTCATCTGTCCATCAAGGTGTCCTCTTTATCTGGTTCCCAAGTCGAACTTCACCATATGCTTCTGCTGCAGCTGTCTTTATGATGTCCCTGAATTTCAGCCAGAGTGTTTCCAGGTCATCCGGTTATTGTTAAGTGTTTATCACTGCTGTAGCAATAAGCCCCTTAAATCTGATCTTCACTTCTGGCTCTCTCAGCTTGTAGGTCTTAATGCTCGTTTCCCCTGTTCGTTTACTTAGCTTCTTGCGTGGTGTTAGGCAGTTTCTAGGCTGAGTAACTCTTTCAGTTGTTCCTTTAATTGTTAACAAGTAGTGGTCACTTCCAATCTCTGGCCCCATCCACACTCTAACATCCCCGACATACTTGAATGAGCTCTGCCTAACTATGGCAAAGTCGATCACTGACTTCTCATTCTTTGTTGGTTCACACCTGGTGTATACATGTATGCGCTTAAGAGGGAACTTTGTGTTTGTAATGATCATATACGCACCAACTTACATGATAGTAAGTATTTTTGGTGAGTTTGATTTTCGTAGCGCACGATTGTGCACGAATGCGAGTATGGGTTATCCAGCCCGCACGTGTTGCCAAACTTCAGTTGACGTCATATGTGGGCTTATGAAGCTAGGATCCCAAGATCGGCTCATGAATCTTTGGGAGTTCGAAACCCGTGTTACGGGAGTAATTCTTCGTTGTATGACCGTCCGTCTATTGATAAGATGTGGACCATGGTCAACTTTGTACCGGTGATTTCTCGGGAGGAGAATTGCAAGTAATATATATAAATTATTATAATTTTCTTCAATGTAAACGTCTAGTTGGACCAATGACCTATTGGTTCCAAAATGGAGTCATACTATGAACATGTAATGTAATTTTAAATCCGACATACTCCTGGGAATAGGATTGTCTGGGATCATCATGAAGTATTTAATGATTGATTCATTCTTCGGCCGCTCGGAATAGTTTCAGCGTAAAGCAGAGGTGAATCAATATTTATTATATCTAGCTCTTATGCCACGAAGGTCGTTGGCAGGAATATATATTATTGGTATGATAAAATGAGCGACTACGAGGTAAGGATCCGAAGGAAGATATGACCAATCATAACCTTTAAATGTATGGGATCCCTCATGAGAATCTCATAGTACTTTCAAGGTCAGAGGAAACTGAAAGATGACATATTGTATCTAACTGCCTCTCTTATCAATTATATGCCCAGTTATAAGGTATTAGTACTATTCCGATGTTATCAGAGGACTTTAGTATATAAGAAGGAACTAATTGCTTATTGAAAATATGAACTCTACATTATGTGCTGTGATATGGAAAGTTAATCGTTCGTCATCCTCATCAACAAGTTTGTCTCGTCAACTGTGTAATGTCCATTAAAAGTGAATGAACTGTAGACCGTCTTGGCATTGATTCATATGCCTCTTGTTACAAGTTTAGGTTGAATTATTACAACATGGATTATAATTGGACCCATTCGCGTTATGGTCTATAGTAACAGACTCAACACCCTCAAAATGAACCTAACAGAAATGGTGGAGCAGTGTGCTCTGAAAATATCCAGTTTTCAGTAGCGGAATCGAACTCAAGTCTAAATTCAAACTCGGTTGAATAGAAGTATGCTATCTTTCAAGGCGACAACATCCTGGACTTTGCAGCAATTTTAACGGTCATCCTATGTCAAGGACAACCCAGGGACTTTAACTTTCAAGTTTCAACATTGGACTCCGGCATTACATTACTTCAAGTAGATGACTCAAACATGCAGTCCCGGATGCGAGGGATATCTTTTTTGTTATCGGTTGAGATAAGTAAAAACGTCGTGTTTATATCACCGTTTTACGTTTAGCTGTGCCTTGGCTTAGTAATATGTCCACTACTTTTTATTCATGTTTCATGTTCCATGTTCTATGTGTTTAAGTGTGAGGTTGAGCAGGAGACTTATGACGGGTATATACCAGTTGCACCACAGGTCCGTCTTAAGCGTTCTATAGGAATTTTTTTTGCAGACTTCCCTCAGTGGAATGTTCCTACGCGTGAGCGTAGAAGGATTTTAGGTCCACTGTGTCTGGTGGTCTGTGAGACCTGTCTGTTTAGCTGTAGTGTCAAGTTTTAATTGTAGTTTTCATATTTATTTTTATTCGTACCTTAGTTTTATGATGTATTTTGTTTGTACACTACGTCATTCTCACCTGACTTTCGTTCAGTTTTTTACACCATTGATGTCTATACACTGTTTTGTTAATTGTCTTGTGTAAGTTTTTATCGCATATTTCATTGCATTCTTTGCAACATTATTTCTTCATTTTTCCATTTTTATTTTGGTTGATTTATGCGAACGTTTTCAGTCGTTTATTATATCTAGTCTTGTCAGTATTGTTTCTATTGTCTATCACGTTGTTGTTTTCATAATATTTCATTACATAAATTACTGTATTGATTATTAATATATATATTTGACAATTATATGATAACAATAATTTACCGTTCTAGGACAGGAACGAAAACCACTTGGTATAGTAACACTTTTAAGTAGAATTATTACAGAATAATATTGAATAATGTCTACCTTAGATTATTTTATTAAGCAGGCTAAGGCGCTTAATATACCTTCTGAAGAGATTAGAACATTTGCTATGGCGGAATATAAAGAATCTCAGAGGCTAGAATCTCAAAGATTAGAAGCTGAGAAATTAAGATTAGAAAATTTGAGATTTGATGCTGAGGAAGATGAAAAGAAGAGGAAATTTATGGCTGAAGAAAATGAAAGAAAAATGAAACTAGCAGCTGAGGAAGATGAGAAAAAAATGAGATTAGCCGCTGAATTAGAAGAAAAACGATTTCAGCGAGAGGCAGAACAGAAAAGATGGGAGGCTGAAGAAAAATTTAAAAGAGATGCTGCGGAAAAAGAAAGGCTACTTAAAATTGAAATGGAAGTTAAACAAAAGGAGATGGAAGTTAAACAAAAGGAGATGGAAGTTAAACAAAAGGAAATGGAAGAAAGAAGATTAATAGCTGAACAAAATGCAAAAAGACTTCAGCTTGAGACAGAAGAGAATGATAAGAAACGGCAGCATGATTTGAAACTTACCGAATTGGAATTTGATAGAATAAGATTGTCAAGTGAATGTAATACACAAAAGACTCAGGAAGGCCAGTCTTCAGCTAGACACGAGAATTTTAGAGAGGTTCATCTAAAATTGCCAAAGTTTAACCCACCATCCGACGATGTGATATTCTTTTTGGACAGATTTGAGGCTACATGTAGGTCGTACAACTTGGATAAATCACTATTGTACCCACTTATCCAGAATACTTACAGAAGAGGCAATGGCCGTTTATCACACTACTAGTGCTGTAGATAAAAATGATTATGATGCTCTCAGGGCCGCCCTTCTAAACAAATTTCAAATGACAGAAGATCAGTATAGGATGAAGTTCAAGTCTATGCTCCCACAGTCTAGTAAGAACTTTGATGATTTTCTTTCTCAAATACGTCTAACCTTGGAAAGATGGATCGAACTGTCCAAGGTAGAGAAATCTTATGATGGTATTTTCGACTTATTACTACGCGATAAAGTTTTATCGGCAGTAAGTCCTGCATTTCTTGCGTTTTTACATGAACGTAAGCCTTCTAATATAAAAGAAATGTCAGAACATTGTAAAAATTTCTGCACCGCTCATCCTAACATGGATATCAGCAATGCGCAGATTAGGGATGATTTACCTGTTGCTTTCGCTATGCAACATAACAATTTCCCAAGACATCGTTCGATGAGTAGCGATAGAAATTTTCATAGGGGAAGTAATAATAATTTCAACTTTGGTCATTTGTAAAAGGGGAAACAATACCAACAGTCTGCTCCTTTTAATATGTCCTGGGGCCAATCTCACGGATCTCGAGATTTTCGTCACGATAATTCTAAATATAATCAAGGGAATAATAATAAACAACATTGGAGATCTAAATCACATCATCCTGAAAATAAACATAGATTTATGAATAAATCATTTAGCCAACATCACAACGGAGATAACTTTCATTGGCGTACTCATCCAAATTTTAATGATAGCAGAAATGGTAATTATAGCAATTTTAATGACAATAGTCCAAATCGATCGCGACGTAGAGATAGATCGTCGAGCAGGCCACGACAACATTCCAATGTTGCTTCACTTGAAGCACAAACTAACAAAGATAAGGACAATAATATTAATCAACATAATGCCATGTCTTGTATTGATCTCGAGCAGGTAAAGACATGTCAAGAATGCTCAACGCTATTCCAGCCCAAGGCGATCACGACGCTGCGATGCGGGCACATTTTACCAAGTCTACCAGCAGTTTGTACAGCTACTTCTGCATCAGTTCACCATGGAAAGGGGTGTTTAAAATTTAATAGAGGATACGTCAACTCTATTCCTTGCTCTATTTTGTTTGACTCAGGCTGCAGTACTGTAGGAGTGCGGAACTCTCTGATCGACCCCTCCTTTGCCACTGGCAACGTGGTCAAGTGCGTCACATTCGGGGGCACGGTGGAAACCTTCCCTACAGCCATCATTAACTTACATACACCTTTCTTTTCAGGGAAGATCCATGCCTGCCTTCTGCAGAATCCAGTTAGCGATGTGATAATTGGTTGTATACACGGTATAAAAGAGTGTACCCCACAGCAGATTGATGAATGGGAAAAGCGACATATTCGTGCTGCAAATGCAGTGGTTACCAGAGCGCAAGCTACTGAGTTGTCGCGTGAATCAACTTCTGAACCTACGGTTCATACTAGTAATGATGATGATTCTATTATTTCAAGGGAGCTGTTTGCTAATTTACAAAAGAATGATAATTCCTTACAGAGATTTTTTCAATTGGTGACTAAGAGAAATAATAACAATGTAATTGCAAATTCTAAACACCGATTTACTCTTAAAAAGGGTATTTTAGTTAGATTGATAGGGGAAACAGATTCATCTTTACGTTCACAGATTCTGGTCCCGTCTTCTATGAGAGCTAGGATATTACGACATGCTCATGACTCTCAATGTGCAGGTCACATGGGGTTTTCGCGAACCAAATCTAGAGTGCTATCCGCATTCTATTGGCCTGGCGTTCATAGAGATGTTAATCTTTATTGTCGTTCCTGCGTGACATGCCAGGAAGTTAAAGTAAGAGGTCCATATCATGATGCTCCTATCCAAGCTGCGGACATACCTATTAGACCATTTGATAAAATGGCGATTGACATCATTGGTCCTATATTGCCATCTGCAAGAGGACATACACATATTCTTACTTGTATCGATATGTGTACGCGTTGGCCTGAGGCCATACCTCTTAAGAACACCTCATCTGCCAGTGTTGCAGAAGCTTTGATGTTAATCTTTTCGCGAATTGGTTTTCCGCGTAAGATCCTATCGGATCATGTTGTCCAGTTTATTTCCGAATCCATGTCACAGGTCATGAAGACATTGGGTATAGCTAGATCTCTCAGTTCAATATACCATGCCATGTCAAATGGGCTAATTGAGAGACAGAATAGGACACTTAAGCAGTTGTTGGGTAAGATGACTCAAGATCACCCTTAGAATTGGGACCGAGTCCTGCCCGCTGCTCTGTTTGCGTACCGTGAGGTGAAAAATCAAGCCACTGGGTTTTCTCCCTTCCAGTTAGTTTTTGGCATACAACCACGCGGACCTATGTCTTTAATCCACGATTTATTGGTTGAAGATAATATACCTGAGGAAACTAAATCCTCATATGAGTATGTGATCTCTTTGAGAAAGAGAATAATAGATGCTTGTAGGTTAGCTACTGCATCATCCGAAGAGGCTAAAGAAAAAGCTCGTCTATTTGCAAATAGGTATAGACGTCTTCGCCAGCTTATTCCTGGTGACGAGGCTTTTGTTTTACTGCCTTCTCAAAACAATCGTCTACTGATCACATGGAGAGGTCCTTTTAGGATCGTCTCAAGAATATCCGATGTTGACTACATCGTCGATATTAACGGCAAGCACAAAACCTTCCACATTAACATGTTGAAGGAGTATTATTCACGTCCTGATTATCTACAATCAGTATTTCAAGCGACTGACGATCCTACTCTTCACATTCACAACTATACTAATTTGTCAGTTATACAAGAAGAAGAGTCTTCTTTTCAAGATGTACAATTGCCCATACCAGTTGTACCACTTCATTCCACGGAAAACTGGAATGATGTCAAAATTTCTTCTTCTCTTTCGGCTGATCAACGACAGCAAGTTTCATCACTACTTCAAACGTATGATAAGGTTCTCACTGACATTCCAGGTCATACATCAGCTATTCAGCATGATATTCTTCTAACTGATGAAACACCTATCCGTATTCGTCCAATCCCATACCTTTACACTTTCGTGATAAGGTCGAAAAGGAATTGGATGAGATGCTTCGATTAAACATAATTGAACCATCGTCGTCACCATATGCTTCATCTATGGTGATAATTAGAAAGAAAGATAACAACATTCGTCTATGTGTAGACTACAGAAAATTAAATAAAGTCACACAATTTGACGCAGAACCTTTGCCACTTTTAGAAGATTTATTAGTAAAATTATCTCATTCTACTTTCTTCTCCAAGTTTGATCTGTCAAAGGGCTATTGGCAAGTACCATTGACAAAAGGGCAAAACCACTCACTGCTTTCTCGATGCCTCGGGGCCTATTCCAATGGAATTTTATGCCATTTGGGTTAATGAACGCTCCTGCCACGTTCATGCGCATGATGCGCCGAATTCTATCTCATCATCCCAACGTCATTGCGTACATAGATGACATTTGTCTTTTCAGTGACTCATGGGAAGAACATTTGAAAGGATTAAACTCATTACTGTCCACGTTACAATATCATAACTTAACTGCTAAGCCATCAAAGGCATTTGTGGGTTTCCACGATATTTCTTTTTTGGGGCACCGTATTGGTCGCGGTATGTTATATACAGAGGACAGTAATGTCTCCAAAATCCTTAATATCTCTACACCTAAAACAAAGAAACAAGTGCGATCTCTGTTAGGTCTAATACAATATTATGGGAAATTCATACCACATCTTTCGTCCATTGCTGCTCCTTTCTCTTCATTACTTAGGAAAGGTGCAGCTAACGTGATTCGGTGGTCTAACGAACATCAAATCGCGTTGGATATCATAAAGAAATTTTTTTCGGATCCTCCTGTGTTAAGGTTGCCTAATGCGAATTTACCATTTGTCTTACGCAGCGATGCTTCTAATTACGGCGTGGGAAGCGTCTTACTACAAGAATATAATGGCACCTTGCATCCAGTTCTCTATGTGTCACGGAAGTTGACTCCAACTGAACAAAATTACTCAGTTCTAGATAAGGAACTTCTTGGACTTGTCTGGTCAATAACAAAACTCCAGAGATATCTGCTTGGATCACACTTTATTGTGGAATCAGACCAAAAAGCGCTTACTGTCCTCAACACAAAGGATGTGAAATCAGCCAAATCGACTAGGTATGCAATCGCACTCCAGCCACATAGTTTTACAATAAGATCCATTCCTGGTACGCAGAATGTTCTCGCTGACATTTTGTCGAGATGTCCGAATGAATCGAGTTAGCAGCTACGCACTAAAGACAACTGAGCTTCGACACTGACAGTTCGTCGAGTGTAACTTTTTACGTGTGCTACCTCGATTATAAGAGTCATTAACATTCAGTCAAGTGAAATCTACAATGATTATGTATTAAAAGAACATAGAACATTGTATTATACTACTATATTTGTGAAAATAACATTCACTTAATTATGACACTGAAGAGAGAATAACGTTGGAAAAGGATTATATTTTCTCACCGAAATAACATTTCAAGCACTTTGATTCTTCGTGGAACTGAACTTGTTAGATTATTAACTGGTCACTAACAGGAAAATGGAACTTCCGTTATTTAAGGAATTAATGACATTATTAGAGTGAAATAAATGAATTAATTAGATTATTAAACTTAGATACTTAGTTAGTTAAAATAATAATTGATGTAGTTAACTATACTATATTTAATTGGATTGATCAATATTTGTATTTAAGCACATTAATTTAACATTAGTACTTTAATTAGTACCACAAAAGGACTTAGAGACACGATTAAGTGCGTTGATCTTACATGTGTTTAAATTGTATTCTTTCATTTTTTCATTTTTTCACTTGTCATTTTTAAGACATATCCATCACTTTTCTGTTTATTCATTGGTTTCTCATCATTTCTTTTTATTTGCGTTTACATTTGTTTTAATTCAATATTTCTAATATGATAGTTTATTTCATTTATAACATTGTACCAAAGGCGTGCAATTATGGATGTATGCTTTTATGCATACTTTTTGTTGATTTGAGTTAACTGGAATTTCATATTTTATGATTTTTATCATGATATATTGGTAAAATATGAATATGTAAACTTGACTCACCTCTATCCTCGAGTAGTAAAGAAAAAAAATTAATATAATTAATTTTTTTGGGGGGATTGGTAAGGAATCTGTAGAGCCCTTTTCGTAGGCCGCAACAGTCTTTTACAGATGACGGTAGTCTCATATTTATTAATATGTGGTCCTACCTCTGTAATAAACTTTACGCACCAACTTACATGATAGTAAGTATTTTTGGTGAGTTTGATTTTTGTAGCGCACGATTGTGCACGAATGCGAGTATGGGTTATCCAGCCCGCACGTGTTGCCAAACTTCAGTTGACGTCATATGTGGGCTTATGAAACTAGGATCCCAAGATCGGCTTATGAATCTTTGGGAGTTCGAAACCCGTGTTACGGGAGTAATTCTTCGTTGTATGACCGTCCGTCTATTGATAAGATGTGGACCATGGTCAACTTTGTACCGGTGATTTCTCGGGAGGAGAATTGCAAGTAATATATATAAATTATTATAATTTTCTTCAATGTAAACGTCTAGTTGGACCAATGACCTATTGGTTCCAAAATGGAGTCATACTATGAACATGTAATGTAATTTTAAATCCGACATACTCCTGGGACTAGGATTGTCTGGGATCATCATGAAGTATTTAATGATTGATTCATTCTTCGGCCGCTCGGAATAGTTTCAGCGTAAAGCAGAGGTGAATCAATATTTATTATATCTAGCTCTTATGCCACGAAGGTCGTTGGCAAGAATATATATTATTGGTATGATAAAATGAGCGACTACGAGGTAAGGATCCGAAGGAAGATATGACCAATCATAACCTTTAAATGTATGGGATCCATCATGAGAATCTCAAAGTACTTTCAAGGTCAGAGGAAACTGAAAGATGACATATTGTATCTAACTGCCTCTCTTATCAATTATATGCCCAGTTATAAGGTATTAGTACTATTCCGATGTTATCAGAGGACTTTAGTATATAAGAAGGAACTAATTGCTTATTGAAAATATGAACTCTACATTATGTGCTGTGATATGGAAAGTTAATCGTTCGTCATCCTCATCAACAAGTTTGTCTCGTCAACTGTGTAATGTCCATTAAAAGTGAATGAACTGTAGACCGTCTTGGCATTGATTCATATGCCTCTTGTTACAAGTTTAGGTTGAATTATTACAACATGGATTATAATTGGACCCATTCGCGTTATGGTCTATAGTAACAGACTCAACACCCTCAAAATGAACCTAACAATGGTCTTGTAAGACTTTTAGGAGTAATAGGTCGCCTGCTGCTCCCATGTACTTAACCATTTCTGGTCTTATGCCATCATGACCTGCTACTTTGCCCATCTTGATTTTCTCCAGTGCTGCCTTCAGTTCTTCCATCATTATGTCATCTTCATCACCAATGGTTTCCTGCTCTGTGCCAGTGGTTATCACTTGTGATGCTTGACCTTGCTCAGCATCCACGAGTTCTGACAAATATTCTTTCCATCTTTCCATTACTTCTTTTGATGCAGTAAGCAATTAGCATTGTTTGTCCTTTAAAAATTTAAGAGGGCACTGTTTTTCCTTCCTCACATTCTTTAGGGTCTTATAGAACAATTTCTGGTTTTCATGCGCATCGTTTTCTAGCTTTTCTTCAAATTCTTCCCAGCACTTCTGTTTTGCTGCAAGCAACTTGTTCTTTGCTTCTGCTCTGAGTATCATATATTCTTTATATTTCTCTGTTTTTCCTGTTGTGTTTTTAGCTCCTAAGTATTGTTTCCATTCCTTTTCTTCTCTCTTATTGTCTCTCTAACCTCATCTGTCCATCAAGGTGTCCTCTTTATCTGGTTCCCAAGTCGAACTTCACCATATGCTTCTGCTGCAGCTGTCTTTATGATGTCCTTGAATTTCAGCCAGAGTGTTTCCAGGTCATCCGGTTATTGTTAAGTGTTTATCACTGCTGTAGCAATAAGCCCCTTAAATCTGATCTTCACTTCTGACTCTCAGCTTGTAGGTCTTAATGCTCGTTTCCCCTGTTCGTTTACTTAGCTTCTTGCGTGGTGTTAGGCAGTTTCTAGGCTGAGTAACTCTTTCAGTTGTTCCTTTAATTGTTAACAAGTAGTGGTCACTTCCAATCTCAGGCCCCATCCACACTCTAACATCCCCGACATAATTGAATGAGCTCTTCCTAACTATGGCATAGTCGATCACTGACTTCTCATTCTTTGTTGGTTCACACCTAGTGTATACATGTATGCGCTTAAGAGGGAACTTTGTGTTTGTAAAGATCATATTCTGCTCAGTCCAGAATCTAAGGAGTCGCTTTCCATTGACATTAAGAGTATCTTCTCCATATCTTCCGATAACTCTACCCCATCTAGCATGGTCATTTCCAACTCTGGCATTGAAATCTCCAAGCATGATAATTTCATCTAGGCAGTCATCCATACACAATGACAAGGTTGAATATGGTTTCTCCTTCTTTCAGTTTTAGGACCATAATGCGTTCCGAGTCAAAGTTCCTTCCCTTGATACTATCCCTTTAGTTTAGGCCACAATACAACCCACGCCCCCTTTAGCTGTTTCAGATGTGGGGAAGCTACTGTAGAGCAGCGTGTCGCCTCGAGATCCATAACTCCTTGTCCTTTTTTTCTTTGTTTCTGTTAAAGTCAGGATTTATAGTTTGGCTTTCCTCGTCGCTTCTACCAGCACCTCTTCCTTCCCTTTCATATTTCTTGTGTTCCATGTTCCGTATGTCGTAGTCCGTAGTCCGTTTCAGTTCGTTGCCTTTAGAATCAGTCCGATTTTCTCTCTTATCTTTCGCGTATGTTTATAAGACAAACAGGTGATTGGCCTGTTGTGCCTGTGCATGATGGAGGGGCTGCCTCCTAACGGCCTCCATGCAGGCCGCCCTCCTCCTTTTTCAGCCGGGCTTGGGACCGGCCTGGGCGTAGTTATTAATCACGTCAAACACTAGAAATCTCTCTTGACTCCTATCTCGCTGGCTTCTCCTCTCTGTCTGTGTGATGGAAGTGGAGGTACAGAGTCTTTAACACGCCAGTCTTACATCCGAAAATTTTGGGTACGCAAAGTTTATTTTCGGAGTTAGTTTATTTACTATACCAATTACCACTATAGTGGTGTCTCAGTGTGTATCACTCAGTCCTACGCATCTTCTATTCTGGGGGGGGGGGGAAGGAAATTGATAAGGGTGGATTTAGGCTGACTGGAAGTATCACCCCTATCGACACCAGTTAGATATATAGTTGTAGTATAGGGTGTCTTATCTGGTTTATGATGTTGCTGTGTAGGTTGTAGTAGAATAGTTCCCAGAGTACAACACAGGCAACATGATGTGTAAAGTCATAGAAATGGTAACTTCGCTTTACGTTTTCTACCATTTATTGCACGCCACAAAACAGTCATGATATATATGTCATCACCAACATAGTTCAAGAAATTCAGCATTCAAAATAATATTAGTGCCAGCTGATAGTCATGTAGAATCCAATATTCATAGTGTAAACAAACAGCTTCCACATATTCGATAACATAAAGTTCTGGTTCGTGAAGCTGTATACATAATATGCCTCAGATCTGAATGTCTAAAGTACATATATATTAATTCTGCAACAGTGTCAGCTGCATCTCATCACTGTTCATAGATAATAATAAATACTCCCTTCCTGATGCTAGCAGATCAGATGTGTACAATAAGTCCATTATCCTCTGCACGTGAATAGCATACTGGGAATACAGGTCAACCCGACCTTTATAACATTCCTAAGTCTAACCATCTGACTTGGATGTGATCTCTGATATAACGAATCCTGGAACACAGACAATAGTCTTGTTTGGTCTAGAGCGACCCATATATATAACTAGTTTAGGTATAAAGATACCGGTGGCGAAAACCTAATCAAAAGTACCTCTCCATTTTGCATCACACAAGCGAGCAAAGAGCAGCAAAAAATGTCGAACTTTTAGATGACATCGAAAAGTTCAAATAAAGAGGAATTACCTTTATTCGGAATCAACCACAAAACATATGCCTCCAGGCAGGCTTGAATAACACTGGGAAATAGTCTAGTTAGCTAACTAACTCACAAAGACAATGTATTTCCCTCAGAGAATTCACAAGACGCAGATTTGCGTCCACTCGCTGCTTAGACCATTTTCTAACTCCCCGACCTGGGCGGAAACCACAATCGAACTCTCCAAGTCTAGACATGAGCAGAACCCATCTACGTGAGTATCGATTCACACAAGGCGATTCTAAGAACATACGAGATAAGAGACATTCACTATCACTCCCTTTATGGTCATGAATCGAAAACCTTAAGACAGGTTTCAGACATTTACAACACTTGACTGATACTACCAAATAAGGAGATATGGTCACGCTTCGTTTAGGAAATTATAGACCGAACGTGTCTCAAACCAAGAGGAGGTAAACTCATAAAAAATAGTAGTCTCAAAATCTCGAGTTATGTCACTTTGACTGTAAAATAATATCATACACATTTCAGTCAAGAAAATGATCATACAAAGATTTTTTTAAGAAAAAAAATGATTAAACAAAGACTTTGGACAACAAATGATCTGTGCGTAACAGAAATATATTATTCAAACAAGTTGTATGTGTTTGTTAATCTACCTGGTTTGTCGGAAATGATTGCAACGCAAATTTAAGAAGGCAAAGGTACAGAGGAATGTATAGACCTGGTCACCCAGTCATTAGCTGGACGAAGTATAATGAAGTCTCTAACACCTCGCGCAGCTGCTACCGTATCAGGAATGGAAATAACTTTAAGTGTTGTTTATGTACTGAATGTGTGAGCACGTTTCTTTTTGCAGGGGAAATTATTGCGGTAATTTTGTGGTAACGGGAGAGTACGTCCCCAGAAACAAGGAATGTTTATTTAGGGCAAGTATTTATTGCACACTTTTTTTTTCCAGTAGTTCATAATAATTTATAATACGAAGCTAGTAACATTTTTTATGCTTTACTTAAAATATTATATTTTAATAACTTTAAGGGGGCATATTCACCCAGAAAAAGACAAAAAAGGTTATTTTTGATGTTCATATAATAATTGTGTTTTAAATATTTATAAACCTTTTTACTTCGATATTCTTTTTGAATTATGTGTTTATCTGTAATAGTTTATGAGTTATCAATGTTCAAAGAGAATCAGATAAGTGTTTTAACATTTTAAAAACTAAACTTTAACGAAAACAGGGCTTGCGATTCACAGTTCCGGTGATATTTTCTACAATTTTAAAGCTATAGCCTTCAAATTTTGCACACTTATAGCCCATGTTATCCTTTATGGCATGAACCTCCACTTTTTTCTTACATGGTTTAGAAACAGAGATATTGCTATACAAAGTTCTAAATTTGTGCTATTTAAAAGGGTCATATTGCAAGAGCCGTATCTACAAAGCTCATTGGGGTAGACATTTTTGGGTGGTTCACGCCATAGGTAGGCATGTTATGCACATCATCTGCTGGTTTGGCATTCTTTGCACCTTTTATGTGAGTGAAATTCATTCCCAGGTGCACTGGGAGTTTTCCTTTCATTTTGTTTTATCACTTCATGTTAATTAATTATTTTCACATAAAACATTAAAATTTATAAAGTAAACTTTGTTCATCATAAAATATAATATCTCTTGTAACATGTGGCCAAATTTTATGTCAACAAGTTCGTTAGTTATTTTTCTGTTAATTTTTTAAAAAGATAACCCATTTCTGGGTGGGTATGCCCCCTTAAATTGTATTCTGGCTCTTATCTAAAACAAATATAATTTATAAAACAAACGTAGGTTTTAGCACATACTTTTATATATCAACATAAATCTTTAAATGTAACAATGAAAAAAACAGTCACTGGTCGGTACGTACCTTGTTGAACGTGTACATGCGTTTTACATCCGGCGAATGCGCCATCAATAAAACCTTGAAACATACCGTCTCTCACCATCACCCGCCACGCCTGGTCGGCTTTGATTCTTCCAAGCTATGTTATTTTTAAAAAAGTACATCTTTATTTGCGTCTTAATTGTCTGTCATTCTGGCACTGTAAATATACATATATACACACACATATACTCTGACAATACGAACCTGACGACGCTTTCTCAGCGCCAGACTGAAAGCCGTTCTTTTTTTTTGTCCGACAGTGTGTGTAGGTAAAATTGATAACAGTAATCCACCCACTGACTCTGAGACAGGTATAATCACTGACAGGGGACAAGACATATATTTCGTTTTATAGGTAAATTTCTAACTGGTGACCTGAAGTAAATTTCATTCAGTCTAGGTTGACATCAGAAGCTGGTGTTTTACAACCATGTCTGTCGGAACCTGAGAAAATTGTCTAGGAAAGTAAACACATTGTCCAGATAGCACATCGTGGAAACAGATCGAGGGGGTTAAAGGAAAAGATAATCAACCCAAACTCTCTGGCAATACACAAACATAGTGCAGGTAATACAACGATCAAGAACGGATCAGCCAAGCGCAGACAAGTCTCATGGGACTTAAGAACAACTAGCTGCTATTTGTATTTCAACTAAAAATTTAAACTATACACAAGCAATTATGACATAATTTCTCTAACATTAATACAATTACCATCCATCATCCCCTGTCTAGGATGATCTAATCTAATTTAATATTTAGAGAAAACAATAATTATAATATGTTTTGTTTGATTTTATTGTCACATGATCTCTAGTTTGAATCAATGTTCTTATTTTATTTCAAATTGCTGAACAAGAATTAATGAAATGATCACGATTTGTTATAATTCTATAATATAACTACAGAGTAGTGTCCCATTCATAATTGGCAGTTGTAAATGTTTTGTTGTCATTATTTAATACCCATCTCATCAGTAGAACACATTTTACCAATCCTTGACACTATACCTTAATTTCAACTACATTCTAATCCTCCACTACAGGATTAGAAGTGGGCATGGTAGAGTCACAGTCTATCAGAACTAATTTTCCAACCTGATTCACATGCAGTGGTCTCAGATAATTCAGGAATAGCCGTGATAGAGATACAGACCTGGAACAGGTCGTCTATTCTTCGTTCTCTTTGTCCATCGCCTTCTCTAAGTGTTGTTACACAGTTTCTGTCATGGATTTCGTATTCACGTCACCAGCATAAACTTTTATTAAGAGAAATTTCTTGGAGAGTTATTAATTATTTTACTGTTACCATATATTATCTACATTCTCTAAGAGACTATCAATTATCTATCTTTCCTTCACCACAAATAGTGAGCGAATCAACTAAAGATATTTCTACTCGCCATAATAGCTCCATTATATATATATATATATATATATATATATATATATATATATATATATATATATATATATATATATATATATATATATATATATATATATTAGTTCGAAAATAACTAGCTGGACGTTACTGGTAGGTGATTTCAATGCCTACCACAATGCATTGGATAACAACAGTAATGATCCAGCAGGAAAAAAACTGTTGTATTACATTGAAAGAGCTGAGCTAATAATACTAAATGATGGCTCAATCACAAGAATGAACCCATGCAGCTGTGGAGTAGATACAGCAGTAGATATAAGTATTTTTACTCCAAATCTAGCCGCTGCTAAATTGGAAGTACAGAATGACTCCAGCTCAGATCACTTGCCCATAGAAATAAATCTAAACGACAAATGCAGACCTAGTCCAAAAATCTCCAAACCTATATTAAACTTCAAAAAAGCAAACTGAAAGTCCTTCCAATGAGTCTAAAAGTGTAGATCTATTTGCAGAAAGATTAACAAATGAGATTTTTAAAATAGCAATAAAATATTTACCACACAGAAATATGCGTCGTCACTTAATACCAACATAACAAGGTCAAGATAGGAAGAGAATCAAGAATAAAAATCCAGTACCTTGGTGGACAGAAAGAGGCTCAGAACAACTAAAATTGAGGGAGAATATTTTGTCAAACATTAAATCATAGGACACAAATAACTATAGTTTGGAGAAAACTAAAAGCAATTAAAGGAGGAAACAACAAGAAATTTAAAATCCTAACAATAAAATCCTAGAGAGAGCTGAAATAGGTAGAGAAAAAGCTAACATACTAGCTAAATACTTCTATCAAGCTAGTTCAATAGACAGTCTAGATAAGGCAGAGATAAATTGGCGAAATCTCCGTTAAAAAATACGGAAAGCACACAATACGCTAATTTTTTAAATGCAGACATTACAGTAGATGAAATAGAAAGAGTATTAGGAGGAAAAACCAATACCACACCCGGACAAGACTGTTGCGTGCATATTTTGACGCACATATTACAAAAATCGATATGGCTATTTAATATGGAAAAGATATAGACATTCATTCATTTGTGTATGAAAATGCTGTCTATGTTAAAGCTGGATAATTCATGATTGATTCACACTTTTGATTATAGGAGTAATCGTTCTTGATATTGATTCGGCGCATGGATATGACACCCATGTCCGTACTTATTTGTTAGGGCCAGAAAATAGATTAATTTGCTTATTATGTTTATGGCCTGAATTCATATGTATTACATATTATAGTACAAGTAGAATCAGTCCTATATTGTATATTTTGGATGGGTAGGCAGGACTATATTCTTGTTATGCCGCTCTAGCGGAAGTAGGAGTTGTCTTGACAAGTCGTGATGAGTTCCGATGTACCGTTTACAATGGCGGTTACGCATTTTTAAGGGGCTGGGACATTCTTCAGTAAAAATGATTTATGAAGTGGTTTTTCTTCTGTAGGAGATTGTGTCTCTACTAGAGTTTGTGTTAGAGACTCTCCTAATGTACGGTACCATGTATGATTCGGACTCCAGGTAATGACAGTCCCTATTTTTGATGATCTCAGGTCGGTTAGACCTAGCTGGAATTTTGTGCTTCGCAACGCTAGGGTCATGTTTGTATCGACGAAGATGACAGGCTTCCATACAGTAGTTATGTCTACGTGAAGTAACTGGATTACTGTAGAACTGTATGGAGGAACTTTAAGAAATTATTTCATATACATTTCAAATTAACTTTGGCTTATCTATACCCTCCTGGTGAGTGAGTGAGCGACAACTCAGGAAGGCGGCCATGTTACATTCCTGTCATCATATTTTTGAATTACTGTCCAAAGAACGGGGCATGTATCTTATTATTCGGACAGTGGCAAGGAGATCTCAATTTTGATAGAAACCCCTTATCGTGGTTTCATAATATGCTATAAACTATGAACATAATGCAACTTTAGTTACTTACCGATCCGCCTTCACTGACGCGCTTAGTCAGATAGGGGATGCGGCCATTATGTATCATGACATTGGAAGCTATTGATGTACTACCTATTATTTATGAATGTGTCATGACATGGGATCTACTATGTATGCCTGCAAATTGATGTGTCAACCTGTACCCATGATTTACTCGTTATGTCCCAGTGTGTGCGTCTAAATAAACTGTGTAAACAAAGATTCCAGCAGTCTGCATTGGTGCCTTGTAGACACAAGTGAATGAGTGTTTAGATTGGTCAGAACACGAACAGCACACCATTCGCGTTAATCACACTCTACACTTCTACTCCATATATACACCATCCTGCGTCGGTTGAATTGACCAAGTTTAGGGCCTGCTTCCCCTGGAGCCTTAGAGGGAAACTACTGTTTACAGCTGCCTTTGCCTTCCCTAACTCAGGACTAGGGTGAGTTACCCATTTACAGCTGGGTAGACTGGAGCATGCCTGATCTCAACAACTCTGTACACTACAATGGACATATACAGTAGTGGCACCACAAACAACATGCTACAGTGATTGATAGTGGAGCTTTACAGAAGAAAGAGAACACACCATACACCACACTTCTATAGTATGGGCACTTTACAGAGTGGACTTTACAGTCGTGGATTCTACAGTGGTGGGCCAGATTCCTGGGTCCAGCCTACGCAGTCTTGTGTTGAGAATCACATTTTACAGTTGCAAGAACATTTGTTTGACCACATCAACGCCAGTAGGAAAGCTATACAATCAATGTCAGCTTGACCTGTTCTGACAAGTGTAGCAATATCTGGGTCAGCACTTGTTGACATTTGGCACAGTACAGTCAGTGTTCTAAACTAGTGATTGTTTATCCTGCTGAAATAGAAGAGCAATGTTGAACATAAAGTGCAAATTTCATCGTTGGATCTTCTTATGTGCTCAAAAAAATTGAACAGTGTAACAGTTAGAAAGCAAATCTATTACTCAATAAAGTGGTAGTCTAATTTGTTAAAACTGAGCATACAGTACAATACATTACAACTGCAACACATTTCATTATATTATGTACACATTTATGATTTATATGTATTTATGTTTATATATTATTTGTTATATGTGTGATTGTTATGTGTTTGCGGGCCTGGATGGGAGGTGACTAGAACAGGAAATACCAAGTGATATTGGTCTTGTTCTGGCGTTCTATAGGGAGCAATTTCTTAATTGAAATTTGCATGCAACATAGTTTGCAAATATTTGGTTAGCTGTGACGACTGTTTCATATTTGTATTTGTAACATTTTTCTGTTCTTTATTTTTGTTTGATTTGTTTGTATAATTGTAGGTCTCATCTTTCCTTTCATTTCAGTTCTTTACACCCTTATGTTTATACACTGTGGCGTTATTTGTCTTGTTATCTTATTGCAGTTATCATCACAGATTCTGTGATCATTTTTTTCATTTCTCCTATTTAATTTAATTTGATCTCTGCAAATGTTTTCAGATTGTCTTTTCTTGTTTGTCCTTTGTAATGTCTTTAGTTGACATATGACATAGGAGGTATAGTTGAATACACTTATATTATAGTACAGATCAGTACTTTATGATTATTATTGTTATAAAACAAAGTGTACAAGACCTTTATAAGGCTTGTCTCCCAAAGTGATTGGTATAGGAAATATTATTTTCCACAGGTACTCAAGTGATCATTGATTACATTAAGTTATACAAGACCTTTGTAAGGCTTGTCTCCCAAAGTGATTGGTATAGGAAATATTATTTTCCACAGGTACTCAAGTGATCATTGATTACATTAAGGTATACAAGACCTTTGTAAGGCTTGTCTCCCACAGTATTTGAGATATACAGTTATTGTTTTCCACAGGTACTCAAGTTATCATTGGTTATATTATATATAAAAAAAAAAAAACCATACAAGTTTTTTCACTAAGACTAAGTCTATGGTATAGACTTGTCTCCCATTAAAGTGAAATAGGGTAATTTATTTACTTTTTCAGGTTTCTGATTTAAGAAGACAAGATGTCTACATTAGATTACTTTATTGCACAAGGAAAATCCCTTGATAAGACTGGGAAAGACTTAGAACAATGGACTGTTGCTCAATATGACAAAGCATTAGCTGCAGAGGAGAGAAAAGCTGCTGCTGAAGAGAAAAAAGCTGCTGCAGAAGAGAGAAAAACTCTGGCTGAAGAGAAAAGATTAGAAAGAGAAGCTGCTGCTGCTGCTGAAGAGAAAAAAAGCTGCTGCTGCTGCTGAAGAGAGAAAAGCTGCTGCTGAAGAGAGAAAAGCTCTGGCTGAAGAAAAAAGATTAGAAAAAGAAGCTGATACTGCTGCTGAACTAAAGAAATTGCAGATGCAAGTGGAGGAAAGGAGATTTGATGCAGAACAGAAGAAATTGGAAGCTGCTGCAGAACAGAAAAAATTAGAAGCTGCTGCTGCTGCTGAACAGAAAAAATTAGAAGCGGCTGCAGAACAGAAAAGATTAGATAGAGAGGCAGAAGAGAGAAAAGCAATAAGAGAACATGAGTTTGAATTAGAGAAATTAAAATTGACATGTATGAGTAATGTTAATCAGGCATCTGGTGGTAATGGTAAACCCTTTGTGTACAAGGTCAAGGTACCAGCGTTCAACCCTACCAGTGATGACATAACATTTTGGCTTTCTAGATTTGAACGTGCTTGTCGAGCTCATAATGTTGACAAATCACAGTATGTGAATCAGTTGTCTGAAAATCTAAAAGGGGAGTCTCTGAGTAAGTTATATTTCGTTGAAGAGGCCGACAAGGATAATTATGATGCTATTAGGGCAGCTTTGATAAAGAGATATCAGCTGTCAGAAGAAGGTTATCGTCTTTTGTTTAAAACAATGAGACCTGAGGTAGGTGTAGAATTCTCAGAATTCATCTCAAAAGCACGAATTACACTTTCACGATGGATTGAATTATCCAAAATAGAGAAAACATTTGATGGTCTTACGGATTTATTGCTAAGAGACAAGGTCATGTCTTCTGTAAATAAATCATTCCTAGAGTTCTTACATGAGCGTAAACCTAGTACAATAAAGCAAATGGAAGAATATTGTGACCAGTATGCCACGGCACACCCTGACATGATTCTTAGTAACTCTAACATTAAAGAGAGTATGCCAGTTGCTTCGGCAACAGAATATAATCAGAATTACTCACACAAATTCCAAGGAGCTAAAAATAAATTTGATAAAAAGGTTAATTGGAATAAGTATCAAAACCAAGATAACCACTCAAATCAGGGTTCTTCTTCGAAGAACTGGAATCGGGCTGATAGTCCTCGACACGCGAGTGGTACCCATAATTTTAGACATTCTCGAAAGGGGTGTAGCTATAGGAACTACCCAAGTGCTTCATGGAGACAAAAGAACCAATATTACAGGGATACTCAGTATAATGAGCGTGATGATTATGATCATGAATATTATGATTCAAACCCAAATAGGGGTTATAACAGAGGAAATAATAATTATAGAGACAATTATAACCGAGGTAGATCACAACACAAAAGACATGGTAAATCTTATTACCAGGCTAACTCTGCACAACAGGAGTTCCACGACACCGATAATCAGAATAATGATAAAAAAGACTCCAATAGTGTAGCAAATTCCGCTTTCGATTTTGCTAGAGCATCTGAGTGTTCGCAATGCAAAACATTATTCGATCCAACCACAGTTTCTACTTTAAGCTGCGGTCACCCGCTTCCCGCTCTCCCTGCGTCAATCGCGCATAATGGAAGGGGTGCTCTTGTCTTTAATAGGGGCCTAATAGATGGTACTCCGGTATCAATTCTTTTCGATTCGGGGTGCACTACCATCGGAGTGAGGCAATCACTCGTAAATCCTTCTCGAGCTACAGGCAATGTAGTCAAATGTGTAACATTTGGTGGCACATTGGAGAAGTACTCCACTGCCATTATCAATATTGCTACGCCTTTCTTTACAGGAGAGGTGCAAGCATGTCTCTTGCCGAATCCGATCGCTGATCTTATCATCGGTCGCATTCATGGAGTGAAAGAATGCACTCCACAGCAAATTTCTAATTGGGAAAATGTTAATATGCAATCTGCTAATGCAGTAATCACTAGGGCTCAAGCTCTTAAAATGCCGCAATCTTCACATTCTGAAGATAATGATGCGCAGATCCAAGATGATCCCTTGGAGATTTCCCATGATTCCTTTATAAAACAGCAGGAAGATGATCCTACTCTAAAGAAATTCTTTACTCTGGCAACAAAAGGTGATCCGAATAAGGATACAAATCGTAAATCTTGGATTACGATGAAGAATGGCGTACTTGTACGTATGGTACAAGACTCCGCTAAGTCCATTCATTCTCAAATCCTTGTGCCTAAAAATATGAGAGTTAAAATCTTACAGCACGCTCATGATTCGCAGTGTGCTGGACATATGGGTTTTTCCCGTACTAAAGCTAGAGTTCTTCAATCTTTCTTTTGGCCTGCTGTGAATAAGGACATACGAATCTATTGTCGATCTTGTAAAGTATGTCAAGAGATTAAATCCAGAGGTCCACGCCATGATGCACCTATTCAGGCTGCAGACATTCCCATTCGACCATTTCAAAAAATGGCGATAGACATCATTGGTCCATTTAAGATAAAGTCTGCTAGAGGACACCAATTTATTTTGACGTGTGTTGATATGTGCACACGTTGGCCGGAGGCTGTTCCTCTAAAGAGCATAACTACTGCTGATGTCGCAGATGCTCTTTGGTTAATATTTTCTCGTCTGGGATTTCCAGCAGAAATATTATCCGACCATGGTACCCAACTCATATCGGATACCATGTCTCAAGTAATGTCGACTCTTAAGATAGAGAGATCGCTGAGTAGTATTTATCATCCTATGTCCAATGGGATGGTGGAACGTCTGAATAGAACTCTGAAAAACCTACTAGGTAAGATAACAGAAGATCATCCTCAGGATTGGGATAGGGTTTTACCCGCGGCTCTCTTTGCATATAGAGAGGTCGCCAACGAACATACAGGATTTTCTCCCTTTGAACTTGTCTTTGGCGCGAAACCGCGAGGTCCTATGTCCTTACTTCATGATCTTATAACTGCTGATAATATTGTCGATGACACAGAATCCTCTTATGAATATGTCATCGCACTTAGACACAAGATTATTGAAGCATGCAAATTGGCAACTGCTTCTTCTGAATTTGCGAAACAGAAGGCAAGGGAATTTGCCAATAAAAAGAGATGTTTGCGACAACTTTGTCCAGGTGACAAAGCATTTGTCTTGCTACCTTGTAGGGAAAATAGACTTCTTATTTCTTGGAAAGGTCCGTACGATATAATATCAAAAGTTTCCGATGTTGACTATATCGTCGATATTGACGGGAAGCGTAAAACCTTCCACATCAACATGCTCACGGAATTCCATGAACGTCCGGATTATTTACAACCTGTTTTCCAGGCAACGGACGATTTTCCAGTCCAACATGGACAGTACTCATCTCTGTCAGTAATACAGGATGAGGAAACGAGTTTCTCGGATGTAAATTTACCTTTTCCAATGATTCCTCTTCACTCTAATGAATCATGGAAAGATGTTGCAATTTCTCCAGAATTATCTCCAGGAGAGCAGAAACAAGTTTCTACTATGTTAGAACAATTTCAGGATGTCCTTACTGACATTCCTGGTCAAACTGATGTCATTCAACATGACATTATTCTTACTGACCATAGTCCTATAAGAGTCAGACCGTATCCTATCCCGATACATTTTCAAGCACAGGTAGAGAAAGAGTTGGATGAGATGATAGAGTTAAAAATTATTGAACCATCCACATCAGCATATTCTTCGCCGATGGTTATTGTACGAAAAAAAGACAATAACATACGTCTTTGCGTGGATTATCGCAAATTGAATCAAGTGACTAAATTTGATGCTGAACCTATGCCTTTACTAGAAGAGCTACTTACGAGACTATCGAATTCTCATTTCTTTACTAAACTCGATTTGTCTAAGGGATATTGGCAAGTTCCACTATCCGAACACGCCAAACCGTTTACTGCTTTTTCGACGCCTAGGGGTCTATTCCAATGGAATTTCATGCCTTTCGGTCTTATGAACGCCCCTGCAACATTCGTACGCATGATGCGTCGAATCCTATCTCATCGCTCAGATGTCATTGCGTATCTTGATGACATCTGTCTTTTCAGTGATACTTGGAACGATCACTATAATGGGATAAATGAACTATTGTCTATCTTACGCGAGCATAACCTGACAGCGAAACCATCGAAAGCATGTATTGGTTTTAGCGAAATATCTTTCTTAGGACACCGTGTTGGTCATGGGTTCCTAAAAACAGAAGACCATAATACAAGTAAGATACTTAACATTTCTATTCCTAAGACTAAAAAGCAAGTGCGAAGTCTCTTAGGTCTAATACAATTTTATGGACGATTCATTCCGAATCTGTCCTCCATTATGTCACCTCTTTCTTCCTTGCTAAAGAAAGGGTCTCCTAATGTAGTCCATTGGACTCAAGAATGTCAATCCTCTTTGGATAAGGTTAAAACTATGTTTTCTACTTCACCTATCCTAGTATTGCCTTCTAAGGATAAGACATTTATTCTTCGTAGTGACGCTTCATCCACCGGGATTGGAGCAGCACTAATGCAAGAGTACTCTGGAACTCTGCATCCTGTGATGTATATTTCTCGGAAATTAAATGCCGCAGAGAAGAATTACTCGGTCCTAGACCGTGAATTATTGGCTATGGTTTGGTCAATCCTTAAACTGCAAAGATTTCTTCTTGGCGCGCATTTCATTGTGGAAACTGACCAGAAAGCTCTTACGGCTATTCAGAGTAAAAATCTGAAGAGCGCGAGATCAACGCGATACGCGATTGCTCTACAGCCATTTCATTTTTCGGTGCGAGCTATCCGTGGGTCAGAAAATGTGATGGCAGATATTTTGTCTAGATGCCCACATGATTCATAACTGTTATACAACTTTGATACAGTTGTTCCTATGTTGAAATGTGTACACATATGTAATATATCATATATTGATTGTAACACTACTTAGCGGTTCATTGATATTTATTCACCGCTGATCTTTCAATGTTTTTTCGTCTTTGATGATCATGATGTTAAGATATCTTAGATGAAATTTATGTATAAACTAATGTAGAAATTGTGTCATTGCTAATATTGTAGTATGCGTTGGTGACACCTCTCTGGAAATATTTATACTTAGAGAAGTACTTTCTCTAAGGTCAGAAAACTTATGCTTATCATCTGCGCATTGTTATTGGTGCGTTGTGAGCCTATTGTATGTTGCTCCTAGATGTATTTAAAAAAAAAATGTACCATTTTTTTTCCCGAGGGGTGTGGTAATCTGTTGCGTGCATATTTTGACGCACATATTACAAAAATCGATATGGCTATTTAATATGGAAAAGATATAGACATTCATTCATTTGTGTATGAAAATGCTGTCTATGTTAAAGCTGGATAATTCATGATTGATTCACACTTTTGATTATAGGAGTAATCGTTCTTGATATTGATTCGGCGCATGGATATGACACCCATGTCCGTACTTATTTGTTAGGGCCAGAAAATAGATTAATTTGCTTATTATGTTTATGGCCTGAATTCATATGTATTACATATTATTAGTACAAGTAGAATCAGTCCTATATTGTATATTTTGGATGGGTAGGCAGGACTATATTCTTGTTATGCCGCTCTAGCGGAAGTAGGAGTTGTCTTGACAAGTCGTGATGAGTTCCGATGTACCGTTTACAATGGCGGTTACGCATTTTTAAGGGCTGGTACATTCTTCAGTAAAAATGATTTATGAAGTGGTTTTTCTTCTGTAGGAGATTGTGTCTCTACTAGAGTTTGTGTTAGAGACTCTCCTAATGTACGGTACCATGTATGATTCGGACTCCAGGTAATGACAGTCCCTATTTTTGATGATCTCAGGTCGGTTAGACCTAGCTGGAATTTTGTGCTTCGCAACGCTAGGGTCATGTTTGTATCGACGAAGATGACAGGCTTCCATACAGTAGTTATGTCTACGTGAAGTAACTGGATTACTGTAGAACTGTATGGAGGAACTTTAAGAAATTATTTCATATGCATTTCAAATTAACTTTGGCTTATCTATACCCTCCTGTGAGTGAGTGAGCGACAACTCAGGAAGGCGGCCATGTTACATTCCTGTCATCATATTTTTGAATCACTGTCCAAAGAACGGGGCATGTATCTTATTATTCGGACAGTGGCAAGGAGATCTCAATTTTGATAGAAACCCCTTATCGTGGTTTCATAATATGCTATAAACTATGAACATAATGCAACTTTAGTTACTTACCGATCCGCCTTCACTGACGCGCTTAGTCAGATAGGGGATGCGGCCATTATGTATCATGACATTGGAAGCTATTGATGTACTACCTATTATTTATGAATGTGTCATGACATGGGATCTACTATGTATGCCTGCAAATTGATGTGTCAACCTGTACCCATGATTTACTCGTTATGTCCCAGTGTGTGCGTCTAAATAAACTGTGTAAACAAAGATTCCAGCAGTCTGCATTGGTGCCTTGTAGACACAAGTGAATGAGTGTTTAGATTGGTCAGAACACGAACAGCACACCATTCGCGTTAATCACACTCTACACTTCTACTCCATATATACACCATCCTGCGTCGGTTGAATTGACCAAGTTTAGGGCCTGCTTCCCCTGGAGCCTTAGAGGGAAACTACTGTTTACAGCTGCCTTTGCCTTCCCTAACTCAGGACTAGGGTGAGTTACCCATTTACAGCTGGGTAGACTGGAGCATGCCTGATCTCAACAACTCTGTACACTACAATGGACATATACAGTAGTGGCACCACAAACAACATGCTACAGTGATTGATAGTGGAGCTTTACAGAAGAAAGAGAACACACCATACACCACACTTCTATAGTATGGGCACTTTACAGAGTGGACTTTACACTTGGATTTTACAAAGACATTCTGAGCTACGAAATCCTCAAAAAGGTACCAAACACCAATCTAAGGGTGATTGCATCCCTCTACAACAAAATGTGGCATACGGGAAAAATCCCATGTTCATGGAAGACAGTAGTTGTCATCCCCATACTAAAGCCAGATCAAGAAACACATAATCTCATCTCATGCAGGCCAATATCGTTAACATCGCTTCCAGGAAAAATGTTCCAAACTGTCGTGAAACATTCTAAATCCACATATATAAATTAAAAAGTAAATGTAAAGCCTAACGCATTAATTTAATAAAAGGAAAGAAGAATGGTAAAAGACCAGTGCTGTCACAATGACTGTACTCGAGATCCCCCTTTTTATGCTCCGTCTGCAAAATTGTAACGCTTTCACGTTTGATAGTAAAGCCTACAGCAGCATACACGCGTTTCAAAAAAAAAAAATACAACGTGTACTGTATTTCTTAGAAAACCTTGAGATAGACACACTGCGTAATGACCTAGATTAATATTCCATTAATTTCATTTTATACACTGCGTAATGAAAAGACAGATGGACTTAGGATAGAGAGAGAGAGAGAGAGAGAGAGAGAGCTGAACGGTGGAACGCATGCAATACTACCACAGTCTCGCGATATAAAATTAATGCCACCCCACGCAGGCTTGATTTTTTTTCTTCAAATAAACAGTGACAAAAAACACTACCAATACACGGTAAGGTTTTAAAAAACATGGTTAATTCTTATTAGGAAACATGACCCAATACTGTTTTATGTCTGAAATCCTGACATTAGTATGACAGAACAGTCGAAAAGGCAGGACAGGTGGCGGTTCTAAATCGAAAAAAAAATTTAAAAAAAACAAACTAATACATGACTATCCTAGAATACATATTTTGAACGAAGCCACTACGTTAAATCCGATTTGATTGGTTAGAAGAATATGTAAGCCTAAACATGATTAGTCGATTGCAGATACTATTTTTGGTTGTTACGGGAAACGATAGGAAGGGTATTTTTTCAAATGCTTTTGTAAACATGGTCCTATTGGCTAGACCATTTAATATAGTCAATTAGGAGCGTCTGTTCAGTGCCACATTTTAAAATAAACTTACTAAGAAACAGTGCGTTGAGAACCAGCTCATATTTTTTCTAAATAAAAGCCTGGGACAGAGGCAGATCGGAATTGTGCCATATTCATCGCCAGTCAACGTATTTGTTTATTATTTCCATGAATTGTGGGACCGTGGTCCTAACTTATTGAAGCAGCACCTGGTCTGAGTTTTGCTGAATTCAGAGGCTGGTAGCTTACTCCTTGGTCCAGATAGCGACCAGTGTGGTGTCTCAAGAATACGGTGAAGCAAGCGAGCAGAGGAGACTATTTCCTGCCGCCCTCACAGAAGATAAGATTCTGTGGCCAGAGCAGCTCAATCTTATGTACCCCCCTCAAAAATTGACAGTATATTAAATAAAGAGGGACAATAAATTGTTTCAAATGACAGGAACTGTGAACTTTTCCCAATACTATTTCCTCCGGAAGCAAACACTTGAAGTCATGATGACAAACAACCATCTAGCTTGAAAAAGCCAGTATTACCTCATAGTACTACAACACACTTACACACATATGATAATAACAATAATATATGTCAATACTAAGATCATATCTATAAATTGTGTACATATAACTTGTGAATACATTTGATTGTGATTCCTGGTTCACTTTGTAGTTGAATCAGGATATCTACTATTTGAAGGAATTAATACATATATTTTTAAACTTTAAAACTTGACTTATTAAGATAGTCTTATAGAGTGTTTTATGTGTGTGAGTGTCACAGTGTTGTAAAGAGTTGTGGATTAAACTAAATTGTTTATCTGTCTGTTGTTGTTGTGACTTACACTTCATCATTTTCATAACCCTAGACATTCAACGTAGTCATCACAATATTCCAGAATAATTCTGACTGAGGTCTAAATGTGGTAGCAAAGTAAGGTTATCTGTAAAACACTACGACTATTAGATACAGATACCTTCACAGCTGATCTCAGTCAGTACACTAAGTCCCCTATAGATATTTATATCATCCCACTTTACCACATATATTGGGGGCTCGTCCGGGATATTGAACCTTCCCCTAGTATATATATTGGGAGTAATTCACTTCTGGAAATAATAAAAATTAAAAAGGTATCCTTGGGTGGAAATAAATAAGGTTGAGTTCTCAGTGCTTGTGGTTGTCCTTAGTTAATTAGACATAGATAAAATTGTTTGGTTAAATATTTTATACATTTACCTGTTAGAAAATGGCCGACTTGGCAAAATTTCAATCGGCTGCTGTGCAGGCTGCTAAAGAGTTAGGAATGGACGGGCAAGTTATGATTTCTTATGTCACTACTGAATGTGACAAATTTATTGAACGTGAAGAAAAAAGATTAGAAAAAGAGGCTGAAAGAAAGTTAGAGGCTGAAAAAGAAATTAAGAGGCTGCAGATTGAGGCTGACAAAGAGGCTAAAGCATTGGAGGCAGATAAGGAGATTAAAAGGCTCCAGTATGAAGAGAAGAAGCTGGAGGCAGAAAGAGAAGACAAGAGACTGGCTACAGAAAGAGAGGAAAGAAGATTGACTGCAGAGAGGGAAGCAGAGGATAAGAGATTACAAAGGGAACATGAGTTACGACTAAGGGAGTTTGAGTTTCAAGGCCATGCTCCTGAAAATGGTGCCAGTCCCTTTGCCTCCGATGCTACTGCTAGTCAGGGAGCCTCAACCTCAGCTATGAACTTTCATTTAGATCATTTTGTTGAGAAAGACGATGATATCGAAAGCTATCTAAATAGATATGAACTATTAGCTACCACGTATGGGTTAGAGAGAGAAAGGTGGAGCTTAAAGTTATCTCAAGGGCTTCGTGGTGCAGCTTATAAAGTTTTTGCTAAAATGAGCAGAGGTGATCAAGAAAATTATGACATGCTAAAGCAGGCTCTTTTGTTAAGATATGAAAAGCATGGTGAATTTTATAGAAAAAAATTTAGGAATGCTAAACTACTGTCAGGTGAAACCTATCACCAGTTCTCTGCACGGTTAGAGACATACTTGGAGAAATGGACTTCTCTGGGGAAAACCCAAGATCTTAAGGAAATGATCCTTATAGAACAATTAAGAGAGTCCATGGCTCCAGACCTGAGAAAGTTTCTCATGGAACAAGGTGCAGAGAGACTGGGTGAGCTACTAAATGTCGCTGAAAGGTATCAAGCAGCTCAGGCAGAGGTAACAAGTAATAAAAAGAAACAGGTAGATAATTTTAAGGCACCACAGATCTTTAATAAATTTGATCCTAGAGATCAGAACAAAGGTAAGCACCAGTTTGATAGGCCACGGTATGACAATAAAAATAAAACCCCACAATTCGATGAAAGGAAATTTGATGAAAGAAAATCTTTCAACCAAGGAAGGAGGTGGTGTAAAAATTGTAAGATGAACAATCATGACACTGACCATTGTAGAAGGAAACCTCCTCATTGTGCTGCTATGACATCTGGAAAGAAGGGAAAAAAGGTCAAACCTGCGGAACTACAGGAACCATACCACCCCCAACTGTGTGTGAAGATGTAATCAGTAATGGTGTCACCATACGGTGCTTGTATGATACAGGTCTAGATTATGATTCCGTTGTGAGTTCTCACCTGGTGCAGGCAGATCAATACACCACAGAAACAGTGGAGATTCAAACTGCAACCAAGGATGTAGCTACCATGACACTTCCCGTCGCCCGGATAAATGTGAAAACGCGATATGTGGAAGGAATCATAAAAGCAGCAGTGATAAATGAGCCAATCTACCCTCTGATATTGGGGTGTAGATATGTCTTCTTGGGGAATCCCAAGAGACCTGTGATATTGGCAACAGTGCAGACCAGATCACAGTCTAAAAAGGAGGAGGATAATCCAATAAATACTCATCCAGATGAGATGAGGAAGGCACAGGCGGAGGACAAAACACTCAAGCCGTGTTTCAAGAAGTTGCCCAAATCTCATACACCTCCAGGCAAGGGAGAATTTTATATGAAGAACAAGCTGATTTATAGGAAGGCTGGATCTGAATCCAATGGTCACGGACAGCTGGTCCTTCCCACTTCATATAGGACTAAAGTGTTGGAACTAGGGCATGCGATTCCCTTCAGTGGTCATATGGGGATCAGCGCAACAGGACAGCGTATAGCTTGTCACTATTTCTGGCCAGGGATAACTGAAGATATCAAACGATATGTAAAATCCTGTCCAGAGTGCCAACGAGTAGCACCTAAGCATTGGACTGCACCAGCAACTCTGGGGGAAATGCCCATAGTGGGAACACCCTTTGAGAGAGTTGCCGTGGATCTTGTGGGACCTCTCACTCGAACTAAGAGAAGGAACAGCTACATTCTGACTCTGGTGGACACTTGTTCTATGTGGGGAGAGGCGGTAGCCCTGTCATCGATTGACTCTAAGCATGTGGCAGAGGCATTACTCACAATTTTCACAAGGTTAGGCTTTCCCAATCAAATCTTGACTGATAATGGCTCTCAGTTCAAGGGGAAACTAACAGAAGAAGTTTTCAGGATCTTCCAGGCCAAACACTTCCATTGTAGTGTGTACCATCCCCAAGGGAACGGCCAAGTGGAAAGATTTAATGGCACATTGATGTCGATCCTGAGAAAGTTGGCACACGAAAAACCAGATACATGGGACCAGTACCTTCACGCCGCCCTCTTTGCTTATCGGGAGGTACCCCATAGTTCAACCGGTATGGCCCCGGCAACATTATTATTTGGAAGGCCAATAAAAGGTCCACTCGAAGCGCTGTTAAGAACGTGGACTGATGAAAAGGCAGAGGAAAATATTACATCCTCATACCAATATGTGAATGAGCTGACCACTCGTTTAAAAACTGGCTGGAAACTTGCCAATGAAAATTTGAGACAAGCCAGGAAGAAACATGCTGCCTATTACAACAGGAAAGCTAAAGACAGAGATTTGGCTGTGGGAGAGAAGGTACTGCTTCTTCTACCCGGTAGTCAAAATAAGTTACAAATTGGATGGCAAGGTCCATATACAGTTCTAGAGAAGGTGTCTAGAACCAATTATAAGATAGATAAGAAGGGGAAAGAAAAAATCTATCATGTGAATCTCCTGAAGAAATATTTGGAAAGAGAAAATCAGGAAGAGACACACTTGTTGACCTTGTCCATTGCCATGGAGATGAAAAAGGAACCACTTTCATCATTTGAATATCCATTACACCCCTGTGAGACAGCGGCACAGGTGAAAATCAGTACACACTTAACGAAAGATCAGAAGAAGAGAGTGCAACAGGTTCTAGATAATCATACAGAGGTGTTAACAGACCGACCGGGGCATACAAACTTATTGGAATATGATATGAAACTGATAGACCCCACACCTGTCTGTATGAAACCCTATTCGATTCCTTTTGCTAAGGAGAAAGCCTTGAAGGAAGAGATAGACTATTTGTTGAAGGAGGGAATAATTTCACACAGTGAATCTTCGTATAGTTCCAGTGTGGTACTCTTAAGGAAACCCTCTGGAGAACATAGACTCTGTATAGATTACAGGAGACTGAATGCTATCACAGAAGGACAGGTGGATCCATTGCCGGATACAAATCAGTTGTTTGCCAGGCTAAATAAAGCTAAATATTTCTCAAAAGTGGATCTGAGTAAAGGATACTATCAGATTCCAGTAAAGCCTGAGGTTAGACCATACCTAGCTTTTAGTACCTCAGAGGGACACTATGAGTTTAACAGATTGCCATTTGGATTGAAGAATGCGCCTAGTGTCTTCTCTAGAATGATGAGAAAATTATTGGACCCTCTGAATAATCCATGCATCACAAATTTCATGGATGATATCCTTATAGCAACAGAAACATTTGAGGAACACATTGACTCTCTGAACATGCTGTTTAATCGACTTAGAGAAGCGAATTTAACAGCCCGACCAACCAAATGTTGCGTTGGATGTAAAGAATTAGAATTCTTGGGACACACAGTTTATCAGGGAAACATGACCCCTGACCCCAAGAATTTAGAGAAACTAAAGAAAGCCCCGAGACCACAAACCAAGAAAGACGTGAGATCCTTTGTCTCATTATGTGGTTTCTACCAAAAGTATATCAAAAACTTTAATTCCATATGTGCACCGTTAACTGATTTGACACGTAAAGGAAATTCAGATCGAATTACATGGACAGCACAATGTGAATTGGCCTACCAGGAATTGAAGGAAAAGCTCACAAGCAAACCTATTTTGAAATTACCTGACTTAAGTCAAGAATTCATTGTGAGAACGGATGACAGTAATATCGGATTGGGCGCGACCCTGTTACAGAAATCAGATGCACTGAATGGGGAATTAACCCCAGTGGCTTATGCTAGTAGGAAGTTGAATAAAGCTGAAACAAATTACTCAACTAGCGAAAAAGAATGTCTTGCCGTAATATGGGCGATAAAGAAATTCAATATTTATCTGTATGGGAAGGCATTCAAGTTGCAAACGGATCACAAACCCTTGTCGTTTCTAGCGCAGGCTAGCCATGAAAACTCGAGGTTACTCAGATGGTCCTTACTTTTGCAGCCATTTGAATTTAGCATAGAGTATATTTCTGGAAAAACAAATCTGGGAGCGGATTTTTTAAGCCGCCATCCGTGTGATGAGAATCACCGTAAGCCCCAGAAATAATAATAAATTTATCTATGTGTATATAAAATTATAGACTGACATATAACGTCTGTTTTAAGTGGGGAGAATTTGTCGTGAAACATTCTAAATCCACATATATAAATTAAAAAGTAAATGTAAAGCCTAACGCATTAATTCAATAAAAGGAAAGAAGAATGGTAAAAGACCAGTGCTGTCACAATGACTGTACTCGAGATCCCCCTTTTTATGCTCCGTCTGCAAAATTGTAACGCTTTCACGTTTGATAGTAAAGCCTACAGCAGCATACACGCGTTTCAAAAAAACAATACAACGTGTACTGTATTTCTTAGAAAACCTTGAGATAGACACACTGCGTAATGACCTAGATTAATATTCCATTAATTTCATTTTATACACTGCGTAATGAAAAGACAGATGGACTTAGGATAGAGAGAGAGAGAGAGCTGAACGGTGGAACGCATGCAATACTACCACAGTCTCGCGATATAAAATTAATGCCACCCCACGCAGGCTTGATTTTTTTTTTCAAATAAACAGTGACAAAAAACACTACCAATACACGGCTAGGTTTTAAAAAAACATGGTTAATGCTTATTAGGAAACATGACCCAATACTGTTTTATGTCTGAAATCCTGACATTAGTATGACAGAACAGTCGAAAAGGCAGGACAGGTGGCGGTTCTAAATCGAAAAAAAAACTTTAAAAAAAACAAACTAATACATGACTATCCTAGAATACATATTTTGAACGAAGCCACTACGTTAAATCCGATTTGATTGGTTAGAAGAATACGTAAGCCTAAACATGATTAGTCGATTGCAGATACTATTTTTGGTTGTTACGGGAAACGGTAGGAAGGGTATTTTTTTTCAAATGCTTTTGTAAACATGGTCCTATTGGCTAGATCATTTAATATAGTCAATTAGGAGCGTCTGTTCAGTGCCACATTTTAAAATAAACTTACTAAGAAACAGTGCGTTGAGAACCAGCTCATATTTTTTCTAAATAAAAGCCTGGGACAGAGGCAGATCGGAATTGTGCCATATTCATCGCCAGTCAACTTATTTGTTTATTATTTCCATGAATTGTGGGACCGTGGTCCTAACTTATTGAAGCAGCACCTGGTCTGAGTTTTGCTGAATGCAGAGGCTGGTAGCTTACTCCTTGGTCCAGATAGCGACCAGTGTGGTGTCTCAAGAATACGGTGAAGCAAGCGAGCAGAGGAGACTGTTTCCTGCCGCCCTCACAGAAGATAAGATTATGTGGCCAGAGCAGCTCAATCTTATGTACCCCCCTCAGAAATTGACAGTATATTAAATAAAGAGGGACAATAAATTGTTTCAAATGACAGGAACTGTGAACTTTTCCGAATACTATTTCCTCCGGAAGCAAACACTTGAAGTCATGATGACAAACAACCATCTAGCTTGAAAAAGCCAGTATTACCTCATAGTACTACAACACACTTACACACATATGATAATAACAATAATATATGTCAATACTAAGATCATATCTATAAATTGTGTACATATAACTTGTGAATACATTTGATTGTGATTACTGGTTTGCTTTGTAGTTGAATCAGGATATCTACTATTTGAAGGAATTAATACATATATTTTTAAACTTTAAAACTTGACTTATTAAGATAGTCTTATAGAGTGTTTTATGTGTCTGAGTGTCACAGTTTTGTAAAGAGTTGTGGATTAAACTAAATTGTTTATCTGTCTGTTGTTGTTGTGACTTACACTTCATCATTTTCATAACCCTAGACATTCAACGTAGTCATCACAATATTCCAGAATAATTCTGACTGAGGTCTAAATGTGGTAGCAAAGTAAGATTATCTGTAAAACACTACAACTATTAGATACAGATACCTTCACAGCTGATCTCAGTCAGTACACTAAGTCCCCTATAGATATTTATATCATCCCACTTTACCACAAAACAATAGTTAACAACCGATTAAAATTTCACTTAAAAAAGCACAATTTTTACAGTTCAAATCAGGCGGGCTTTACAAGCCATCATAGTACAATAGAGCAACTGTTGAAGCTGGAACATGATGTTAAAACAGGCTTCAAAAAGAAAGAAATGATAGCAGCAATATTTCTTGATGTAGCAAGAGCACATGATGAGTGTTGGAGGGAGGGTGTAATATATAAGATTAGGAAATTAGGTATAGTAGGTAGAACTTATTATTTTCTAGAAAACTTCATGCAGGATATATATTTCATGGTACAAATAAACAATGATAGATCCGATGTTTGTGAACAACAGAATGGAATCCCACAGGGATTAGTAATATCACCATCAATATTTACGATTAAGATCAACGACCTAGGAGACGAGTTTAAAGGCTTAAAAACCAACTTCTCTCAGTTTGCAGATGATGCAGCGATATGGAGAACTGGAAGAAATCTTCCATTCATCTATAAAACAGTACAAAAACCAATAGATAAAGTATCCGGCTGGAGACACGAGTGGAGAGTTAATCTAAACGTTAAAAACCAGTAGGAATGATCTTCAGTAGAGGGCGTGTAATTAATAAAAAATATAATTGAAATTAACATTAATGAGCAAAAGGTATGTACAACAAAAACCACTAGATTTCTGGGTACGATACTAGACAAGCAACTAAACTGGAGCAGACCCATCGACTTATTAGTAGAAAACAGTAGGAGACTTATTAAAATGCTAAAATATATGAAAGAAAGTGGTTGAGGAGCCTGCAATAAGACAATGATTACCTTCTTTAAATCATTTATTATGGGTGAAGTTGGCTATGCCAGTGTTTTCTATGCATCAGCCGCTCTGAGCAATAAGAAAAAAGCTAGACAGTCTAAAAACAGGTACTGTCAATAATAGCAGGTGCTTCAAAGGGACATCAGTAGAGGCGTTAGACGTAGAGCTAGGCATTATACCCCTGGAGCTAAGGAGAAAAGAGCTAAGATTCAACTACTTGGCAAAAGTGGCAAAAGATCCAACACACCAAGCACACAAAACCTTTGATAGGGGTAACCAATTCATAGGCCACATTCCATTAGAATATAATAGATACCCGTCATGGTGGAAAACAATGAGAGAAGTGGATCATCATCCAAAACTATTTAACATGATAAATAATAGTGTTCAGTAAAAAGCAAAGATCCCACCATGGTAATTAAAAGTGCCAGAAACTGACTCCCACTTAACAAAGGTCATAAGCAAATCCAAAGACATAATCTCAACAAAAAGGAAAACACTAGAGTATATACGTAGAACAGTATATACATAATAGCCTAACTATATATACAGATTCCAACGGGCTGATCACCCGTTTGCCAGTCACTTCGATTACGGAAACAACAGCAAATGGGTTGATTTGCCGTTGCCCTAAAGACGCCAATAGGCGTGATGGGAAACAATGGCAAAGAAAACCTATCTGCTGTTGCCCTAAGACGCCACTAGGCGTAATGGCCACTGACTGCTTTGACGGTCGGTGGCTAAGGACGGAAGAAGAAGAAGAAGAAGATATATGTAGCCGTGTACATAGTTGTCCCTTTGGAAACAGGCTATAAAAACCAGATTAGCATATAAATTCCTACTTTCCTAGAAACAGATTAAATTTTAATTAGACTAAGCTTCACTTGTAGAGTCGCGTTAGTCACGTGATTTTTTAACCAATCGTAAGGCTCAGTATTATTCAGCCGGCAGGAAATGTAGAAGGGACGCGAAATTTCCCCAACAACCTAGTTAGTTGAAAAAGACGCGTCTAGCTAGTAAGACGAACAAGTTTGTGCTGATAACGCAGTGGTTTTACTGCATGAAAGTTATCTAAGTTGAAGAATTAGAAATTCCAGGAATGATGGCATGTTCTCTTCAAAGTGCATTTTTGTGTATTTAACTTCTATATTCGAAGTCTGTAAGTAGGAGCTAATTACTAATCAATTATTGACCCATTGTTGCAGATTTAGAAAAGGATTCATGGCTGCAAGATGCACCTATGAGTCAAATGCAGAGATGATAGAATTTGCTCTGTACAAGCACAAATTGATCAATTGCAGAATATGAGCATATAACGAAACCCCTTGAGAATAATGAATTAATCTGTCCGAAGTGGAACAGCTTATATGAAATTGGATCAACGCAAACTGGTAAATGAGGGAAGAAAAAGTAGACAGGAGTTGAATAAGCCTGATTCACCCATATGATTACCCCATGCTAGATAATCCAAGACCTTGTTGCATTTGCACACATCATCAACTTGTTGCCTAGTGACCAGTCCTCTACAAAGAGCAGAGAAAATCCGACTATAATCAACCCTAGTGCATAAAAAACCACGATTAACAAGGAATAAATAAGACTAGAAAATGTATCGACAACAAGAGTATAGGCAGGCCAGCCCATACAGCTATCGTTTTACACATGAAAATACCTGGACAATGCATAACAAACACGTTCCGCGCCACCCGCCCAATTTCAACAAGAGAAATGAATATTGTCTGCCAGGAAGTTATCCTAAAGTAGACGCACATCCCACTGCCCCAGATAAATATGTATATGGCTCGCATACTGGAAGCTATTATGCTGTAGACCTACAGAAACCTAATGCAGGTTTTATTGAAAAGGAAGAAATGTTATACAACTCTACAACGGGAGGTTGCTATACCTCTAAACACGTACACAGACGAAGCGAAAACCCTTCATATGAAGAAAACAGAAAATCATACACCCCGGATGAAGATGATGACAGTTGTTCAACCCATCGTAAAGTAACATACGCGGATAGGCGAAGTTACAGTGTTTACAGTAGAAACAACATATATCAACGTAAAAGTCGTCCTCAGCTTGACAGAGATAGACGATTTATTGATTACCGGACATACGAAAAACCACATAGCACATGGCAGAAACGGAGGTATCCGATCCACGCTGTTCCCCGTTCGAATCCCCAGCACACAAAATCCCATGCCCCCATGAGACAAACACCTCCATATTATCGCCACAGAGGAACAGAAAGCAGACCTCGTATACTATCATCGATCAGGTATAATGACAGCACGTCAAGGCACACGACGGCAGCTAACAAACACTGGAACACATTGAATAAACGAGCTCAAAGAATGACTGTACGAAATTTCATAAATGAAGTTAAAACAAGAAAAATTTGGGAGTTTCGTAACATGACATCTAGGAACGGACAAGTTTGCCTCCTAACAACAGACGGATGGAGAGCACACATCGGTCCCATAAAACCAGGAAAGACAGCCAAGACATACCAACAAGTAAATTTAGCACAATCAACTCCTTGGAATACTCAACCCAGGCCAACAAAACAAGTACCAACAACAAATAAAACCAAGTTAATTTGTGCAAAAACAACGATGGTTTGTGTAGCAACACAAACAGACCTTCCTAAAGCAACTTATATTCACACTCAAACTTACTCCCGCAGTGATAAATCGTCAGCTGATACCTATCACACCCCCAGTTCAGATCCTGAAGAAACTATACCCAAGCAGATTGTTGAACCATATACCAGCAATCTTTATGGAGATGAAACAGAACTAGACATGGGAGAAGACAGTGTCGGCCCCAGCACAATTCTGTCATACCCCAACGAACAAAATGACAGAGAAATAGTGGAACTATACGAACAAGAAACAGACATTGATACAGCCACTTCCATTAAAACCAGTGATGCAGATAGCACCTTATTAGTACCAAACTCCAAGGTACATGATGACGACACAATGTCCTGTATATCAGACTCAGATAGTGGTATCGAGTCAATATTCAGCATCCCACCAGTACAGGTTCACACCACAGTTGAATCGTTTTTTCCTGAGCCTCACGAATCGCCTCCTGTGGCTACATTTGTAGAACTGCCACAACCGTCAGTCATGTCACCTCCAGCCAGACATTCCCAGGCCACATTGCCATCATCACCGATTTCCTCTGCGCCCCAACAATCAGTCAATGTCATGTCACCTCCAGCTACAGTACAACCATTGACGTTTTCTTTAGTTGCCCATCAACCTCTCAACGTCAACAAAACCATCTCCGGTACTGTACCCGCTGTCAACCCTGTCAACAACGCCATCTCCAGTACTGTGCCCACTGTCAACAACGCTATACCCAGTACTGCAACCACCACCACACCGGATGATCCCAATTCGGCCTTCCTTATGGCGTTGCGGGAATTGGAGAAACAAATCAACAAGCGGGCAGAGACTATGAGAAATAACCCCCTGGTACTGAGAAACTTTGCTGAGAAACGCCCCTCAAGTCTTCAATGTACATGCCATCCCATGTACGGTCACCGCGAATGTGAAAATAGTGATTAACAATGTACTAACTTTCAAATGTACTTTCGTTTCAGACTGTGTTCAGATTAACAGTTATGGATGACTTTATGCCAGAAAGTTTTTTCCCAGCCATACCACTACTGATGTCAGAGGAAAATCAAGACCAGCCCAAGGAGGATTTTCTTTAGATAGTATAGCCTTGTGTAATAAAAATAACAAAACAATTGATAACACACGGTGTTACGAGTTTACAGACACCCTTATTAGTCAGACATTTTCTTAATATTTAGAATGTTACACAACCTTACCTATAACACATGTGTCACACTATTCTGTTGTCATGCAGACACTTTACACCAGTACTTTTTCTTACCCCATACTAATATTTCTTTGATCTATATTATGCTAAATTCCTTTATATCTATCACCTTGATCAATCATACTGTTCCTACCATCACTTCTCTTAACAGCACATAATTCATACCCAAAACTAGTATTGCATGTTATGCTATTTTTCTCCACAGGATTATTTATTTTTTAAAATGTACATTATTATTTTAGACCCAGATGTATATTAGTACTGTCAAGAATTTTAAACATTCTCCTAAAGAGATTCCATATCCCAACCCTGACTCTTTATAATAAGATTTCCTTTACCCCACTGTTACAACATCTTTAACTTACTATTTTTCCATTCCACTATATGGAGACGACATTCTAGACTTGTGATCTTTTCAATCCCAATCATATTCATTCCTTGGAATTACAATCATGTTGTAATCAGGAGATCCTTGATGTACCCTTTCCTCGCCACTTTTTGACAACAGACACTGCTACAACATTCATTCTATTCTAACCTAAACTATTACTTGCAGCCCTATTGGTTAAGATTTACTATTAGGAATGTTGATAGTATATCTAGTGTTTAGTGAATTGATTTTTATCATTCTTTAGTACTTGTGAATCAAAAAGAAAAGAGAATAGAAATCACAAGAAAAGAAAAGAAATCACAAGAAAAAAAAAAAAAAGAAATGAAAAAAGAAAAAAAAAATGAAAAAGAGACAAAAGACATAAAAGAAAAATGAAAAGAAGAGAAAAAACAATTGGAATTTTTTTTATACAAAATGTATTATGTGTATATGCCACCCTCACACATTTTGATGATGATAAGCCAATATTGTAAAACATTAACTGCCCTGAGGTTAGCAGCTGAAGAGAAAATAAATCACCCTATGCCAATCATACCCCCACCAGCTTGATCCCTGATACTCCAACAATTTTTTGTTGATACTGCCTATCACAAATACCCCAATGACATTTGCGCATGCTGATTTTCTGCAAATGAAGAATCCCTTGAGAGCATTAGTATATGCTAACCCCAGATTGAACACATTACACCTATTTGTTGATGATGCCTTTGCCCATGTTAAAGAAATAGCATTTGCACATGCTGACCTAGCAAATGAAATACCCCTTCACAGCATTTGTATATGCTGAACCCACATTGAATACCCCATTACCACATGATAACCACTAATGACACATGAGATGAAGAAGCAACTGGTTATGTATGATGAAGATGCCATTTTATATTAAGGTGAAACTTTATGTTGTCACAGCTGAGATTTTGTTGAAATGTTTATGCACAAAATCCCCCACACTAACATTGGAGGAACAATAATCTTAGTCTTTCGTGGATACGAGCAAAGACAAGTAGATAATGGAATATTTTATGAATACCATGGACATGGAACAAATCAGAGCAGATGATTGTTACACATATGAGGACCATATTTGAAGTCATTATTGAAGGATTATCAGTAGACAAGAGACAAATAGATTATGATAATCCCATGGAACCACAGGTACTAAGGACACAAAATGGAGATTAAATAATGAAAAAAAAAATAATGACTGAAAAATTGCTACGCTCAGAGGTAAAGGAAATAGAGATACATCCGCATTTTTGGAGAAATCTTTTTTTGATTTTTGCTCATTGCCTTTGTAGAATGAACATTGTTGTATAACAAATGACTATTCCTTATCACGAATTACAGAACGTTGTAAGATGGTTGAAATAAATTGACGATTTAATGTACTCATAACATACCCAGAATTACAGGAGAGAAAAAAATAAATGATTGATGAAATTGGACGTACTGAGATTTGCTCACCCCGAGGATATTGAAAAAAAAAATATATGTTTATATATTCCCTCATGCCCCACACTTAAGATATAACTGACGGACGGGATTTTTGTATTATAAGTACCATAAGTCACCCATCTGGCTGTAGTCAGCAGATGTTACAGGCACCACATAACTCTGACTAACCCTCGACCTGCGAAGGCAGAGTTGGTGTCGAAATTTTGCACATATGTAAAAAGACATGTTTTTGTTCATGTTTTGGTAAAGTCTAGACATTTGTATAAATGGTTCCATAAATGATTAGTTGATATATTGTTGATAAATATTCGCAGATATAGTACATGGACAATTAATAAGGATGTATTTCCAGTACAGAATAAGAGGAATAGGAAGGATCCACATTTTAAATATTGGAGCACCATGAGCGATGAATTAGACTTATGGAGAAAATGGAAATGGCACACTGTATGCAAGGATAACCAGAAATAAAATGGATAAATAGTAGTCAGAGTGCCAGGAACTTTGTTTTATAAGGATATTGTAGACTCCTCACGATCAATTGAATATTTTTTCTTCCCTTCTATGTCACAATTTTTGAGTGATGACCCCAAAATTTTTTCATCTCATATTGTCAAAAGTTCTTACATCTCAGTTGATTGTTACATAAATAATTGTTTGATGTGTTTTTGAAAAATGTATTGCTAGATAAGGTACATAGGGAGTTACTAAGGATGAATTCTCAAGATAACAGGAGGACTAGAATGGATACAATGATATTGGAACACCATAAATGATACATTGGTGTTATACAAAAAAAAAAAAGGAGACAAATATAAACTGTATACAAGGATGCCTTGAGAGTGACAACATGGATACGTATTGTCAAGAGTATAAGCAGTTGTGTTAACAGAGAAAATAAAGTAATACAGAACCCAATGTAGAAAATTCATGATGATTTGAAACTATATTTTCCTTTTCCCTTATATTTCATAATATGATAGTAACACATTCGTCTGTTGGTTGCTGAATAATTAGATGTTTGAAAATTGATGTATGGCAAGTCAAAGAAGATCTTTAAAAAAAAAATATATATATATATATATATATATATATATATATATATATATATATATATATATATATAAAATAATATTTCTAGGAAAGAGTTCACAGAAAAAAAATAATGTGTTGACAGAAAAGAAGGAATGATTAGAAATAACTGACTAATGGACAGGATCACCACCAGACGTACGGATATTAGAGACAGACATCACATTAGTTTGAAAAAAAAAAAAAAGGAATGTCATATAGAACATTTTTTCTACAGTGACGGACTTAGAACGAATTTATACACTTACCATTTGGAAAATGTGAATAACAGGGAACATACAAATAAATAAATAAGGATAAGCCATGAGGTTTTAATGCTTTTATTGTGAAAAATGCTTACTTATAAAAATGATGCTAGTTATATTATCGTCTGATAAATATGCATATTATGTCTAGAGATGTTTTCTACATGTAATAATGAGCAAGTGGCTCATTCACATGATGAGTACCCATGAGAACATTGGCTATTTTATGAAAGTGGATTGCCATTACCATAGGAATTGGAGATCCTGGACATTAATAAGGATATTGCAGAGTACTTGGAAAATAAAATAAATAAGTACGCCAGAAAAAAAAAAAAAGATTTTTAAGTCTTGCAGACTTATATATGGAGCAAATAACAGGAACAGAAAAGAGATAACACCCCCCGCCATATCCAAGAGAATGTAATCAACTATATTGTGAATGAAATGAAATAGATTATGATAATGCAGCCAAGTTCTGCAAATAAGATATTTTATTGTTCATTTCCCAGTGTTGCCACTCGTCACATTTTTTGGTGATGACCTTATGATTGTTTTTAAGATTTTGTTGGGCAGTGTTGCCAATTGGTAAATTTGGTTGAAATATGTATTGATGTGAAAGATAGTTTGCAATTTTTTGGAGATGATGTCCATCTATAAGGCCCCTTTATAGACGACAGTCCCATATAGACATAGGAGCTCAGATGTAGGAATTTCGTTAAATTTTCTGAAATATTTTTGGACTTAGAAAAATTTTTGAACTTTAAATTTTTCAGAAAATTTTTTTTTGAACTTAGAAATTTTTGGGGATGAATTTTTGTTATTGATAGTACTCAAATGTCTCCCTACGGGATACATTTGCGGAGCCCCGGGATCTATATGTAGCCGTGTACATAGTTGTCCCTTTGGAAACAGGCTATAAAAACCAGATTAGCATATAAATTCCTACTTTCCTAGAAACAGATTAAATTTTAACTAGACTAAGCTTCACTTGTAGAGTCGCGTTAGTCACGTGATTTTTTAACCAATCGTAAGGCTCAGTATTATTCAGCCGGCAGGAAATGTAGAAGGGACGCGAAATTTCCCCAACAACCTAGTTAGTTGAAAAAGACGCGTCTACCTAGTAAGACGAACAAGTTTGTGCTGATAACGCAGTGGTTTTACTGCATGAAAGTTATCTAAGTTGAAGAATTAGAAATTCCAGGAATGATGGCATGTTCTCTTCAAAGTGCATTTTTGTGTATTTAACTTCTATATTCGAAGTCTGTAAGTAGGAGCTAATTACTAATCAATTATTGACCCATTGTTGCAGATTTAGAAAAGGATTCATGGCTGCAAGATGCACCAACGAGTCAAATGCAGAGATGATAGAATTTGCTCTGTACAAGCACAAATTGATCAATTGCAGAATATGAGCATATAACGAAACCCCTTGAGAATAATGAATTAATCTGTCCGAAGTGGAACAGCTTATATGAAATTGGATCAACGCAAACTGGTAAATGAGGGAAGAAAAAGTAGACAGGAGTTGAATAAGCCTGATTCATACGAGTGTCGATTCCCCATGCTAGATTATGGAGAGCGACTTGCATTTTATATTATGAATGAGAAATGCATGTTTGTAACTTCACGCCATCATGTACATATTATGATTTATTAAACAAAACGTTGACATCAAAGAGAGGTCGTCAATTGATTGCTAAGCCTTAACTATGAATGGAAGGAGGGAATGTCTGTTGAGAAACTTATAAATTCTTACTAACTGCTCACAAACTACAACACCTTAGAGGATAGTCCCCGAACCTGGTAAAATCCCGTAAGACTGTAGGGAGAAATTTCCAACTCTAGCAGTCTAGCTAGTTCTAGATCTAACACTCTCTGAGATTAAACAGCAACTCCCAATTCCCCACCCACAACGGCCACACATCTACAGATAGGTCAAAAGATGAAGAAGAACAATCAGGAGCAGGAATAGCAAAACCACTATTGAAAATGTATAATAGATATAAAGTAACAGGTATACATCCATCATTACAAAAGAATTAATGGCACTTCTAAAAGCTTTAGAAATAGTTGCAGAAAACCCACAAAATAAAGCAACCATTCTCACAGATTCCCTTTCATCAGTACTAGCTATTAGAAACATATATGAATGTAGCAGGCCAGCTATTTTAGGGGAAATACTACAGGTTAATACATATCTACACAATGCAGGATGCAGCGTCACATTAACATGGATACCAGCACATGTTGAGATAGCAGGAAATGAGCTTGCAGACAAATAAGCCAAAGGGGGAAGAATTAGCAATAACAAAATTGAAATAGGCTTAGGGAAGTTTGAAATTAAGAGCTTAATTGCCAAAGCAATAACTAAAGAGCGGATAATAGCATGTGACCAAAGCAAAAAAGGAAGACACTCATATAAAATGCTGAAAAAAGACAAGTAAAAAATGACAAGTATGATGAACTAAAAAAACTAATTAATAAAAAAATGTAAAAGCTCAAGCTTGGAACTGGATATTTAATGATAGAGGAACCCACATGTGAAGAGTGTCAAGAACCAAACACAATTAGACACTTTCTAGTGGACTGCAAAAATGATGACCAGCAGAGGCAAAACATTAAGACATACTTTAGTAATTACAACGTAGAAATGAGTGTAGAAAATGTCATAGGCACTAAGACCCCATCAGAAATACAAAACTTAATAAAACATTATATTACAAAAACAAAAGCCAACATTAAAAAAAAAAAAAAATAAATAAGGATGCGAGCCAGACTACAGTGGTCGGCAGATTCCCCATCCCCCACCCCCCACATAAATACGGATTGACTAAATAATCCTCCAATGAACATCAAAGTCATAACAGTTTAGGCAATATTATTTTGTGATAATAAAACCATATTGAAATATAACTACTAAATGAAAAATACCTACTAGAGATAATGTAGTATAAATCATAAAATTAATACAAACAAAAACATATTACGCGTACAATAAATGAAACGCGGCCTTATATAACCAACAGCTCCATGTATATGGTAGATAGTTGAAAGGGGCGTGCTACAAAATACAAGTAGCAAATACCTTAATTTTTAAAAAAATGACTATTGGGAACTACACAAATCTTTAGCGACCAGAAGTTTTATATTTAATTCTAGGCACACTTACCTACATATTAAATGATTGCGCGTAATATATCCGGTGTTTTCGCCGTACCTTGACGAATTTGATTTTTCTAAGCTACGGCGTTGTTAAAATGCTAAGCAATAATTATGTGGCCGTTGACGACAGTTGTCTATTATTCTACACTTCTGTTTTGTCGTATGATCGTAGTATGTGGATTCGTATGACTGCCCTTTCAGCAGCTTCTCTAGTATTATATAAACTTCAAACAAGACTTGTTGACTCAACACAACTGATGTGGACAACGATGACAGGAAGGCATCTCTTTAGTTCTTTATTTACAGGAGAAACAAAACTTGAACTTGAAGAAAATTGTTGGCAAAATTGATATTAACCAGCCTTCCACATACTCTGACTGGCTACCTGGTATGATTCAAAAGTTGTATGTTTTTTGTAATGTCTGTTTCAAAGTGTTCAAAGTTTGGGTCACTTTATCGCAGTAAAAGAAATTGTGTTCTTCTGTTTCCATGACCTTTAAGTGTACAAAGTTTGCATTTGAGTAAAACTGTAATTTAATGTCTTTCTCTATACATGATTGGTGTTGAGTTAAATAATAATCTGTAAGTTATTTCTTTCACTCGTGGTGAAGTGTTTATTTTGTGTAACTGTATGAACACCTGCGAATAATCTGATATCCCATATGTATAACCTCTCTTTATTCTTTGATACAGAGGAGGTTCTTGTGCTAAAACTAAATATGTATATATCTATTTGGTTGTTCGGTGTATTATCGCTTCGTTTCCTTGTATACATGCAACGCACAGTTTATAAAAGTTCGGTAAAACTCCAAAATGATGCAGTGCTGTATTGTTAAATTTATAAAAAAATTTTAATGGTAGTCAAGCATAGTAATGTGATAAGGGATATCCCTGTTGATAATTTATTATACTACTTATAAATTTGATTCTCATAGCTTGAATTTTGGTAGATATATCTTGTATGATAGGAAACTCTTCACAGAGCGAGACAACAGGAAGCAATCTGATCATCAGAAGTAGCCCCCCCGTCCGACAAGTGTTTCGGCCCGATATACTCCTTTACACTCTAAGGGGGGCGGGCCCACTTGGGTCATGACTCCCAAGCGTCTCAGCCTCCTGTTGTCTTGTATCGAAAATGAACACATTTCACTTATTGTAGCAACTTTAATCCACAACTCCGCCATCCGTGGAGGCAATTGTGAAAGTAACAAAGAGAAGACAAATTATTCCGTCGCCCACACTGAGACACCATCGCGAAGCCGACGAGTTTAGCCACTGCGTGTTCGCCACTGAAATTCTGACATTGGACACCCCTATAATATACACCGCCTGTTGCCTATCAGTCACAGCCCGTTCACTAGTACACCAAAAAAACTCAGCGTATTGTGGACTTAGAAAAATTCCTGGTGTTTTCTGTACCGCAGCGTGTATTGTCACGATTTCAATTGCCCATTGCGGTTGTTCCACAGCCAGCCTGATGCCTTTTCGGCAGTTTCACTAAACCTCTTCAGTGCCCTTGTTCTCGACTGTCCCCTCAGCGCCAATAGTTTTAATAGATCATACACTGATGCAGCCATAAGCCCTCTTGCGCCCACTTCAACAGCCATGATCTTTGCAGTGAACCCATCGTGTCTCAGATCCGCGGCCAGATCACTATACTTGGCCGCTTTGAACGAATGTTGCTCGTCTAATCTGGATTCAAATGGCACGGTCAGTTCAATCAGTATGACCTGAAGCGTTGCTGAAGAATGAAGCACTATATCCGGCCGTCTCCGCGATTTTCTGATTCTCTCTGGATATGCCCCTCGTCCAGGTAGGTCTACCGCCATCTCCCAGTCGTTTGCACAGTCAAGAAGAGATGGTAAACTGCTACCAGGATTACTCGGTTTGGGGTGTGCTGACTTTCCTGCCCTCAGAAAGTATGTATTTGTGGTGCTCGGCCTGGGTTTGCTATTCGCCTTCATCCTTGCTAGATCTATTGTCGCAGCAAGCTCATTTAGCACTTTGTTATGGTGCCAAGTGTATCGCCCTTGCCCTAATGACACCTTACATGCTGAGAGCACGTGTTCAAGTGTCTGCCTCCCTTGGCACAGGGGGCACTGCTCATCATCCGACTTTCCCCATTTCACAAGGTTGGTGGCCGACGGCAGCAGGTCATACATTGATCTAACAACGAAGCTGAGCCTAAGAGGTGCCATATGCCATATATCATTCCATGTCAAGGACCTCTGCAGGGCTCCTTCCCATTTAGTACATTGCCCTTGTTGGACCTGCTGCACTGCTTTTTGCAACCTCTTATCATTCTCAGCTCCTCGTATCTCTTGAACTACCATGTCTCTGTGCTCCCTGCTTGATGCCTTGGACCACCAGCGGATGTCACCATGACCAAATCCCCGTTTATTCGTTTGTGTGTATCCGATTACCTCCCTCAGTTTGAGTGACTCTTGGGCAGCATCAACAGCTTCTTCCACTCTCCACTTCCTTCCAGTTTTCAGTGTGGGCTGAATTGACTTAACCACGTCATCAGCTGACTCGCGTAGCATCATTGCAAGCCTTGCCTTTCCAACTTTGTACTCTTCAACAAATGACTTGAAAGGAAGCAGAAGTTTTGACTTTTTGCAGTACAGTGCTACATCTGACAGACCTGGTGGTACTCCTAGCCACTTTCTGATGAACTTGTTGACCTTCTGCTCTATAGCTTCCACTGTACTTGTGCTTATTTCATATATAAGCATTGGCCACAGCAACTTTGTTATCAACATGAACAGGAGGCACCACAGTTTGAACTTTCCTAGGAGTCTGCTTTGGTCTATGATTTGTAGCCCTCTGTCTGCCATTTCTATTGTCTGTTGCACTGCCTTCGAGTATTTTAATGAGGCATCGTACACCCTGCCAAGACTTTTAACAGGTTCCTCAATGACAGTAGGGATTCTTTGGTTGGAAACCATGAATATTTCCTCTGCTATCTTCCCTTTCCTGACTGATAGGCTTCTCGACTTCTTAGATTTGAAGCTCATTCTGCACCAGCTGACTAGTTCATCCAGGCGTGCTAACATCCTCCGGGCCTGATGTTCATCTGATGTCAGAATTGTTGTGTCATCCATGAATGCTTTGAGCTGTGGCATGTGACACATTCCCCTGAGCTTTGGACCTATAGCCATTCCTTCAGCCGCATTGAGGATTACCTGCATAGCCATCACGAATAGTTTCGGAGAGATGGTACACCCCATCGCAATTCCAACTTCAAGGCCAATCCACTTCGTTGTGTACTCTCTGGTTGAAAATCTGACAGCAAACCCTGCGAAATACAGCTTCAGCATTGCTGCAATCTCTTGTGGAACATGATACATTTCTAGGGCCTGCCACAACATCTGGTGTGGAACGGATCCATAAGCATTCGCTAGATCCAACCAGATCACATGGAGGTTTGTTCTGTCAGACTTTGCCTTTTGGATTGCTTCCCAGATCATTGTGGCATGCTCTAGACATCCTGGTGTACCCGGGATACCTCCTTTCTTAATGGTAGTGTCAATGTACCCATTTGCCAGGAGGTATGTTGTGAGCCTTTTCGCCATCACTGAGAAGAATATCTTCCCTTCCACATTGAGTAGTGAGATTGGCCTGAACTGACTGATGTCTGTGGAATTTTGCTCCTTCGGGATGTGGACTCCGTTCGCCTTTTTCCATTCCTTGCTTACAAGCTGGGTTTTCCACGCATTCTTCAGTAAACGGCGCAGTCGTTTGAGTATTTCAGGGCATCTCTTATACACTACATATGGAACACCATTAGGACCTGGAGCTGACTTGCACCGAGCTTTCTGGACAATGCTTTCTACCTCTTGCACCGTTGGGGGCTTGGTGTTAAATTCAGCTCCTAGCTTACTCGGCCATTTAAGGTCTGCCATGCTGCTGAGCGGTTCATCTCTGCGACCATCTGAATATGTCATTCTAAGGTGTTCTTCCAGGTCTTCTTTCCTGATGTTTAGCGTACCCGACCGTGGCTGCTCAAACAGTTCTTTGGCAAACTTGAAGGGCTCCCTGAAGAATCTTTCCCTATCCATTCGAGTCTTCCTTCTCTTCCTGCACAACCTTTCTGCTCTACAAAGGGCATTATGTTGGCCTTTCAGGTGCTCCCAAACCTGTCGTAACCCTTCCTTCTCTGTGGCAACTGCGTTCTTGAAACGTTTTCGAGCATGCTTCTTCTGTTTCCTCATTTCTTCTATTTTAATTTGACTTCTACATTTTCGTAGTGGGTTACTTTCCCTTGAATCCCTCACACTCCGAACACTTTGCGACAGTGCAGATATATTATGTCGCCGAAGATTTCCAGCTTCTTCTCCAAAGTTATCTGCTTCAGGCTGTTATCCAACTCTTTTGCCAAGGCTTCGTCCAGCTGTTCCCAAAGCCCTTTTGCACTGGCAGGTGGAAACTTGATTGCATCTCTCTTCCCGTCCAAGAAGTGTGTGAGATCATCATCAGGCAGATCAACTTGAATGTACTCAGCACTGTGGATTGACTCCTGGTTGCGTTCTTCTAACGTCTTATCCGTCGAGACAGAGCGCTGTTGATCTCCCCCAGATGACCTCCCACACCCCTTTTTCGTTCGGTGGATTTTCATTCCTCTCTGAGTAGAGAATGCCCTACCACAGGCACATGGAAATTCCAGCCGTTGTTCAGAGCTCGAAGTCCGTGTAACGGGTCTGGTCGATTCCAATGAGGCGCCTGTGTAGAGATATACCTCCTCTTGCTTTATCCTGTATTAATGTTTTGTGTTTTATGTTTTGTATTGTGTGACGGAAGATGAAATGTCTGATTAGAGAATTTATTTTTGTTAGCGTTTTGTTTGGAAGGTTAAAAATATTACATCTGTATAGTAACTTAGAGTTAACTTACGTGTTTACAATAATGCCTCTACCGAATATTGTAGCATTTTTATATTTGTAGCGTTCTAATTTATTTTCAGTTTTTAAGATTGTATTTTTCCACATTTCTTTGTTTGTTTTATATGGTATAGATATGAAATTTACTCCGTATATTTTCATGTTATTAGTTTGAGCTAGCTGTAGAGGGAAATCTGTTTTATTTGCCCACTGTCCTGTGCCCATTATTTGTGATTTTTAAATGTTAATTATTAAACCCCTAGTTCTGCTAAATTTATCAAATGATGGATCTGAAAAAAAAATCGAAAAAAGGTGATTCGTCTTACGAGTACAACAGACAAAGGAAATCGCCAAAGTTACGGTCACAAGGCCTTCGTCAGGGAAAGGAAAGAAAGAGAAGGCTAGATAGGACACACAAGAACCTAAATAAATATACAAATAAAAACTAGGCACTTCCCTAAAGGCATCGAAGTCCTAACACTTTTGCTGCCCGCGAACAGACCTAGAATGTTTTCTTCAGTTATTTATTCTGTTTCTGTCGTGCTTCCGGCTTACGTTACTTTCTTCAAGCTTAAAGGTCTGTTCTCGGGCAGCAAACAGTGTTAGGACTTCGATGCCTTTAGGGAAGTACCTAGGTTTTTAGTAGCATGATTTATGTTTCTTCTTTTATTAATGGTGTAACTACTATGTATATAAACTCTGTTCAACCTCGTAGAACTTCCAAGGGGGCGTGTTCTATCGGTGAATATTGTCTCTGTTCCTTTTGGGTTTTTTTTTTTCCTGTATGCGTCTAATAAGTCGAGTTCCTCTTAGGTGTTTTGTAGTATGTCTATTTGCTTATGTTCTGTCCACATTCGGTTGTTTTGTGATTGCAGTTTCCCTCGTATTCTATCTAATTCATGTAATACATAGTTAAAGTCTCCTCCTATTATGATGCGATGTTTTCTTGTATGACGAAAAGGCGTACAAGCAGCTGTAGTGGTATCCATTTTTAAAAAAATGTAAAACTTTTGCCTCGTTTTGGCGAGGCACGTCCCATTCAACCTAGTCAGTTATATTAGGGCGTATGTTCAAATATAAATGGTATTTATTGGTATCCATTAAAAGTTGCAAATGTAAATATAGAAAAATCGTTGTATACCCAGCCTGCGCTTGTAAAATGAATTCTTTTAAAAAAAAAATAAGACGCCAAAAAGATCACAATACTTACAATATGAAATAAGTCTCACGAAATACATAAAAATATGCTGCTGAAAAGAGGAACATGCTCATTTAAATTATTAATAGATTAAAATAAGTTAATAGCCACTTCCACATTTACATTTTAATTTTTGCGTAATTCTTTCCCTTAAACATATAAACTTACCTTAGTAAATGCCCCTGATTAATACAAACTAGCACTGATCTATCTATCTATCTATCTATCTATCTATCTATCTATCTATCTATCTATCTATCTATCTATCTATCTATCTATCTATCTACCTACCTACCTACCTACCTACCTACCTACCTACCTACCTACCTACCTACCTACCTACCTACCTACCTACCTACCTACCTACCTACCTACCTACCTACCTACCTATCTATCTATCTATCTATCTATCTATCTATCTATCTATCTATCTATCTATCTATCTATCTATCTATCTATCTATCTATCTATCTATCTATCTATCTATCTATCTATCTATCTATCTATCGATCCATCCATCCATCCATCCATCCATCCATCCATCCATCCATCCATCCATCTATCTATCTATCTATCTATCTATCTATCTATCTATCTATCTATCTATCTATCTATCTATCTATCTATCTATCTATCTATCTATCTATCTATCTATCTATCTATCTATCTATCTATCTATCTATCTATCTATCTATCTATCTATCTATCTGTGATAAGGTGGGCGAGATGATGATGATGTTGTGAAGTGATGCACACTCGCAACCGACCCGATTCAACAATAAAACTCTGATTCTTAAGGCAGTGGCTGCATTTATTCATACAACCCAGTCAGTGACTAAGAGCACACTGAAGCAAACATTAAACAAATAAACCAACAAACCAAACACTAAACAAACACTCAACAGTGCTCGATTGCTAATCTGAAGAAGCAAACAAAGCAGCGAATAGTTAAAATCATAGTTAAACAATAATACTCTCACCTGCCAAACAGTCCTTCCACGCCACCTGACACCATCAACTATCACACACGCACACACTCATGCGTGTCGTCCAATGCGACTAGTAAGGTGTTGTGCATGAGTCTGGCAATCTCACCGTGTAACATAGATTGCTACCGAAACCACTACTGCAAGAGCATACACTCAGCTATCACACACACACACACACACACTCATGCATGTCGTCCAATGAGACTAGTATGGTGTTGTGCATGAGGCTGGCAACCTCACCGTGTAACACAAATTGCTACCGAAACTACTACTGCACGAGCATCTGAATGCTTCATACGGAGGCAAACTACACTGGTGGCCCCATGCTCCCTCAGGAGCGGAGAAGAGAGATATATATCTTCAAGTGAGCCCACGTGCTCTCACAAACCATTCTACACATAACCATAATTAAATAATAATAACATGAACATAAAATAATATTCAACTATATGTACAACAAATACTCTCAATAATGAGAATAAGCCACCACCTCGCAACTGATCCATCTCAATATTCATTACTGCATTCTGAACATGTCGTAAGTGACGACTGGTGCACCTGGCAACAAGTGTGTCGTATATGACCCCTGATGAGATTGGGAACTCATCACATGAAACACATTGTTACAGAAACAACCACAGCAATAGCATAAAAACGCTTCTTGCGGGCCTGTAATGGACACCAGCCGCATTGGCGTTTATATGCTCCGCAAGGAGCAAACAGAGAAACACCTGTCTCAACGTGCCTTACGCACCAAGGAGTGGCTCTAATCTCACCAGAAATCTAAATGACTATTCTCACTTCAAAGTAACCCACCAAAGATATACAGTAGAACAATCAATAATCGTAACATACACTTAATTACTGTCGCATCAAAGAATAAAATATAAATACTCTTGACTTTAACAAAACTGGAACTAAATACATCACATAAATGAAATTTACCACGAAAACTCTCTCTTCTATTACTGGGGAAAATTACATTTAACCTACTTTCACCCACGTGTCAATTCACACAATATAAAACTGCGTAACATTATAGGCTTGATAACTAAGAGTGTTACTGCAGACTCCTCGCGCCGCTTTTATACAATCATCACCACGTGGCTGCCAACTTGCTATTTTGCTAACAAGTCAATATTATCTAAATTCAAGTAATAAATCGCTTCTCTGCCTGGTTTCATGTATGAAATACTTTCATACTATATTTGCCTTTCTGATGAGTGAAATAATCGCTCTTACAGCCGCAATCTGGACTTACACTATTAAAATCAATCCACGCATATTATTTTCACTCATTTATATTTTAAGACTAAATCATCAGGTCCTGGAAACACATCAATCTATTTATTTCATTAACCATTAAAACAGACACGCTCAATATAATTTCAGAATTATAGAAAACTAACGCTAATTTAAATTAACTCACGTGCTCAAGGCATCTACAGATTGACTCTGGTGTCTAGCTTCGTTTCTCTCTTGTCTGGGCGGCTTTTGCAAAATAGGCCTGTTTGCCGCTCGCTATCTCTTTATATAAGCCCTCGAGCGAATCACTCAACTTACTGCGTGGCGCGTAGTAATTGCGCCACGCAAATAACACTCGCCTTTATTGCTCTATTAGGCATGAAAACACAGGTATGGCCCACAACTATCAAGTATAACACCCGACTACCAAACATAACACACAACTATACACACAATTAATTCTTAGGCTTTATTATGGCCTAGTCATCAATCTTCTTCTTTATCAGACTTTTCACATCCCAGCAATGCTTGCTCGCGCCGTCACGTGGGCTGACAGTCACGTGGGCTGACCGAAAATATATGGGCGATAAATATGCCCTGAACATGAAGGGGGCGTCTTTCCGGCCCCATCACCAGAGTCAATCTGTAGATGCCTTGAGCACGTGAGTTAATTTAAATTAGATTTAGTTTTCTATAATTCTGAAATTATATTGAGCGTGTCTGTTTTAATGGTTAATGAAATAAATAGATTGATGTGTTTCCAGGACCTGATGATCTATCTATCTATCTATCTATCTATCTATCTATCTATCTATCTATCTATCTATCTATCTATCTATCTATCTATCTATCTATCTATCTATCTATCTATCTATCTATCTATCTATCTATCTATCTATCTATCTACCTATCTACCTATCTACCTATCTACCTATCTACCTACCTACCTACCTACCTACCTACCTACCTACCTACCTACCTACCTACCTACCTATCTATCTATCTATCTATCTATCTATCTATCTATCTATCTATCTATCTATCTATCTATCTATCTATCTATCTATCTATCTATCTATCTATCTATCTATCTATCTATCTATCTATCTATCTATCTATCTATCTATCTATCTATCTATCTATCTATCTATCTATCTATCTATCGAAGCGTTTTCCATGTCTCTGATATTTGGATATTTTCTCTAAGTTTATTCACATTTAATATGCAGGATTTATACATCATTGTGTTTGCATTCTGATGAGATTTACAATTATTTTTTTTTAGATGGGAATAGTTTTAAAGTTACGTGTGAATCATGTGTTTTTTCTGTTGGAAATGCTGATTGGATTTTTAATTTTACACTATTACCATTTTTCGATACACTAAGAGCTGTGTCGAACGTTACTTCACCCGTTCTTGTTTCAATTAACAACCACGACGCCACTCTCTGGGGAACAATAAATCATGCAATTTCATACGGCTTGCACGCCCCCTGCCATGTAATCTGACTATGGCGAGCGGAGATTATAGCGTCGTCGTACGGGCGCCATTAAAATCAGCAAGGGATGGCAGACTACTGTGTGCCTCCACGATCGCTAAGAGCTACGCTCTAAACAAAGAAAAGGCGGTTAATAAAAAGTTGAAAGCTTGGTACAATCCACCTGGCCTTACTATCAAGAAAACTAACACAGGCCAGTGTTGCACTATTGCTTTCTGTAGCAGCCAGCATTATGAAATCTTCAAACAAGCAGTCTCGGTTTTTACCAAAATTGGAATATTGAAACGCGCACAAATATACACAATGCATATGTTGAAGATAAAATAGCCCATGACCTCCTCACTATACATCTAAACCACGCAAAAACAAAGTCCTGGACCAAGGAGTGACAGATTGTGTGCAATCACGGTTAGATACTGAGTTTTCTCAACTTCAGAAATCGGCCCTAGACCAAACCACGAGTCTAGTCAATCCTACCACTCCATCAACAACAAATGGTAGGAATACAACTACAAAACTTCAAATTGCCAACGGAATTTGCTCGTCAAGTCTTCAACTAAAATCAGTCATTCCCTCCCTTCCCACTGAAGTCATTCCTCTTCATATGCAGAGCACACCTCCAGTAAACCTCACAATCTGAGTAGAATCCAACAAAATTTCCTTCCCATTTCAACGGCACCCTTACTTCTACCCCTGATCTAACACCAACCACTTTTGATCCAACACCGACCATATTTGATCCAACAGGACCCACCTTTAATGGACCGACAGCTCAAAAGCCAACAATAAATCATCTAGACGTTGACATCAACCAACTCACTGAAGTCAGTGTAAACCACACTTTTAATGATGCATTTCCCACTTCTTTAGATCTCTCAGATAACCCACCCAATATGAACGAGACCAACCCATCCTGCCTCCCAGATACAGCTATTTTCCAGGTCAGTGTAAACCATACTTTGAATGATGCATTCCCCAATTCTTCAGATCCCTCAGATAACAAACCCAAAATGAACGAGACCAATCCATCCTGCATACCAGATACAGCTACTTTCCAAACAAAAGTACCCGTCCATAACGCAGATGTGTACTCATGCTCCACAAATTATCTACTAGCAAATGAGTGTGACAGGGAACAACTAAACCAACGAACAGAGAAACACTTCTGAGGAGCTGGAAACTATCATTGAAAGTTCTCTGAAAAAGACGTGATTGAGAAATTCAAGCAGGATATAGAAAGCTCACTGAAAACAGAGCTTGAAACACCGAGACGTGAAGTTATGACTCTCCGCAGAGAAAACACAAGGTTGGTTCATCACCTAGACCATCTACCTATTTCAAGTAATAAAATAAAGGAAAATGTTAAGGGGACTGACATCCCACGAGAAGCAATTCATCACGAATCACCAGATACACTACCTAACTTACCCACCCCTTCACCACTTATGGTTTGCCGTCCTCACATAATTTCTGCAAGACTTGTAGAAGCTCTGTATAGCATGAATCAGAGGTGATGGAATGTTCTTCCTTGCCAAACAGTCCCAGTATTAGTTCCAGGGGACCGTGTCAAATGCCTGTTCTAGATCTAAGAAGCAAAGATGGATCTCACTCTTATACTCAGAAGCTTTTTCGTTCAACTGTCTGAGTGTAAAGATTAGGTCTTGAGTACTTCGATTTCCTCTGAAGCCACAATGGACTTCATTTATTTGTGGCTCAGCTAGGCGTCTGAGTCTCTGCTCCAGGATTCTAGAGTAGATGTTACCAGGGACACTGAGAAGGGGTATACCCATATGGTTTCCACATTGTCGGTTGCCACCCTTTTTGAAAATCGGTGTTATTATGTCAATATACCAATCCTTTGGTATGGTCTTGTGTAGAGTCGCTTTTCTTGGATGGACCCACTGACCAGAGGATGTCGCTGGTGTCGAAATGTCAACGGTCCAACAATGGGCGATCCTACTTAGATTTTGATAATAAAACGCGAATGTCTCTTTACTGGAACGTGAATCTTGGACTGCAACGATAATCGGGCACATAAACTAGTGCCAATACTGACATGGACGAACTCCTCATGTCTACTTGTAATAACATTTTTATTTGGACGAAAATACGTTGACGAGTAAAGACAGGAGAAACAGTACTTGCATCAATGGTTTCACAGTTCAATAGTACATGGTTTATATGTAGAGATACATTACTTGCAGTATCAAAGTTCATTCAATGATCTAATGGTTTGACCTTGCGCAAAGCGTTACAACCTCTAAGGTCAACCGTACAATGAATCTCAGGACGCATATCTCGATCCTGTCCTATAACATTGTCCTGGTACATATCTAGCCTGGTACCTTTAAACATAACTGATTCCTGCATACGCTATGTATGAACATGAAAACAAGAGGTAGAGCACGATACTTGGTTCACCTCTATATGTCGCCGTGTCGAGTCCGACGGCTTTCCAAATAATTCAATATCAATTAGCCGAACTGGCGGAGCATTACAATACTTGAAAATATTAGAATACTGTCAGTGCCGTATCAATGTTGATCCATTATAACCCCTTGACGAGAAGGGACTAGCTAGATGCCAACGCCGGATACAGTCACTGGAAATCATAACAATTATATTCAATTACAACAATGACGGGCTCTGACTTACGTAGGGAGTAAGCCGACAATGGCTTCTATTCAGAAGTCATGTCCCCGAAATATACCTGCCCCAAATGATGGGTACACAATAACAAATCAACAGACTCCATGTCTGGATATGAGATGCGGCTTGCTTCATTTACGATACGACGTCATCTGGCTTGTTTGGATACAAGCGCGCACGAATTCACATACACCAAATTGTGCATATACGTGCGTGACAGATGACATTTATAAAAACTAACATCAACATAAGTTGGTGCGTACTCAGTAGAACCTGATGACTACCCGTGAGTGTTAAGGATACAAAAAGGAGGCATCAGCTTCCTTCCCACCGCCCGCAAAAAATTTAATTCTATTAAATTTTTTTCTTTAATTACCGCGGAGAGGTGAATCAAGCTAACAAATATGTATTTTATACTAATAATACTAATAATGCATGAGAGGTATATTAATCAATAAGAGGAGAGTGAATGAACAAAATCAAATTCAACTAAAAAAAAAGCATATCATCACTATTGCCCAACTTTGGACCAATGTGGAAGAAATGAAATAAAATCAAAAGCATAAAGGATGATTAATTGAACCCAAATGCAACAACAAATAAAAAGACATGTTAATACATGAATTTGATTGAAAAGATGAAAATGCAATAAAAAAAAATGAGAAGTGACAAAATCAAAGAATATGAATACAACACGTGAAGTGATCAACACACTTAACCGTGTCTAAAGATAAGTAGTATCATTACTTAACTACCAACGCTGTATCAATATCTACAATGAGAGATAATTACCCGATCTAATCATTAGGATTAAAATATTTATAGTTAATTATAATAAAATAATTAAACTAATTAAATATGTTTATTAGCTAAAATGTACTAACTAATGTTTCAGTTTATTACACAGATAAAAGTACGATAAGTTCCCGAAGATTCTAAGTTATCTTCAAAACCAGTTCATAAACACGAAGATCCTTTAAAAGTCTGAGTACGTTGAAATACCATAGATTCCACAAAATAGTTAAATCGTTCACAATATACTAATGTTTATCTAAATACTTAATGTATCTTTCAGTATATGATGTCAAAACTTTACGAAGTTATGTGATCATCACTGTTATAATTCACTGATTTTTCGCTTCAAGCAAATCAATGGAATGTTACAACTTTATTCACTTGTATAAATATACACAAAAATGTCACTGATGTACTTAGTATAGTTCAAAGAACGTCATGTTTACAAATGCGATGTAGTATGTGTAGAGGTATCCACCTCCGTAGGGCGTAACAACTCGCATGATTCACTCGGGCAGCGGGAAAGAATGTCTGCCAAAACATTCTGCGATCCAGGGATTGCCCGTATAGTAAAACAGTATGGCTGCAGGGATATCGCATATCTTGTGGACTTCGCTGACTTGACGTCTTTCGTATTCAAAGCAGTAAGTGCTTTCTGATCAGACTCAACAAAGAAGTGTGATCCAAGAAGATAGCGCTGGAGTTTCGTTATCGACCACACGAGAGCCAAAAGTTCCTTATCGAGAACAGAGTACTTTTGTTCAGTTGACGTAAGTTTCCTCGACACATACAGTACCGGGTGCAAGGTGTCCTCGTATTCCTGTAGTAAGACACTTCCAATGCCGTAACTAGACGCGTCACTGCGCAATATAAAAGGAATATTTGCATTAGGTAATCGTAAAACAGGAGATTTAGAAAAAAATGCCTTGATGGTGTCCAACGCGATTTGATGTTCTTCCGACCACCGAATCACGTTAGCTGCGCCCTTCTTTAATAACGAAGAGAAAGGTGCAGTAATAGTGGACAGATGAGGTATGAACTTAGCGTAGAACTGAACCAGACCTAATAATGATCTCACTTGTTTCTTAGTTTTGGGAGTAGTAATGTTGAGGATCTTAGAGACATTACTGTCCTCAGTATATAATCGACCGTGGCCAACGCGGTGACCTAAAAATGAAATTTCGTGAAAACCCACGAAAGCTTTAGATGGCTTAGCCGTTAAGTTACATGACCGTAAAGTGGACAGTAATGTTTTCAATCCAGTAATATGTTCATCCCATGTGTCATTAAAGAGACAAATGTCATCAATGTATGTAATGACATCGGGACGATGAGACAGTACGCGACGCATCATGCGTACAAATGTAGCCGGTGCATTTACTAAACCGAAAGGCATGAAATTATATTGGAATAACCCACGTGGAGTAGAAAAAGCAGTAAGTGGCTTTGCTCTTTCTGTCAATGGGACTTGCCAATATCCCTTTGAGAGATCAAGTTTAGTAAAGAAAGTGGAGTTAGACAGTTTAACCAATAAATCTTCTAACAATGGTAATGGTTCCGCGTCAAACTGGGTAAGTTTCTTTAACTTCCTATAATCCACACAAAGACGGATATTGTTATCTTTCTTTCTAATTATTATCATAGAACTAGAATAAGGTGATGTAGATGGTTCAATTATTTTTAACTTTTGCATCTCATCCAATTCCTTATCAACCTGAGAACGAAAGTGCAAAGGGATAGGATATGGACGGACTCGAATAGGTGTATCGTCAGTCAATAGAATGTCATGTTGAATAACTGACGTACGACCTGGAATGTCAGTAAGAACATCTTGAAAAGACCTAAGAACAGCAGAAACTTGCTGATGTTGATCCACCGACAGATCAGTAGAAATAGTAACGTCCTTCCAACTTTCACTTGGATGGAGTGGTACCACCGGTATGGGTAAAGGTACATCATGAAAAGAAGATTCTTCTTCTTGAATGACGGATAAAGAAGAATAGTGTTGGATAGGTGGTGTAGGCTCATCAGTTGCCTGAAATACTGACTGAAGATAGTCAGGACGAGAATAATATTCCTTTAACATGTTGATACGGAAAGTCTTATGCTTTCCCATGACATCGACAATATAATCAACATCGGAGATCCTAGATATTATTTTAAAAGGACCTCTCCAGGTAATAAGTAGACGATTGTCTTTACAAGGTAGTAAGACATATGCCTCATCACCAGGAAGAAGCTGGCGAAGACGTCTATACCTGTTAGCAAAAATTCGAGCATTTTCTTTAGCTTGTTCTGATGATGTGGTAGCTAATCTACACGCATCTATTATTCTTTCTCTTAAAGAAATCACGTACTCGTAAGAAGATTGAGTTTCATCAGTGATATTATCTTCAATAAGTAAGTCGTGTAATAACGACATTGGACCGCGCGGTTGAACGCCAAAGACCAATTGAAAAGGAGAAAATCCAGTAGCCTCATTTTGTACTTCGCGATACGCAAAAAGCGCAGCGGGGAGGACTCTATCCCAATTTTCAGGATGGTCCTGAGTTATCTTTCCCAACAACTGTTTAAGTGTCCTATTCTGACGCTCAATTAACCCATTGGACATGGCATGGTAGATCGAACTAAGCGATCTATCTATGCCCAATAACTTCATGACCTGGGACATAGATTCAGATATGAATTGGACTCCATGATCAGATAAGATCTTCCGAGGAAAACCTAATCGTGAGAAAATCAACCACAATGCATCTGCAACACTAGCAGAAGAAGTATTCTTAAGAGGTATGGCCTCAGGCCAACGAGTACACATATCAATACAAGTGAGTATATGTGTATGACCTCTAACTGATGGATGCATAGGACCAATTATGTCAATTGACATTTTCTCAAACGGACGAATCAGAATGTCCGCAGCCTGAATCGGAGCTGCGTGGTATGGACCACGTACTTTGACCTCCTGACATGTCGTACAGGAGCGGCAGTAAATATTGACATCTCTATGGATGCCTGGCCAATAGAATGCAGATAGCACTCTAGATTTGGTTCTTGAGAACCCCATATGGCCCGCACATTGAGTGTCGTGCGCATGATGTAATATACTACTTCTCATTGTCGTAGGTACCAAGATCTTTGAACGTACGGATGAGTCAGCATCTCGTATCACTCTCACTAATATCCCATTCTTTAACACAAATCTATGTTTAGATCCTGTATAGGAAGTATTACCAGTGTTATTAGACAACTGAAATTTTTTTTTCAGAGAAGCATCATACTTTTGTAATGTCATAAATGACTCCCGTGAAATAGGAGTGTCAACATCATCATTACCTTGAACAGTAGGTACAGTAGGTGTATCTTGCAACATATCATGAGCTTGTGCTCTAGTCACAACTGCATTTGCAGTATGTATATGTCGCTTTTCCCAATTAGCAATTTGCTGTGGGGTACACTCTTTAATGCCATGTATCCGACCCAATATTATGTCGCTAACTGGAGCCGTGAGCAAACAGGCATGAATGTTTCCTGAAAAAAATGGAGTGTGAATATTAACAATGGCAGTGGGGAACGTTTCCACCGTCCCTCCAAAAGTCACACACTTGACTGTTTTTCCAGTAGCACACGAAGGTTCCACCAACGATTGTCTGACGCCGATCGTGGAGCAGCCTGAATCAAAAAGAACAGTGCATGGAATAGCATTCAAAAAACCCCTATTTAATTTAAGGCTTCCTATTCCATCGTGAGTAGCTGACGTGGCCGTACAAACAGCTGGTAGACTGGGCAACACATGTCCGCAACGGAGCGTCGTGATCGCCTTGGGCTGGAACAGAGGTTTGCATTCTTGGCAACATTTTACCTGTTCATAATCAATAGAACAAGACATTGCATTATGTATGTCATTATTCGTATTAGTCTCTTTGTTACCTGGTGTGTCAATGACAGCTACATTAGTTTGATGGCGCGGCCCCCTGCTAGAAGATCTATCTCTACGTCGCGATCGATTGTGACTATCATTTCTAAAATTGCCATTATTATCATTTCTGCTTGTGTTACCGTATTGATTTGAACGATAATTATTGTTATCAATGTTTTGGCTTTGACCATAAAATCTATTACAAGAACCTTGTCTATTGTTAGGATTCTTAGATTTAGATGGCCAATTTTGTTTATAAGTACCTCCTTGATAATTTTTAAAATTATTGTTATCACAATCTATTGATCTGTGAGATTGACCCCAAGAATTGTTATATGGAGAAGAATGCTGAAATTGTTTCCCCTTATAAAAATTACAAGAATTGAAATTCTCGTTATTTCCCTTTTTGTAGTGTCTGTCATTACTTACAGAGCGATGGTGTCTGTGATAATCTTGTTGCACAGCAAAAGCAACAGGAAATTCATCTTTAACATGAGTATTCCCAAAATTCAAGTTTGGGTGTGCTGTACAGTATTGTACACAGGTTTGCTGCATTTCTTTTATATTTGAATGCTTACGTTCGTGCAAAAAAGCAAGAAAAGCTGGGTTAACCGAGGACAAAACTTTATCGCGTAATAATAAATCTCTCAATGCGTCAAAAGTTTTATCCGTATTGGATAATTCGATCCATCTATCCAATTTGATCAATAAAATCGTTAAAATGCTTTCCAATTTGTGGCAGCATAGATTTAAATTTTAAACGATATTCATTCTCTGTCATTTGATATTTAACAAGTAAAGCAGCTCTGAGAGCCTCATAATTATTTTTATCAGCAGTAGTTGCCATATGATATACTGACATAGCTTCACCTGTAAGTAGTTCTGATAATTTTACACAGTATTGTGATTTATCGACGTGATAGGCTTCGCATGTTGCCTCGAACCTATGTAGATAATGAATCACATCGTCCGATGGAGGATTAAATTTTGGTAATATTAAATGAAAATTTTTAATATTCCCCTGTTTAGACGAATTTTGGCCCTCCTGAGACTTTTGAGTACTAGCCTCCTGAGATAATCGAAATTGATTAAATTCTAATTCCTTCATCTCTTTTTCATGTTGAATCTGAAGTTGATATTTTCTTGTATTTTCTTCAGCTAACAATCTCCTTTCTTCTGTTTCTTTGTGTTTACTTTCCAGTTCAATTCTAAGAAGTCTTTCTTTTTCTTCAGCCTCCAATCTTTTCTGTTCTGCCTCACGCTGAAATCGTTTCTCATTTTCTACAGACTCAAATTTCCTCTTCTTATCATTTTCTTCTGCTTCAAATCTCAAATTTTCTTGTTTCAGAAGTTCTAATTTTCTCTGTTCAGCTTCTATCTCTTGAGCCTTTTTATATTCTGAAAGTGCGAATGCTTTCGCCTCGTCAGGAGCCATCCCAACGGATTTTGCCTGCTTCATGAAATATTCAAGCGACGACATTTTGATTTACTCAAATAATTATCAATTAATTTTATTTAAGTATGTGCAACACGTTCTTGTCTAAGAACGGTACCTAATTATCACTTAAGTATACAAGATATTATTAATCAATGAAAATAATTTATGCAATGAAATGTTAAGAACAGACAAGAGCAATAGACAAAGCAACAACAATGACAAGACAAGATAATCAATGACAGATAACAACGTTCGTAGAAATCAAATAAAATAAAAATGTGAAACTAAAATCGAATGTCGCAAAGAATTGCGATGATAACTACGAATGGTAAAGTAACAAGACAATTGACAAGACAGTGTAAAAAACACAAAGGTGTAAAAAACTAAACGAGAGCAAGGTAAGAATGGACGAATGGTACAAACAAGATACATCATAAAACTGAAGTACAGATAAAAATTACTACAATAACAACAGTGAAACTGAACGTCACAGCTAAACAGCCAGGTGTCACAGACCACCAGACACAGTGGACCTAGAATCCTTCTACACACAGGTGTAGGAACATTCCACTGAGGGAAGTCTGCAAAATAAACCTAAAGAACGATTATGAAGGCCCTGAGATGAACCTGGGATGTTCCCTTCATAATTCACCACACCAACCTCCCGCAACAGACATGGAACAAATAACATGCATTACAAAAAATATAAGAACGGACATGTCAAAGAGCGGCTCAGCCAACGTAAGACGGTACCAAAAACAACAGAGTTATACTCATCATTTGACAAGAAATAATTCCCAGGATTGTCGGGTCTTGCAATCCGGTGCTGTAGTACCGAAGGAGTCTTACGCCACAAGTGGTAGAGTCCGCAACTGAAGGAAGAAGTAGAGTTCTCCTTGACCTTGGACAGCCGTTAGATTCGAGCTGGAGTCTTGGAAGACGCTGAGTTTCCATGCGAAGGTCAACGTTAAAGAATGAAGAAATAGGTTGCCTCACCAAGTTCCAGATGTCGCCTTGAATAAGTAAATTGATTCAAACGTTCAATCCGTAGCTCGTTCCTTTCTATCGAAGATAGACCACACTGGCCCACCAAGCTGTAGAGTCGCTTTTCTTGGATGGACCCACTGACCAGAGGATGTCGCTGGTGTCGAAATGTCAACGGTCCAACAATGGGCGATCCTACTTAGATTTTGATAATAAAACGCGAATGTCTCTTTACTGGAACGTGAATCTTGGACTGCAACGATAATCGGGCACATAAACTAGTGCCAATACTGACATGGACGAACTCCTCATGTCTACTTGTAATAACATTTTTATTTGGACGAAAATACGTTGACAAGTAAAGACAGGAGAAACAGTACTTGCATCAATGGTTTCACAGTTCAATAGTACATGGTTTATATATAGAGATACATTACTTGCAGTATCAAAGTTCATTCAATGATCTAATGGTTTGACCTTGCGCAAAGCGTTACAACCTCTAAGGTCAACCGTACAATGAATCTCAGGACGCATATCTCGATCCTGTCCTATAACATTGTCCTGGTACATATCTAGACTGGTACCTTTAAACATAACTGATTCCTGCATACGCTATGTATGAACATGAAAACAAGAGGTAGAGCACGATACTTGGTTCACCTCTATATGTCGCCGTGTCGAGTCCGACGGCTTTCCAAATAATTCAATATCAATTAGCCGAACTGGCGGAGCATTACAATACTTGAAAATATTAGAATACTGTCAGTGCCGTATCAATGTTGATCCATTATAACCCCTTGACGAGAAGGGACTAGCTAGATGCCAACGCCGGATACAGTCACTGGAAATCATAACAATTATATTCAATTACAACAATGACGGGCTCTGACTTACGTAGGGATTAAGCCGACAATGGCTTCTATTCAGAAGTCATGTCCCCGAAATATACCTGCCCCAAATGATGGGTACACAATAACAAATCAACAGACTCCATGTCTGGATATGAGATGCGGCTTGCTTCATTTACGATACGACGTCATCTGGCTTGTTTGGATACAAGCGCGCACGAATTCACATACACCAAATTGTGCATATACGTGCGTGACAGATGACATTTATAAAAACTAACATCAACATAAGTTGGTGCGTACTCAGTAGAACCTGATGACTACCCGTGAGTGTTAAGGAAACAAAAAGGAGGCATCATCTTGTTGAACCAAGCTGCCTGTAAGACCTTTATGAGTAATAGGTCGCCTGGTGCTCACATATACTTAACCATTTCTGGTCTTATGCCATCAGGACCTGCTACTTTGCCCATCTTGATTTTCTCCAGTGCTGCCTTCAGTTCTTCCATCTTTATGTCATCTTCATCACCAATGGTTTCCTCCTCTGTGCCAGTGGTTATTATTTCTGATGCTTGACCTTGTTCACCAACTATGAGTTATGACAAATATTCTTTCCATCCTTCCATTACTTCTTTTGGGGAAGTAAGCAATTAGCCTTGTTTGTCCTTAAAAAATTTAAGAGGGCAATGTTTTTCCTTCCTCACATTCTTTAGGGTCTTATAGAACAATTTATGGTTTTCTTGCGCATCGTTTTCTAGCTTTTCTTTAAATTCTTCCCAGGACTTTTGTTTTGCTGCAAGCACCTTGTTCTTTGCTTCTGCTTTGAGTATCATATATTCTTTATATTTCTCTGTTTTTCCTGTTGTGTTTGTAGCTCCTAAGTATTGTTTCCATGCCTCTTCTTCTCTCTTATTGTCTCTTTAACCTCATCTGTCCATCAAGGTGTCCTCTTTATCTGGTTCCCAAGTCGAACTTCACCATATGCTTCTGCTGCAGCTGTCTTTATGATGTGCTTGAATTTCAGCCAGAGTGTTTCCAGGTCATCCGGTTGTTGTTAAGTGTTTATCACTGCTTTAGCAATAAGCCCCTTAAATCTGATCTTCACTTCTGGCTCTCTCAGCTTGTAGGTCTTAATGCTCGTTTCCCCTGTTCGTTTACTTAGCTTCTTGCGTGGTGTTAGGCAGTTCCTAGGCTGAGCAACTCTTTCAGTTGTTCTTTTAATTGTTAACAAGTAGTGGTCACTTCCAATCTCTGGCCCCATCCACACTCTAACATCCCTGACATACTTGAATGAGCTCTTCCTAACTATGGCATAGTCGATCACTGACTTCTCATTCTTTGTTGGTTCACACCTAGTGTATACATGTATGCGCTTAAGAGGGAACTTTATGTTTGTAATGATCAGATTCTGCTCAGTCCAGAATCTAAGGAGTCGCTTTCCATTGAAATTAAGAGCATCTTCTCCATATCTTCCGATAACTCTACCCCATCTAGCATGGTCATTTCCAGCTCTGGCATTGAAATCTCCGAGCATGAAAATTTCATCTAGGCAGTCGTCCACTGTCTTTTGAAGGAGCTCGAAGAATTCCTCCTTGACCTCTGCATGTTCATCTTCATTGGGCCCATAAACAATGACCAGGTTGACTATGGTTTCTCCTTCTTTCAGTTTTAGGACCATAATGCATTCCAAGACAAAGTTCCTTCCATTGATACTATCCCTTTAGTTTTTGGCCACAATACAACCCACGCCCCCTTTAGCTCTTTCAGATGTGGGGACGCCACTGTAGAGCAGCGTGTCGCCATCGAGATCCATAACTCCTTGTCCTTTTTTCTTTGTTTCTGTTAAAGCCAGGATTTCTAGTTTGGCTTTCCTCATCGCTTCTACCAGCACCTCTTCCTTCCCTTTCATACTTCTTGTGTTCCATGTTCCGTATGTCGTAGTCCGTAGTCCGTTCCAGTTCGTCGCATTTAGAATCAGTCCGGTTTTCTCTCTTATGTTTCGCGTATGTTTATAAGACAAACAGGTGATTGGCCTGTTGTGCCTGTGCATGATGGAGGGGCTGCCTCCTAACGGCCTCCATGCAGGCCGCCCTGATCCTTTTTCAGCCGGGCTTGGGACTGGCCTAGGCGGAGTTATTAATCACGCCATATACTAGAAATCTCTCTTGACTCCTATCGTGCTGGCTTCTCCTCTCTGTCTGAGTGATGGAAGTGGAGGTACAGGGTCTTTAACACGCCAGTCTTATATCCGAAAATTTTGGGTACGCAAAATTTTTTATTCGGAGTTAGTTTATTTACTATACCAATTACCACTATAGTGGTCTCTCAGTGTGTATCACTCAGTCCTACGCATCTTCTATTCTAGGGGAAAAAGGAGGGGGGGAGGGGGAGATATTTTATTATACAAGTTGTATGTGTTTGTTAATCTACCTGGTTTGTCGGAAATGATTGCAACGCAAATTTAAGAAGGCAAAGGTACAGAGGAATGAATAGACCTGGTCACCCAGTCATTAGCTGGACGAAGTATAATGAAGTCTCTAACACCTCGCACAGCTGCTACCGTATCTGGAAGGGTAATAACTTTACTTGTTGTTTATGTACTGAATGTGTGAGCACGTTTCTTTTTCCAGGGGAAATTATTGCGGTAATTTTGTGGTGACGGGAGAGTACGTCCCCAGAAACAAGGAATGTTTATTTAGGGCAAATATTTATTGTAAACCTTTTTTTTCCAGTAATTAATAATAATTTATAATACGAAGCTAGTAACATTTTTTATGCTTTACTTAAAATATTATATTTTAATAATTTTAAATTGTATTCTGGCTTTTATCTAAAACAAATATAATTTATAAAACAAACCTAGGCTTTAGCACATACTTTTATATATTAACATAAATCGTTTAATGTAACAATGCAGTCTTTGGTTGAGTGGTTGGTACGTACCTTGTTGAACTTGTACATGCGTTTTACATCCGGCGAATGCGCCATCAATAAAACCTTGAAACATACCGTCTCTCACCATCACCCGCCACGGCTGGTCGGCTTTGATTCTTCCAAGCTATGTTATTTCGCAGATGATGTAGCATTCTTAAGTTCAACACCAAGACAATCCCAAGAAGCAATAAATAATTTGTGTCATCTCTCGGTTAAAATTGGTCTCCAAATAAATGCCTCTAAAACTAAAGCTATGAACTTTTCTAACGAGACCTTTGATATCATCTTGAACGGGGAAAAACTACAGAAAGTTGAAAGTTTCAATTATTTAGGCAGTAAAATGACTCAGGATGGTGACACAACAAGAGAAATCCATACTAGAATTGCTTTGGCAGCTAGCGCCTTCAATAGATTATCTAACATTTGGAAATTACGATCATTGAATATACATACCAAGCTTCGTCTGTTTAATTCAAATGTTATCTCAGTGTTAACATACGGCTGTGAGAGTTGGAAAATAACAAAATCATTGGAGAACAAGCTGAATACATTCGAGAACAAATGTCTTAGAAAACTCATGAACATCAGTTGGAAAGAATTCAAGACTAATCGACAAATAAGAGAAGACTCTAGGCAGAAATATGTCTCCGACTATATAAGGAAAAGACGATGGTCATATATCGGTCATGTCCTACGAATGCAAAACAACAGAATACCACTACAGGCGCTCACTTGGGTTCCTGAGGGTAAGCGGAAAAAAGGAAGACCAAAAGAAACACTCAGAAGAACAATAATAAGAGAAGGAAGAACGTTGGGCCTAAATAATGTGCAAGAGCTAAGAGGAGTGGCGTCACAACGAACAACCTGGAGAGCACTGGTTTCTGCCTTATGCGCCGTGTTTGGCGCTTAAAGAATTTATTATTATTATTATTATTTATGTTATTGTAAAAAAAGTACATCTTTATCTGTGTCTTAATTGTCTGTCATTCTGGCACTGTAAATATACATATATACACACACATATACTCTGACAATACGAACTTGACGACGCTTTCTCAGCGCCAGACTGACAGCTATTCTTTTTTTGGGTCCGACAGTATGTGTTGGGTAAAATTGATAAAAGTAATCCACCCACTGACTCTGAGACAGGCATAATCACTGACAAGGGACAAGACATATATTTCGTTTTATAGGTAAATTTCTAACTGGTGACCGAAAGTAAATTTCATTCAGTCTAGGTTGACATAAGAAGCTGGTGTTTTACAACCATGTCTGTCGGAACCAGAGAAAATTGTCTAGGAAAGTAAACACATTGTCCCGATAGCACATCGTGGAAACAGATCGAGGGGGTTATAGGAAAAGAGAATCAACCCAAACTCTCTGGCAATACACAAACATAGTGCAGGTAATACAACCACCAAGAAAGGATCAACCAAGCGCAGATAAGTCTCATGGGACTCAAGAACAACTAGCTGCTATTTGTATTTCAACTAAAAATTTAAACTATACACAAGCAATTATGATATAATTTCTCTAACATTAATACAATTACCATCCATCATCCCCTGTCTAGGATGATCTAATCTAATTTAATATTTAGAGAAAACAATAATTATAATATATTTAGTTTGATTTTATTGTCACATGATCTCTAGTTTGAATTAATGTTGTTATTTTATTTCAAATTGTTGAATAAGAATTAATGTAAAAATCACGTTTTGTTATAATTCTATAATATAACTACAGAGTAGTGTCCCATTCATAATTGGCAGTTGTAAACGTTTTGTTGTCATTATTTAATACCCATCTCAACAGTAGAACAACATTTTACCAATCCTTGACACTATACCTTAATTTTAACTACATTCTAATCCTCCACTACAGGATTAGGAAAGGGGCACGGTAGAGTCAAGTCTATCAGAACTAATTTTCCAACCTGATCCACATGCAGTGGTCTCAGATAATTCAGGAATAGCCGTGATAGAGATACAGACCTGGAACAGGTCGTCTATTCTTCGTTCTCTTTGTCCATCGCTTTCTCTAAGTGATGTTACACAGTTTCTGTGATGGATTTCATATTCACGTCACCAGCATCAACTTTTATTAAGAGAAATTTCTTGGAGAGTTATTAATTTTTTTACTGTTACCATATATTTTCTACATTCTCTAGGAGACTATCAATTATCTATCTTTCCTTCACCACAAATAGTGAGCGAATCAACTAAAGATATTTCTTCTTCTTCTTCTTCTTCTTCTTCTTCCGTCCTTAGCCAAAGACCGACCAAGCAGTCAGAGGCCATCACGCCTTGTGGCGTCTTAAGGACAACAGCAGATTGATTTTCTCTGTTGTAGTTTCCCATCACGCCTAGCGGCGTCTTTAGGGCAACAACATATATATATATATATATATATATATATATATATATATATATATATATATATATATATATATATATATATATATATATATAGTCGCCACTAGTGGCGATTCGCTGCCGTGGCTAGGCGGTTGGGTGCCGTTCGGAAGGTCCTGGTTCGATCCTGGTAAGCCTATCACTTCTGTTGTTTTTCTGTTGTATGGTCTTCTACTTCTTTATTTCTCACTGAGTGCCTGATAACATACCTTTGTGTGTTGTTTGTTTATTTATTTACTGTATACAGGCCTCGGGTTTCCCCTCCTTATATGAAAAATACAACCTGGCACTGATCTATCTATCTATCTATCTATCTATCTATCTATCTATCTATCTATCTATCTATCTATCTATCTATCTGTCTGTCTGTCTGTCTGTCTGTCTGTCTGTCTGTCTGTCTGTCTGTCTGTCTGTCTGTCTGTCTGTCTGTCTGTCTGTCTGTCTGTCTGTCTGTCTGTCTGTCTGTCTGTCTGTCTGTCTGTCTGTCTGTCTGTCTGTCTGTCTGTCTGTCTGTCTGTCTATTGAAGTGTGCGGACGTGTTTTCCATGTCTCTGATATTTGGATATTTTCTCTAAGTTTATTCACATTTAATATGCAGGATTTATACATCATTGTGTTTGTATTCTGATGAGATTTACAATTATTTTATTTAGATAGGAATAGTTTTAAAGTGACTTGTGAATCATGTGTTTTTTCTGTTGGAAATGCTGATTGGATCTTTAATTTTACACTATTTCCATTTTTCGATACACTAAGAGCTGTGTCGAACGTTACCTCACCTGTTCTTGTTTCAATTAACAACGACGACGCCACTCTCTGGGGAACAATAAATAACGCGATTTCAAAGACCTTGCCCGCCCCGTGCCATGTAATCTGATTATGGCGAGCGAATAGAATAGCGTCGACGTACGCGCGCCATTAAAATCAGCAAGGGATGGCAGACTACTGCGTGCCTCCACGATCGCTAAGAGCTACGCTCTAAACAAAGAAAAGGCGGTTAATAAAAAGTTGAAAGCTTGGTACAATCCACCTGACCTTACTATCAAGAAAACTAACACAGGTCAGTGTTGCACTATTGCTTTCTGTAGCAGCCAGCATTATTAAATCTTTAAACAAGCATGTCTGGTTACCAAAATTGCAACATTGAAACGCGCACAAATATACACAATGCATATGTTGAAGATAAAATAGCCACTGACCTCCTCACTATACATCTAAACCACGCAAAAAACAAAGTCCTGGACCAAGAAGCGACAGATTGTGTGCAATCATGGTTAGATACTGAGTTTTCTCAACTCCAGAAATCGGCCCTAGACCAAACCCCGAGTCTAGTCAATCTTACCACTCCATCAACAACAAAAGGTATGAATACAACTACAAAACTTCAAATTGCCAACTGAATTTGCTCGTCCAGTCTTCAACTAAAATCAGTCCTTCCCTTCCCTCCCACTGCAGTCAGTCCTCTTCATATGCAGAGCACACCTCCAGTAAACCTCCCAATCTGAGTTGAATCCAACAAAATTTCCCCCCATTTCAACGGCATCCGTACTTCTACCCCTGATCTAACACCAACCACGTTTGATCCAACACCGCCCATATTTGATCCAACAGGACCCACCTTTAATGGACCGACAGCTCAAAAGCCAACAATAAATTATCTAGACGTTCACATCAACCAACTCACTGAAGTCAATGTAAACCACACTTTGGATGATGCATTTCCCACTTCTTTAGATCCCTCAGATAACCCACCCAATATGAACGAGACTAACCCATTCTGCCTCCCAGATACAGCTATTTTCCAAGTCAGTGTAAACCACACTTTGAATGATGCATTCCCCAATTCTTCAGATCCCTCAGATAACCAACCCAATATGAACGAGACCAACCCATTCTGCCTCCCAGATACAGCTATTTTCCAAGTCAGTGTAAACCACACTTTGAATGATGCATTTCCCACTTCTTTAGATCCCTCAGATAACCCACCCAATATGAACGAGATCAACCCATTCTGCCTCCCAGATACAGCTATTTTCCAAGTCAGTGTGAACCACACTTTGAATGATGCATTCCCCAATTCTTCAGATCCCTCAGATAACCAACCCAAAATGAACGAGACCAATCCATCCTGCCTACCAGATACAGCTACTTTCCAAACAAAAGTGCCCGTCCATAACGAAGATGTGTACTCTTGCTCCACAAAATATCTACTAGCAAATGAGTGTGATAGGGAACAACTAAACCAACGAACAGAGAAACACTTCTGAGGAGCTGGAAACTATCATTGAAAGTTCTCTGAAAAAAGACGTGATTGAGAAATTCAAGCAGGATATAGAAAGCTCACTGAAAACAGAGCTTGAAACACTGAGACGTGGAGTTATGACTCTCTGTCGTGGTTGAGTTAGAGTGTAGAGTATTTGTCGAGTTGGACAACAGTAGTGAAATCGACAAGAGATAGTGGACTGACAGAGTTATAGATTACACTTTAGATAAGGTGTAAATAGGAGATGGACTTGAGACAACCTGGAAGAAGATTTATCAAAAATGATCTCTCTCTCCAAGCCTCAACTCACTTATGTCTGTCTCAGCACCTCCTGCTCTCTCTCTTTTCTCTTATCATACATAGAGATTATAGTAAAGAGCTAAAAATACAAATATGGATGGAAAGGTCGTGAACAGCGCATTAATAAATGTGTAAAATTTATTAAAGAAGAAAAGCATGAAAATAATGCATATCATCACAACGACATAAAATTACATCCATAATCAAATATTCATCAAATAATCATATACACCAACAACCACACACACAGATCACCATTCATAAAACCTGTAGAACACAAAGAGATAAATAATCGAGTGACAGTCCTTCGGTTTTCGGGGACCAGCTGAAGTAACTCCAGTAAGTGGTGTTTTCGTATATATCCTCCATCGGTGATGGAATTAACCTGAATAACATCACTGTATAGGCGCTATCGTTGGTGACCCCCCCTACTGGCGCGAGTTGGGCTGGGGGACGCTGTTTATCTCCTGCTGACCAACTGATTGAACTGGGCGACAGCCTGTCCGCTTTTCGGGGACCAAATGTACTAGCTCCAGGAAGTGAATTACTTGTAGATCCTTCGTGAGGGACTAGCCTACAAAACTTTCTTTGTTGGTGCTAAACGTTGGTGACTCCCCTTATAGCGTGAGTGGGGCTGGGACTCTGTCCATAGATGGTTGCTCATACGTGCGAGGTTTTAAGTATCCAGGAAATACACCAGAAGAAGTCACTTGATGACAAAGAGACCCAGGCGCGCTTATCCGGCGCAAGGCTCCGCTTGGCTGTAAATCCTGTTTAAACTGGTTTGGCTGTGGTTTGCTGAGTGCCCCGTTTAGGCACAAAAAAGGCGGGTGATATGGAATTCTGCTATAGGCATGCTGGGCGGGTTTGATATTCTGGAAGCCGCAATGCTCTGGCTGGTAATCCAATAGGCGAGTAGAGAACTACTACTGCGTTTGGCGATTCCAGATTTAGCGTTGGCTCCGTTGCACTGCGTGAGCTTAACTTGGCGTTGACAAAAAGGGGTTTTGATTCAGGAACGGGGTTGACGATTCGTGACGCTAGCGGTATTCAGAACCCTCTAGATCGAAGAGAATATTTCGTTCTTCGCCTGACTGGAATCTGCTCTCGCGAGTCGGTCTCCTTGAAACTGAGACCCAAAAGAGACACCTTTTAACTTCAAGCAACGCTAAAATCACACTAACTTTATACAGAAAGTTTCGCTCCACTATGGGATTAGATTTGTTGTAGTTATTGCTATGATAGTTTAGGGCTGTCTTTAACCATGTCTCCTGTTCCTTAAAAATATCAATTATCAACACGCGCCCGCATAGGCTTAATATCTTTTGCACACCCAGGTACCTGTCAGTAACTGTTCTGACAGCAACAATCTACTCCTCTTCTCCCAATCTCAACATACAGGAAACCTAACCTGTAGTTACAGTTAAATGAATATGCTTATTCATCTTACAACATTAAATGAATTTACATAAACAGATTACAGCATTTGACATTACACAAATAAATCGTATGTCCCCTTTGGGAAATATATTAGCATTTCCACAAAATGAGTACAAAGAAAATGCAATGTTCTTGCTATAATAATAAAGTTGTGGCTAGATCATACGATATAATTATATCTATGCCTGGTGACTGCTTTCCGTGAAAGTTATAGACTAGTGCCTAGCCACACAAGTAAGCATAAAATGATCCTCCCTTGCCACTAAAAATATCTATCAAAAGGAATAAGTGACTATCTCCTATAATCCAGAGTTATTACCTGCATCTCACTATTCAGTTTTAAAGTGAACAATCCACACCTGACATTATCTTACAGAAATGACAGTTAATTTTGCTGACTCTTAACCCAATGGTAAGCATTCGTGGACTGATTCTACGCCTAATATCTGTTATTGTAAGTTTAACATTTAACCCATGATAAACCGTAACAGTTTAAGCACCACTTAATAGGCCGTAGACAGCGCTACCTTATCACTGAATAAATTACTAGGAGAAGTCCTCAGAAATAAATTCACTTTCCTAACAGATATATAAAGCTAACATGAATCTAATATTATAATTATAAGATATGTCAACTCACCCCGAAAAATGACTAGAACATAGGCAAACACATTCTAGTACTGTGTTAAAGTTTGCCTTATCTCATGATGGTCATCTACGGGCCAGGAAAATTTACGAATGTCTTTGTCTATTAAAACCAGTCTACTCTTATAGATCACAAGGGACGCTCCCCCCGAACACCTGGCGTGCGTATTTCTACAGAAGTTCGGCGAAAGACGTAATCTAGAGTAAGACAAAAGAAATCGTGCGAAAGTTCCCCAGGTAGAGAAATGCATAACATTATGCTCTATCTTGTCTAAGGGGCGAAAACCCAAAGACTGACCGCGATTGTTATCTTCCCCTGAAACAGATCACACTCGTTACCCAGGCCTCAAAGGGTACCAGCCGCTCGTCATCAAACGTTTTAAAGCGACCAGAGAAATTCCCCTGTTGGGACCACAGAGGGTACCCGCCGCTAACGAACCGTTTCTTTCACAGAAACCGTCTTTGGCTCGTTCTAACACTTAAAGCGGACCCGAGAAATGTTTCTCTGGTCGAACAGGTGCGTTTAGATAACATTACGTCTAGCGTTAGCTGACCGCAGCTGGCCAGCGTAAACAACCTCGGGTGGGGTTGAGAAGGTGAAAAAATGTAGGTAGAATATGAAAGAAACGAAAATACAAAATGTCTCGGAAAACAGAACATTTAAAGGAGTAATCAAATTATGGACAAGATGGTAAAATAAATTATCTTTCACGTGACAAGTGCCCCCCTTTTAAAGTTCGAGGAATACGGACAAAAATGACAGTAATTTATCTTTTCCATCGTCTTTAGTTACCTGTCATTGGAACATCCTATACTCATAAAACCAAATACGTTTCCAATTTCTGTCTGTCTGTATGACTAGCTCCGAGTTCATTTCTTTTCTTCCCTCTGTCTAATAGACGTTCAGCGAATGGGATTTTGCGAGGCCACTGAACACTGACATAATCTGTTTCCGTGTGAACATGACCTTCCTTCCCCAATTTGCTTTGTCTGTCCATGGTCCGGAAAATTATCCGCACCTGTTGTGAGTTTCGGCCCCGCCTGAACTCACTGGCCACTGCATAGGTAATCCGCCTGTTATGTGCAGTGTAATCGTTGCTGGACTCGGGCTGTTTAATTTCCGTTATGGGTTTACCTGTCGCGGACTTGAATAACCCTGTATAGCTGCAGTCTATAGGGACTTTTCGCGCGCGTGTAACCCTAGTTGGTAAATAAAGCCGTTCGTTGGCCGAAGAAATGCTAGCATTTTTCTTCTGCCTCTCCACACCTACTCCGCTGTTTCGGCGGGAGCATTGATCAATCTTCAGACCTGTGCCGTCTAAAGGCGGGTCTGGAGCTTTCCTTGCCTTGCCAGTCACAACTCTGGCTTGGTCAACGGAAATGATCAAGTTGTTCTGTAATGGCCTGGCGGAGGCGACTACTTTGCTGTCCATCAGTGGGGTTGAGACCACTGGAATAATGCGATTTGAATGAGAAAACTCTGCTGCCTGAAGCAAAGAGTAATCGATCGCATTCTGGGGTTCTACTAAATCATAACAGATCTCCGTAGCTTCTATCCGTGAAGACAGATAGGTAATATCTGCGAGTTGCAGAGTTTGTTGAGTCGCTTTCCCATTACTAGCATGACGTGAGCCAAGGCTCTCAACAATGGCTCCTTGTACAGTAGTAAGGCAGCTTTTCTCACTGTCTTCTGCCCTGAGAAGTGTGAGAGACTCAAATGGAATACCAGGGATCCCTTCGCCTGGAACCCTGTGTCCATCATAAACGTCAACTTTGCCCTCCCCTGAGGAAGTTACTGGCGTCAGTTGAACTTTGTCCTGCAATGCGAGATCCACTTCCTGGTTGACAGGCTCCGCAGTCTGCATGCAAAGGACTGGACGGTTTGAGATCCCGTTTGATCGCGAAGTGCCCGAGAGAAAACTCTCGGTGTGTTTTTCCAAAGTTCCTTGGAACGGTTTGGAAAGTTTAACCCTTTTAGCAGGCGACTTATTCTTGCACCTTTTAAGCTCAGGGTGATAAGAGGAGCGGCGCCTCCTTTCTACGATCGTTGAGTTGGAGGGATACGCCTCTGCATATGGTTTTTCGCTGTCCGGCCGGGAATCTTGCGAAATATAACGTGATAGGGTGTGGCTCCCTTTTCTCGACGTCACGTGTCGGTTAGGTGCTGCTCGGTCTGGAGCGTGAGAGGCTCGGGGTTCGCCGCTTGCCAGACGGGAACAATCCGTATTACAATGCTTGTTAGCACCTGTCTCACCTTTGTGCAGTTTCCATGCCTGGGAACGTTGCGTAATTTTTCCCGTGGCTTTAGGTCTGCTGTCCCGACGTAAATTCTTTCCTTGTTTGGGCTTCGGATCCAAGTCCAAAGGAAAGTCAATTTTCTGGAGTTGGGGTTCGGTTTTAGCAGGCAAGTTTTCTTTCATGGGCGCAAGGTTTGCAGGGGCGTTGACCGTTAAGGGCACAGTAGAAGGGGAATTAGAGTGACTACATTTAGTATCTGTTTTCATCCTCCGAATTTGGCTATCCAGTTCATTCATTCTGATTTGGTGTAGCCTGCTCCTTTCTTGGCTTTCTCTGTCCCTTTCTTGGCGCTCTATTTCCAATTGCTTGTCCCGTTCTTGTTGCTCCATTTCCAATTTCTTGTCCCGTTCTTGTCTTTGCTTTTCCCTTTGCTTCTCATCTTCTATCACTTCTTCTACATACTGTCGGGTGAATGCTTCACTCTCCCCAGTTTGTTTACAGGACCATGCCAAGATTAAACGGCTGTCAAACCAATTGTCTACCTCGTATTGATCCTGCAGGCTTACTGCAAATTCTAGAAAGGGCTGGATTTCGCTATCCTTGTACTCCATGTACTTAGCTACCTCGAGGTCAATCCTATGCACTTTATCTAGATCGGCCATTATATCAGGGTGAGCAAACACTATAGAAGGATAGAACCTAGAGATCTTAGTTACCTAGTCCACTACGTGCTGATTAACTTAATAGTCAATAAAATCTAGGCTAGCCTGGGAACTTTAAAAAAACAAGAAAGTTTGCGACAAGCAAAACCCCAAAAAACTCCAAAAAAATGTAAGTGATGTAAAACTTACTATCACTTCACCCCAGTTCTGTCAGTACTAAGCTATTGAGAGGATTGGTTACTATCGTCCGAATGAACACCCTCCCTTGGTACAAATGCAAGCTAGTAACTGACTATCTGTAGCTTCTTATCTCAGATTAAAGAGCTACTCCTGAAAAAATATTAACCCTTAAAAAAAAAAAAAAAATTTTTTTCTGACTTTTACAACGATAGTCGTCAGATTTGTCAACCAAAAACTCAGCAGTGATACCATCAACCTTTACCAGCTGTCTCATGTGTAGCATGAACAATAAATGTAACTAAATATTTATGATTGCTGTGGAGAAAAAACGCTGTTCCGACTTCCACCCAAAAGAAATAGTCCGATATGTCTAGGGGAAAGAAATTCCTATAATCTGCCGAACACTAAACTCTAAGAATCAGAATAGAATCTTGTGAGAGATTCATCCTCGGATCGAGCACATATTAAATGTCGTACTAGATGGGTTCTAGAATCTCGGACGGGCTCCCATTTGTCGTGGTTGAGTTAGAGTGTAGAGTATTTGTCGAGTTGGACAACAGTAGTGAAATCGACAAGGGATAGTGGACTGACAGAGTTATAGATTACACTTTAGATAAGGTGTAAATAGGAGATGGACTTGAGACAACCTGGAAGAAGATTTATCAAAAATGATCTCTCTCTCCAAGCCTCAACTCACTTATGTCTGTCTCAGCACCTCCTGCTCTCTCTCTTTTCTCTTATCATACATAGAGATTATAGTAAAGAGCTAAAAATACAAATATGGATGGAAAGGTCGTGAACAGCGCATTAATAAATGTGTAAAATTTATTAAAGAAGAAAAGCATGAAAATAATGCATATCATCACAACGACATAAAATTACATCCATAATCAAATATTCATCAAATAATCATATACACCAACAACCACACACACAGATCACCATTCATAAAACCTGTAGAACACAAAGAGATAAATAATCGAGTGACAGTCCTTCGGTTTTCGGGGACCAGCTGAAGTAACTCCAGTAAGTGGTGTTTTCGTATATATCCTCCATCGGTGATGGAATTAACCTGAATAACATCACTGTATAGGCGCTATCGTTGGTGACCCCCCCCCTACTGGCGCGAGTTGGGCTGGGGGACGCTGTTTATCTCCTGCTGACCAACTGATTGAACTGGGCGACAGCCTGTCCGCTTTTCGGGGACTGTTGCGTGCATATTTTGACGCACATATTACAAAAATCGATATGGCTATTTAATATGGGAAAAAATATAGACAGTCATTCATTTGTGTATGAAAATGCTGTCTATGGTAAAAGCGAGAGAATCCATGTTTGATTCACACTTTTGATTATAGGAGTAATCGTTCTTGATATTGATCCGGCGCATGGATTTTGCTCTCATGTCTGTACCTATTTCTTAGGGCCAGAAAATAGATTAATTTGCTTATTATGTTTATAGCCTGAATTCATATGTATTACATATTATTAGTACAAGTAGAATCAGTCCTATATTGTATATTTTGGATGGGTAGGCGGGACTAGATTCTTGTTATTCCGCTCTAGCGGAAGTATGAGTTGTCTTGACAAGTCGTGATGAGTTCCGATGTAACGTGACAATGGCGGGTACGCCTTTTCTAGGGCTGGCAGATTCTTAAGGAAAAATGATTTATGAAGTGGTTTTTCTTCTATAGGAGATTGTTCCTCTACTAGAGTTTGTATTAGAGACTCTCCTAAGGTACGGTACCATGTATGATTCGGACTCCATGTATTGCCAGACCCTATTTTGATGATCTCAGGTCGGTTAGACCTAGCTGGAATTTTGTGCTTCGCAACGCTTGGGTCAAGTTTGTATCGACGGAGATGACGGGCTCCATACTATAATTATGTCTACGTGAGGTAACTGGATTACTGTAGACCTGTATGGAGGAACTTTATGAAATTATGCATATGTATTGCAAATTAACTTTGGCTTATAAATATATCCTCCTGTGAGCGAGTGAGCGACAACTCAGGAAGGCGGCCATGTTAAATTCCTGTCATCATACTTTAGTATCACTGTCCAAAGAACGGGGCATGTATCTTATTACTCGGACAGTGACAAGGAGATCTCAATCTAGATAGAAACCCCCTTTTCGTGGTTTCATAATATACTGCAGACTATGGACGTCAAGCAACTTTAGTTATTTACCGATCCGCCTTCACTGACGCGTTTAGTCAGATAGGGGATGCGGCCATAATGTATCATGACATTGAACTTTTGATGTACTACCCATTATTTATGAATGTGTCATGACTTCAGATCTGCTATGTATGCCTACAAATTGATGTGTCAACATACCCATGATGTACTCGTATGTCTCAGTGTGTACGTCTGAATAAATTGTGTAAACAAAGATCCCAACAGTCTGCATTGGTGCCTTGTAGACACATGTGTATGAGTGATTATATTGGTCAGCACACGAACAGTACACCATTCGCGTTAATCACAGTCTACACTTCTACTCCATACATACACCATCCTGCGTCGGTTGAAGTGACCAAGTTTAGGGCCTGCTTCCCCTGGAGCCTTAGAGGGAAACTACTGTTGACAGCCACCTTTGCCTTCCCTAACTCGGGACTAGGGTGAGTTACCCATTTATAGCTGGGTAGACTGGAGCATGCCTGATCTCAACAACACACCACACTTCTTTACAGACTGACACTTTACAGCGTGGGAAAGAAAGAAACTTTACAGTGGTGAGCCAGATGCCTGGGTCCAGCCTACGCAGTCTTGTGCTGGGAATCACAGTTTACAGTTGAAAGAACATTTGTTTGACCACATCAACACCAGTAGGGCAGCTATACAGTCGATGTCAGCTTGACCTGTATTACCGATAGGATGCTGTATCTAGGTCATCGCTTGTTGACAGTTTTTCGCTGTACAGACGGTATTACACAGGACAGTTATATCAAGTGTAGAAAATATCTGGAGCAGTATTGTTGACATTTCTCAACGTACAGAAGAATCACAGTGTTGTTGAACATAAATTGCATATTTCATCGTTGGATCTTCATATGCTCAAAAAAAAGAAAAAAAAATTTGAACTGTGTAATAGTTTAGAATTAAATCTATTACTCAATAAAGTGGCAAGTTATTAGTATTAAAATAAACTGTGCCTGCTTTACAACACTATACCTGCAACACATTCCATTCATGATATAAATTATATTGTATGCTATATGCTATTTATGTTTACATGTTATTTGTTTATATGTGTAGGTGTTTATATGTTGCGGGCCTGGATGGGAGGTGACTAGAACAGGAAATACCGAGTGATATTGGTCTTGTTCTGGCGTTCTATAGGGAGCAATTTCTTAATTGAAATTTGCATGCAACATAGTTTGCAAATATTTGGTTAGTTGTGACGACTGTTTCATATTTGTATTTGTAACATTTTTTCTGTTCTTTATTTTTGTTTGATTTGTTTGTATAATTGTAGGTCTCATCTTTCCTTTCATTTCAGTTTTTTACACCCTTATGTTTATACACTGTGGCGTTATTTGTCTTGTTATCTTATTGCAGTTATCATCACGGTTTCTGTGATCATTTTTTTCATTTCTCCTATTTAATTTAATTTGATCTCTGCAAATGTGTTCATATTGTCTTTTCTTGTTTGTCCTTTGTAATGTCTTTAGTTGACACATGACATAGGAGTTATAGTGGTATACACTGATAGTATAGTACAGATCAGTACTTTATGATTATTTTCCACAGGTACCCAAGTGATCTTTGATTACATTAAGGTATACAAGACCTTTGTAGACTTGTCTCTCATTAAAGTGAAATAGGGTAATTTATTTACTTTTTCAGGTTTATGATTTAAGAAGACAAGATGTCTACATTAGATTATTTTATTGCACAAGGAAAATCCCTTGATAAGACTGGGAAAGACTTAGAACAATGGGCTGTTGCTCAATATGACAAAGCATTAGCTGCAGAAGAGAGAAAAGCTGCTGCTGAAGAGAAAAAAGCTGCTGCAGAAGAGAGAAAAACTCTGGCTGAAGAGAAAAGATTAGAAAGAGAAGCTGCTGCTGAAGAGAGAAAAGCTCTAGCTGAAGAAAAAAGATTAGAAAAAGAAGCTGATATTGCTGCTGAACTAAAGAAATTGCAGATGCAAGTGGAGGAAAGGAGATTTGATGCAGAACAGAAAAAATTAGAAGTTGCAGCTGAACAGAAAAAATTAGAAGTTGCAGCTGAACAGAGAAAATTAGAAGCTGCTGCAGAACAGAAAAGATTAGATAGAGAGGCAGAAGAGAGAAAAGCAATAAGAGAACATGAGTTTGAATTAGAGAAATTAAAATTGACATGTATGAGTAATGTTAATCAGGCATCTGGTGGTAATGGTAAACCCTTTGTGTACAAGGTCAAGGTACCAGCGTTCAACTCTGCCAGTGATGACATAACATTTTGGCTTTCTAGATTTGAACGTGCTTGTCGAGCTCATAATGTTGACAAATCACAGTATGTGAATCAGTTGTCTGAAAATCTAAAAGGGGACTCTCTGAGTAAGTTATATTTTGTTGAAGAGGCCGACAAGGATAATTATGATGCTGTTAGGGCAGCTTTGATAAAGAGATATCAGCTGTCTGAGGAAGGTTATCGTCTTTTGTTTAAAACAATGAGACCTGAGGTAGGTGTAGAATTCTCAGAATTCATCTCAAAAGCACGAATTACACTTTCACGATGGATTGAATTATCCAAAACAGAGAAAACATTTGATGGTCTTACGGATTTATTGCTAAGAGACAAGGTCATGTCTTCTGTAAATAAATCATTCCTAGAGTTCTTACATGAGCGTAAACCTAGTACATTAAAGCAAATGGAAGAATATTGTGACCAGTATGCCACGGCACACCCTGACATGATTCTTAGTAACTCTAACATTAAAGAGAGTATGCCAGTTGCTTCGGCAACAGAATATAATCAGAATTACTCACACAAATTCCAAGGAGCTAAAAATAAATTTGATAAAAAGGTTAATTGGAATAAGTATCAAAACCAAGATAACCACTCAAATCAGAGTTCTTCTTCGAAGAACTGGAATCGGGCTGATAGTCCTCGACACGCGAGGGGTACCCATAATTTTAGAAATTCTCGAAAGGGAGTAGCTATAGGAACTACCCAAGTGCTTCATGGAGACAAAAGAAACAATATTACAGGGATACTCAATATAATGAGCGTGATGATTATGATCATGAATATTATGATTCAAACCCAAATAGGGGTTATAACAGAGGCAATAATAATTATAGAGACAATTATAACCGAGGTAGATCACAACACAAAAGACATGGTAAATCTTATTACCAGGCTAACTCTGCACAACAGGAGTTCCACGACACCGATAATCAGAATAATGATAAAAAAGACTCCAATAGTGTAGCAAATTCCGCTTTCGATTTTGCTAGAGCATCTGAGTGTTCGCAATGCAAAACATTATTCGATCCAACCACAGTTTCTACTTTAAGCTGCGGTCACCCGCTTCCCGCTCTCCATGCGTCAATCGCGCATAATGGAAGGGGTGCTCTTGTCTTTAATAGGGGCCTAATAGATGGTACTCCGGTATCAATTCTTTTCGATTCGGGGTGCACTACCATTGGAGTGAGGCAATCACTCGTAAATCCTTCTCGAGCTACAGGCAATATAGTCAAATGTGTAACATTTGGTGGCACATTGGAGAAGTACTCCACTGCCATTATCAATATTGCTACGCCTTTCTTTACAGGAGAGGTGCAAGCATGTCTCTTGCCGAATCCGATCGCTGATCTTATCATCGGTCGCATTCATGGAGTGAAAGAATGCACTCCACAGCAAATTTCTAATTGGGAAAATGTTAATATGCAATCTGCTAATGCAGTAATCACTAGGGCTCAAGCTCTTAATATGCCACAATCTTCACATTCTGAAGATAATGATGCGCAGATCCAAGATGATCCCTTGGAGATTTCCCACGATTCCTTTATCAAACAGCAGGAAGATGATCCTACTCTAAAGAAATTCTTTACTCTGGCAACAAAAGGTGATCCGAATAAGGATACAAATCGTAAATCTTGGATTACGATGAAGAATGGCGTACTTGTACGTATGGTACAAGACTCCGCTAAGTCCATTCATTCTCAAATCCTTGTGCCTAAAAATATGAGAGTTAAAATCTTACAGCACGCTCATGATTCGCAGTGTGCTGGACATATGGGTTTTTCCCGTACTAAAGCTAGAGTTCTTCAATCTTTCTTTTGGCCTGCTGTGAATAAGGACATACGAATCTATTGTCGATCTTGTAAAGTATGTCAAGAGATTAAATCCAGAGGTCCACGCCATGATGCACCTATTCAGGCTGCAGACATTCCCATTCGGCCATTTCAAAAAATGGCGATAGACATCATTGGTCCATTTAAGATAAAGTCTGCTAGAGGACACCAATTTATTTTGACGTGTGTTGATATGTGCACACGTTGGCCGGAGGCTGTTCCTCTAAAGAGCATAACTACTGCTGATGTCGCAGATGCTCTTTGGTTAATATTTTCTCGTCTGGGGTTTCCAGCAGAAATATTATCCGACCATGGTACCCAACTCATATCGGATACCATGTCTCAAGTAATGTCGACTCTGAAGATAGAGAGATCGCTGAGTAGTATTTATCATCCTATGTCCAATGGGATGGTGGAACGTTTGAATAGAACTCTGAAAAACCTACTAGGTAAGATAACAGAAGATCATCCTCAGGATTGGGATAGGGTTTTACCCGCGGCTCTCTTTGCATATAGAGAGGTCGCCAACGAACATACAGGATTTTCTCCCTTTGAACTTGTCTTTGGCGCGAAACCGCGAGGTCCTATGTCCTTACTTCATGATCTTATAACTGCTGATAATATTGTCGATGACACAAAATCCTCTTATGAATATGTCATCGCACTTAGACACAAGATTATTGAAGCATGCAAATTGGCAACTGCTTCTTCTGAATTTGCGAAACAGAAGGCAAGGGAATTTGCCAATAAAAAGAGATGTTTGCGACAACTTTGTCCAGGTGACAAAGCATTTGTCTTGCTACCTTGTAGGGAAAATAGACTTCTTATTTCTTGGAAAGGTCCGTACGATATAATATCAAAAGTTTCCGATGTTGACTATATCGTCGATATTGACGGGAAGCGTAAAACCTTCCACATCAACATGCTCACGGAATTCCATGAGCGTCCTGATTATTTACAACCTGTTTTCCAGGCAACGGACGATTTTCCAGTCCAACATGGACAGTACTCATCTCTGTCAGTAATACAGGATGAGGAAACGAGTTTCTCGGATGTAAATTTACCTTTTCCAATGATTCCTCTTCACTCTAATGAATCATGGAAAGATGTTGCAATTTCTCCAGAATTATCTCCAGGAGAGCAGAAACAAGTTTCTACTATGTTAGAACAATTTCAGGATGTCCTTACTGACATTCCTGGTCAAACTGATGTCATTCAACATGACATTATTCTTACTGACCATAGTCCTATAAGAGTCAGACCGTATCCTATCCCGATACATTTTCAAGCACAGGTAGAGAAAGAGTTAGATGAGATGATAGAGTTAAAAATTATTGAACCATCCACATCAGCATATTCTTCGCCGATGGTTATTGTACGAAAAAAAGACAATAACATACGTCTTTGCGTGGATTATCGCAAATTGAATCAAGTGACTAAATTTGATGCTGAACCTATGCCTTTACTAGAAGAGCTACTTACGAGACTATCGAATTCTCATTTCTTTACTAAACTCGATTTGTCTAAGGGATATTGGCAAGTTCCACTATCCGAACACGCCAAACCGTTTACTGCTTTTTCGACGCCTAGGGGTCTATTCCAATGGAATTTCATGCCTTTCGGTCTTATGAACGCCCCTGCAACATTTGTACGCATGATGCGTCGAATCCTATCTCATCGCTCAGATGTCATTGCGTATCTTGATGACATCTGTCTTTTCAGTGATACTTGGAACGATCACTATAATGGTATAAATGAACTATTGTCTATCTTACGCGAGCATAACCTGACAGCGAAACCATCGAAAGCATGTATTGGTTTTAGCGAAATATCTTTCTTAGGACACCGTGTTGGTCATGGGTTCCTAAAAACAGAAGACCATAATACAAGTAAGATACTTAACATTTCTATTCCTAAGACTAAAAAGCAAGTGCGAAGTCTCTTAGGTCTAATACAATTTTATGGACGATTCATTCCGAATCTGTCCTCCATTATGTCACCTCTTTCTTCCTTGCTAAAGAAAGGGTCTCCTAATGTAGTCCATTGGACTCAAGAATGTCAATCCTCTTTGGATAAGGTTAAAACTATGTTTTCTACTTCACCTATCCTAGTATTGCCTTCTAAGGATAAGACATTTATTCTTCGTAGTGACGCTTCATCCACCGGGATTGGAGCAGCACTAATGCAAGAGTACTCTGGAACTCTGCATCCTGTGATGTATATTTCTCGGAAATTAAATGCCGCAGAGAAGAATTACTCGGTCCTAGACCGTGAATTATTGGCTATGGTTTGGTCAATCCTTAAACTGCAAAGATTTCTTCTGGGCGCGCATTTCATTGTGGAAACTGACCAGAAAGCTCTTACGGCTATTCAGAGTAAAAATCTGAAGAGCGCGAGATCAACGCGATACGCGATTGCTCTACAGCCATTTCATTTTTCGGTGCGAGCTATCCGTGGGTCAGAAAATGTGATGGCAGATATTTTGTCTAGATGCCCACATGATTCATAACTGTTATACAACTTTGATACAGTTGTTTCTATGTTGAAATGTGTACACATATGTAATATATCATATATTGATTGTAACACTACTTAGCGGTTCATTGATATTTATTCACCGCTGATCTTTCAATGTTTTTCGTCTTTGATGATCATGATGTTAAGATATCTTAGATGAAATTTATGTATAAACTAATGTGGAAATTGTGTCATTGCTAATATTGTAGTATGCGTTGGTGACACCTCTCTGGAAATATTAATACTTAGAGAAGCACCTTCTCTAAGGTCATAAAACTTATGCTTATCATCTGCGCATTGTTATTGGTGCGTTGTGAGCCTATTGTATGTTGCTCCTAGATGTATTTCAAAAAAAAATGTACCATTTTTTTTCCCGAGGGGTGTGGTAATCTGTTGCGTGCATATTTTGACGCACATATTACAAAAATCGATATGGCTATTTAATATGGGAAAAAATATAGACATTCATTCATTTGTGTATGAAAATGCTGTCTATGGTAAAAGCGAGAGAATCCATGTTTGATTCACACTTTTGATTATAGGAGTAATCGTTCTTGATATTGATCCGGCGCATGGATTTTGCTCTCATGCCTGTACTTATTTTTTAGGGCCAGAAAATAGATTAATTTGCTTATTATGTTTATGGCCTGAATTCATATGTATTACATATTATTAGTACAAGTAGAATCAGTCCTATATTGTATATTTTGGATGGGTAGGCGGGACTAGATTCTTGTTATTCCGCTCTAGCGGAAGTATGAGTTGTCTTGACAAGTCGTGATGAGTTCCGATGTACCGTGACAATGGCGGGTACGCCTTTTCTGGGGCTGGCAGATTCTTAAGGAAAATGATTTATGAAGTGGTTTTTCTTCTATAGGAGATTGTTCCTCTACTAGAGTTTGTGTTAGAGACTCTCCTAAGGTACGGTACCATGTATGATTCGGACTCCATGTATTGCCAGACCCTATTTTGATGATCTCAGGTCGGTTAGACCTAGCTGGAATTTTGTGCTTCGCAACGCTAGGGTCAAGTTTGTATCGACGGAGATGACGGGCTCCATACTATAATTATGTCTACGTGAGGTAACTGGATTACTGTAGATCTGTATGGAGGAACTTTATGAAATTATGCATATGTATTGCAAATTAACTTTGGCTTATAAATATATCCTCCTGTGAGCGAGTGAGCGACAACTCAGGAAGGCGGCCATGTTAAATTCCTGTCATCATACTTTTGTATCACTGTCCAAAGAACGGGGCATGTATCTTATTACTTGGACAGTAACAAGGAGATCTCAATCTTGATAGAAACCCCCTTTTCGTGGTTTCATAATATACTGTAGACTATGGACGTCAAGCAACTTTAGTTATTTACCGATCCGCCTTCACTGACGCGTTTAGTCAGATAGGGGATGCGGCCATAATGTATCATGACATTGAACTTTTGATGTACTACCCATTATTTATGAATGTGTCATGACTTCAGATCTGCTATGTATGCCTACAAATTGATGTGTCAACATACCCATGATGTACTCGTATGTCCCAGTGTGTACGTCTGAATAAATTGTGTAAACAAAGATCCCAGCAGTCTGCATTGGTGCCTTGTAGACACATGTGTATGAGTGATTATATTGGTCAGCACACGAACAGTACACCATTCGCGTTAATCACACTCTACACTTCTACTCCATACATACACCATCCTGCGTCGGTTGAAGTGACCAAGTTTAGGGCCTGCTTCCCCTGGAGCCTTAGAGGGAAACTACTGTTGACAGCCACCTTTGCCTTCCCTAACTCAGGACTAGGGTGAGTTACCCATTTATAGCTGGGTAGACTGGAGCATGCCTGATCTCAACAACACACCACACTTCTTTACAGACTGACACTTTACAGCGTGGGAAAGAAAGCAAAGTTTACAGGGACCAAATGTACTAGCTCCAGGAAGTGAATTACTTGTAGATCCTTCGTGAGGGACTAGCCTACAAAACTTTCTTTGTTGGTGCTAAACGTTGGTGACTCCCCTTATAGCGTGAGTGGGGCTGGGACTCTGTCCATAGATGGCTGCTCATACGTGCAAGGTTTTAAGTATCCAGGAAATACACCAGAAGAAGTCACTTGAGGACAAAGAGACCCAGGCGCGCTTATTCGGCGCAAGGCTCCGCTTGGCTGTAAATCCTGTTTAAACTGGTTTGGCTGTGGTTTGCTGAGTGCCCCGTTTAGGCACAAAAAAGGCGGGTGATATGGAATTCTGCTATAGGCATGCTGGGCGGGTTTGATATTCTGGAAGCCGCAATGCTCTGGCTGGTAATCCAATAGGCGAGTAGAGAACTACTACTGCGTTTGGCGATTCCAGATTTAGCGTTGGCTCCGTTGCACTGCGTGAGCTTAACTTGGCGTTGACAAAAAGGGGTTTTGATTCAGGAACGGGGTTGACGATTCGTGACGCTAGCGGTATTCAGAACCCTCTAGATCGAAGAGAATATTTCGTTCTTCGCCTGACTGGAATCTGCTCTCGCGAGTCGGTCTCCCTGAAACTGAGACCCAAAAGAGACACCTTTTAACTTCAAGCAACGCTAAAATCACACTAACTTTATACAGAAAGTTTCGCTCCACTATGGGATTAGATTTATTGTAGTTATTGCTATGATAGTTTAGGGCTGTCTTTAACCATGTCTCCTGTTCCTTAAAAATATCAATTATCAACACGCGCCCGCATAGGCTTAATATCTTTTGCACACCCAGGTACCTGTCAGTAACTGTTCTGACAGCAACAATCTACTCCTCTTCTCCCAATCTCAACATACAGGAAACCTAACCTGTAGTTACAGTTAAATGAATATGCTTATTCATCTTACAACATTGAATGAGTTTACATAAACAGATTACAGCATTTGACATTACACAAATAAATCGTATGTCCCCTTTGGGAAATATATTAGCATTTCCACAAAATGAGTACAAAGAAAATGCAATGTTCTTGCTATAATAATACAGTTGTGGCTAGATCATACGATATAATTATATCTATGCCTGGTGACTGCTTTCCGTGAAAGTTATAGACTAGTGCCTAGCCACACAAGTAAGCATAAAATGATCCTCCCTTGCCACTAAAAATATCTATCAAAAGGAATAAGTGACTATCTTCTATAATCCAGAGTTATTACCTGCATCTCACTATTCAGTTTTAAAGTGAACAATCCACACCTGACATTATCTTACAGAAATGACAGTTAATTTTGCTGACTCTTAACCCAATGGTAAGCATTCGTGGACTGATTCTACGCCTAATATCTGTTATTGTAAGTTTAACATTTAACCCATGATAAACCGTAACAGTTTAAGCACCACTTAATAGGCCGTAGACAGAGCTACCTTATCACTGAATAAATTACTAGGAGAAGTCCTCAGAAATAAATTCACTTTCCTAACAGATATATAAAGCTAGCATGAATCTAATATTATAATTATCAGATATGTCAACTCACCCCGAAAAATGACTAGAACATAGGCAAACACATTCTAGTACTGTGTTAGCGTTTGCCTTATCTCATGATGGTCATCTACGGGCCAGGAAAATTTACGAATGTCTTTGTCTATTAAAACCAGTCTACTCTTATAGATCACAAGGGACGCTCCCCCCGAACACCTGGCGGGCGTATTTCTACAGAAGTTCGGCGAAAGACGTAATCTAGAGTAAGACAAAAGAAATCGTGCGAAAGTTCCCCAGGTAGAGAAATGCATAACATTATGCTCTATCTTGTCTAAGGGGCGAAAACCCAAAGATTGACCGCGATTGTTATCTTTCCCTGAAACAGATCACACTCGTTACCTAGGCCTCAAAGGGTACCAGCCGCTCGTCATCAAACGTTTTAAAGCGACCAGAGAAATTCCCCTGTTTGGACCACAAAGGGTACCCGCCGTTAACGAACCGTTTCTTTCACAGAAACCGACTTTGGCTCGTTCTAACACTTAAAACGGACCCGAGAAATGATTCTCTGGTCGAACAGGTGCGTTTAGATAACATTACGTCTAGCGTTAGCTGACCGCAGCTGGCCAGCGTAAACAACCTCGGGTGGGTTTGAGAAGGTGAAAAAATGTAGGTAGAATATGAAAGAAACGAAAATACAAAATGTCTCGGAAAACAGAACATTTAAATGAGTAATCAAATTATGGACAAGATGGTAAAATAAATTATCTTTCACGTGACACTCTCGGCAGAAAAAACACAAGGTTGGTTCATCACCTAGACCACCTACCTATTTAAGTAATAAAATAAAGGAAAATGGAAAGGTGACTGACATCCCACGAGAAGCAATTCATCACGAATCACCAGATACACTACCTAACTTACCACTCCTTCTCCAACACACATTCACCGAAACAAAGCATGCACAGGACTGCACCATAACGTTAAAAACATAAGGACATTAGCAGCGATGTAGGAAGAATATTACAACCAAATAAAACATCCCCAATAGAGGTAAAAATTAGCAATCGACTTGGAAATCCGTCAACCCCATCTACACAAGCAGATTCCGAATCAGAAACCTCAGAAGGAGATGACAGAGCACATAAACTCCCATGTCACTTGATACAAGATTCTGCTGACCACCTAGGGCAAGACAACCAACAATGGCACCAACAACGCCGTCGTACACGACCTCAACCACATCATGATCGTCAAATTCCTCACAACACAACTAACATTATTATCGGGGACTCATTGCTAAATGGCATTCACAGCAATCGAATATCAACAACACCAGGGGAAATAGTCACTGTTATACCATTACCCGGAGCCGGAATAGTAGGAGTTACCAGTGAAATAAGCCGTCTCAACACAAAAACCAACATAAAGAAAACAACAATACACGTAGGATAAACGGCAGCACAAATGGACACACTCTTAACCTATTAGCCATCTCCAGAATGATTGACACTATAAAACAAAAATTTTCCAACACATCCACATATATTTCGTCTATAATTTCACCCAGCTACGGTAAAGCGCACCACACTGTGGGTATCAACAGCAAGGTGCTTTACACTTTTTTGTTCAAAACATAACACGTCTTTCATAAACAACACACCCTTTTTCACATCTAAGTCAGGTGCGCCAAAAAATTGCTATACAGAGATCAAGTGCACACTTCTAAACTAGGGATAAGCTACCTAGCCACAAATTTAAAGTTTCCTCAGAGGACACACCAGGAACACACACATTCATCTACCAGGGACACAAATTATACACTTACTTCAGTAAATCCATGCACAGCCGCTCATAACCATCAATCACCATCCTCAGCTGACATTCATGTATCTAGAAAAGCTACACTTAAGCATACCTCCCACGCTAATTTTTATGATCAAATGTATCCCCCACTCCCCATACGACAGACACGCCAGCCACTAACTGCACAACAGACACCACTGGACAGATGGAAATACTGGACTACAAGTAACAACAATTCCTCCCGTAAATCACTTAATCGCAAAGCAGAAACTACAGCAAGACAATGGGAGTTTCCTCACCCTGTCTCCACCCGCCCAGAACGTAATTCGCAAAGTTCATCCGTATTACGGCAACTTACTCAATATAGTCCAGAAATATTAATGCAGGCTATTCGGATGTCTATATACGGATCTACTGAACAAGATTAAGAGCAAGCAGTGCCTAATCTACTAACATAAAACTGTTTTTAAAACAAGTTAGCAGTTTAATACTCGACCTGACGCATTCTCTTCGCATGCATTTTAGTGTTCTTTGTCCTCAGATAAAAGACAATCTCACATAGCCGAGTATATGCGTGGAACTTTAACTGTCACGTTTAGATGTTAATAAAACATTTTTTTCCCCTTACATTGACTGTTTTTAAAATACAAACATTTCTTTCTGTACGAAACAGATTGTGCTTATAGCAAGTAAACTGATTTGCGCGTGTGTGTGTGTGTGTGTGTGTGTGTGTGTGTGTGCAAGAATCAAGCTACAGTAAACTGCTCCCTTCAGAGTAGTGTGTATCTAAATTTGTTTCCAATTTTGTAATAATTCTGTCGTATTAAGTCGTCTGCGTCAGGAGCCTTATTGCCAGTTAACAGCAGCGATAGATTAGACAAATGAGTAACAGGGAGGAGGTAACACAGTAAAAACGGAAATTTTTTTTTTGTATTCTCTTAATTGGTTAGGGAGCTGTGTATCATTTTTCTTCTTTCTTCCCCGGGTGAATTGCAGTCAGTTATTTGCCATGGCTGAGCGTGCAAAACTTAGAACAATACTAAGAGAGGAAGCAAGGGAAATAGACTACAAAGTGAAGAATTGCTAGCTTTTGTGAACGAAGAACTCGACAGATATGAGGCAGAGAAGAAGGAAGCAGAAGCCAGAGAGAAAGAGAAAGAAGACCGGCAGTTGGAAAGTAAGAAAATTGATGCGGAAATGGAAACTCGCCGAGACATGGAACCTGAGAAGGAGAGACAACATAAGGAAAGACAGAGAGAGAGCGAGAGAGATAGAGAGAGAGAGACAACATAAGGAAAGTGAGAATGACCAACGACGTCAGCACGAATTGGCGCTTAAGACTCTAGAGGTCCAAAGTCGTGGTGCAGCGTCTAGCTCCAGAAACGGAGAGCCGTCCCCACCTCAGTCACTCTCAACTGATCATTCCAGTAGCCAGTCTCCCCAATTAGCTGCTGTGTCTTTTACCCTAGAATCCTTCCTAGGCCTCAATGAGAAAATTGACACTTATCAATAAAATTTGAGAGAATGGCAACACTGTATGGTTTAGAAAGTTTGCGATGGTGTTTGAAGCTTTCCCAGGCTTTAAAAGGCAATGTGTATGATGCGTACATGAAACTGGGAAGCAGCAATCAAGACAATTACGACATGTTGAAGAAAGCTTTACTTGAGCGTTTCGAAATGAGCGCTCGCAAATTTTTGCAACATGGCAAACAGACCAAAAAGGACACGACAAAGGGAAAACTCCTGCGCAAGGGACATCTGATAAGGGCAAACACACCGGGCCAAATCGGATCGGTTGTTTGCACACAGCTTCGCAACGGAGTAGTAATGTCAGTGATTCTCAACTTGAGGGTGAGAGGCCTTCTACGCGAGCAACTGTTATATTGAACAGGACTTCAACTCATTGTTTGTTTGATACAGGTTTGAGCTTTGATTGTATTGTCGCGAGGCATTTGGTCAAACCTGGTCAAGAAACAGAAGAAACCGTCAAATTATTTGGAGTTTTTAAAGGAGATGCACCCATAACGCTTACAGTCGCACTCGTGGAGATACACTCGGATTTCGTCCGAGGTGTTATTTAAGCGGCTATAATGGATGATCCGATCTACCCAGTCATACTTGGTTGTAGATATGTGTTTATAGAGAGACCGAAAGAGCCGATTGTGGCAGCCGTATCTACAAGAGGGCAAACCAAAAAGGAACGGGAGCATGCACCTAATATGTTACCTATGGAACTGAAAGAGACGCAACAAAAGGACCCTGCCGTGGAGCCCTGCTTTAAGAAACTGCCCATGGCCAAGGAGCCCAGACACAACGGAGACATATTTTCTAAGGATGGAGTGCTGTATCGAAGAACGGGCGACCCTGAACAGGGACATAATCAGCTACTAGTACCGACGTAGTTGAGAGAACTAATCTTATAAATGGGGCACTCTCTTCCCTTTAGCGGACATATGGGATAAAAAGCCACTATACAGCGAATAACTACTCACTAGTGGTGGCCAGGAATGAACACTGATATCATCAGATATGTGAAATTCTGCGCCAAGTGCCAACGTGTGGCACCCAAGCATTGGACACCCCCAGTTCCTATAGGAGAAATGCCAATTGTAGGGACCCCATTTGAACTGGTTGCAGTCGACATTATAGGACCCCTCGAAAGGACTAAAAGAGGAACAGGTTTATCCTGACCTTAGTCGACCCATGCACTATGTGGGCCGAAGCTATACCGCTAACATGCACGGATTCCAAGCATGTCGCAGAAGCCCTAGTGCAGATTTTTACGCGGTTGGGATTCCCTCAACAAGTTTTGACGGATAACGGATCCCAATACCGTAGCCTGTTAATGGAGAAGATCTTTAAGATCTTGAGGAACCAGCACATCTATACAAGCCCCTACAATCCGGCCGGAAGTGGGCTAGTAGATCGTGTCAACGGAAGCCTCACCATGATGTCACGTAAGCGGAAACAAGAGAAACCTGAAGATTGGGACCTTTACATTCCTGCAGACTTATTCGCCGACAGGGAAGTCCCCCAGGCCTTTACAGGATTAACACCAGCTACACTTTTATTCGGCAGACCTATTAATGGCCAGCTAGAACCCTTACTACGGTCACTGACAGACCAGAAGGCTGATGAGACAGTCGTTTCAGCATTAAAATGTGTATCGGAGTTAAAGGAACGGTTAAAACTAGGATGGGATCTAGCAACAATCAACCTCAAGCGAGCACGCATGAAGCCCGCTGAACGATACAACAGAGCAGTGAAAGAGAGAGAATTGTAACCAGGAGAGAAAGTTTTGTTGCTACTTCCTACCAGAAACAAAAACCTACATATCGGATGGCAAGGGCCGTTTACCGTCCTTAAAAAGATCTCGAGAACGAACTATAAGATCTCTATAAAAGGAAAGGAAAAAGTCTACCATATAAATCTGTTAAAGAAATATTTGGAAAGACCGGTGCCTTCCCTCGCTATAGCAACCGAAGATGAGGAAGATGACGATAGTTGCATGGAATACCCACTGCAACAAACTGAATCATTCAAAGATGTTAAATTCGGCGACACTCTCTCAGAAGCACAACAAACAGAAACTAAGGCGTTACTGAAACAGTACTCGGCCTTCTTAACGGACATACCTGGTCGTACACATCTCGTAGAGTTTGATATGAAGCTGACAAACGAGACACATGTGCGAACCAGAGTTTACCGGATACCGTATGCGAAAGTCGACACGTTACGTGGAGAGATAGACAAACTACGTCAAGCTGGGATTATTAGCGAGTCTACATCTCCCTATAGTTCAAGCGTCGTACTGTTGTAACAGTGCAGGGTCTTCTTATTATAGCTTCCAGAACTGGTTACGGTACCAATTAGACTACAGGTCACAGTGCTATCTCTTATTTTAAAGTAAACTAGGTGACAGGGGCAGGCCTAGTTGTCTACCTTCTATTTGTCAATTTGATCTATTGACCTATCTTCCAAGTAAGAGTATATCTTAATACTGGCCATCACCGCCAGAGCTGACTATTCCTGGATGATATATCTCAAGCTTCCAACCTAACTCGTTCCATCCCTCCTTGTGATGTTACTTAAGTGACAACTTCGTATAGTGGTGTGTAGAAGTCGAGGCCACCACTGTTGCAACAGCTTTTTCTCTGTGGTACTAACAACCAATATAACCACCAAATGATAACTATGGAATATGTTACCTCTGTGATGTTACAATGGAATGTAACTTGGACTGACACTCAAGACAGTACATACGCGAATGAAATAACTTGACAAAAGTCTGGGTCACAGTTCCATACATATAATCTCAACAGCATAGTCCTGGACATCAGCAACAATAGTACAAATACTTGCATCATTAGAATATGAAGTACAGTCATCCTTACGTACTGGTAACAACTGCATTCAATGTAAGTGCGGCATTCACTCCTCGCACATAAATCTCTATCTCTGATCTATAATCAATGTAAGTGCGGCATTCACTCCTCGCACATAAATCTCTATATGGTCTGTATACAATGTAAGTGCGGCATTCACACCTCGCACATATATCTCCGTGGTCCTACTTTCAATGTAAGTGCGGAATTCACTCCTCGCACATATATCTCTATCCAAGTTCCTCCAGAACTTAACAGCGCGGGAAAACCACAACGCGCGTACGTAGACCTCCTATTGGCGCGGGAAAGCACACAACGCGCATTCAAATAATAGCATATAATGGTCCTACCATTGACCTCCTATTGACACGGGAAAACGACGTGTCTTTTTAATCCAAAGTGCGGCATTCACTCCTCGCACATATATCTATACCCAAGTTCCTCCTGAACTTTACAGCGCGGGAAACCCACAACGCGCTTATAAATAATAATATATAAAGGCCTTGTAAATACACCTTACGCGGTACATCATCGCGTCACATCCAATATATTATAATGAAAATCACATACACTATTCACATACTCTAGAAACACTGACCGTCTCCAACAACGGATGGCCACAGACTCTCCTTTAACAACTCAGTATTCTTCTCTGACATGTATGCTAACTTCATTCACTTCGCGCACGCTTTTCTCATGTCCTGTAAACCTCAATTCACACATGAACGCCCCTTGAGTATTCTTCAACCATACTCTACGTGCTTCTAACAGTGAAATTTTAAATGTAACATTCCAAGCTTGCATACTTTAATAAAAATACACTATAAACAGAGTTACTCCTTTCTCTACCCACACACATGTATACAAAAATCCACACGTCATGTATGACTCAGTTGACCTTAATCCTTTTTTAAACATTACATCAAACCAAAGTGTGAGGTCGGTGAAATATGTCAAGTCATACTAAACAACAAAAGAGGGATGGAACTATATTGGTGAACCAAAAGGTTACCACATTAACAGTGGCACAGGAAAGGTGATGTAGGCTTTGCCTTAGCAATCATACTCTACTGGCAAACCAAACTCAATTTCATCCTATACAACATTAAACTGTGTTGGATGCAAATCTAACAATGTGTGCATCAATAATATATTAACTAAATCATACGTGGATTCACCGGACAAAAATACATGGGTGAACCAAAATGTACATCAACATTGTTTATCAAATAATATATATATTATAAGTTAACACTTGCAACTTATTAACTAACACAAATGTTTCATAAATATTAATCTATTCTAAATGCTGAATTTCATCTGTGACTCATGTTTCAATTGCTCCAAAACCAGACCAACGGACTGATGTCTCACTAAGAAGAGGTATCGGTGAGCAAGCCTGCTGATGACCACCTATCAGCTGCTGTAATGATAGACAATTCCACCAACAACACTGGTATCTCATGGCATAGCATACTTTCCTATGGATAAACAAAATTAGGCAAGAATAAAATCATTTGCCTTGGAAAATTTGTATCACATTATGCCATATCATATACCCTTCTATGTCCACCCCATTCCACTAAACATTCCCAGTGGGGTGACAAAATAATCAATTAAGGGATGTTATATCCAATTCATATGTCTTCGTGATCATCAACCTTAGATACTACACCCTGTACCTCCCAATTAAGCTTTACTGCTTTAGTTAATGAAATAAGTCAATCTAAAACACCTAGTTATACCGGGTACTGACTTATACTGTACACCTGTTGAGTATTTGCTGTTTATATACACTGTCAAATTTCTATTCTTGAAAAATATTAAGTCTCTCTAGACAACTGTCTCTTTGAAAGATATAGCTTTCAGCCTTGTTCTATGCACAGTAACAATTAACCTCTCATGCTGAGTCATAACAAGTAGCAATCTCTTAGCTTTCAATCTAGAATACCTCATCATCATTACCACGATCAGAAAAGTATTTCCAAATAGCAGAGTATCTTTAGTAGAGCAAACAGATCACTTATGTCCCACTTATCTGGTGGTAACTTTTTGATGGCGTTGAACATTAACAACTTCAATGGTTCTTTACCTTTATCTATGTATCTGTTTTTGAAATTGGAAGATAATATTAACTCTAACTGGTCTGTAACTCCAACACAATTTCCTTTCAGACCATCCATCACAGTCTTCCACACTTCCTTCCTTGAATTTTCAGTCTCTTCAAGTACTACTTTCTTGGCAACAGAAGTAGCATCCTTCATCTTCGCCCTCCTATACTGCATTTGAGCATCTAAAGGTTCCTTCTTCCAATCTGATTGATCTGTACCAAGCGCAGCCTCATGTCTCTCCTCCGTAGACTTAGCTTGATCTTTCAATGCTTCAGCTTGCTGCTGTAATCTTTTATTAGCTGCCTTAAATTGCTCTTCTAGTGTATCAAATTTAACAAAGTAACTCTGTTCTAAAGCATTACCTTTCTCCTTCCACCGAGATGACAGGACCCTGCAATGTTCCTCTTTAACTTGAGTATTACCCTTACACTCAGCTAATATCCTGTTCCTATCCACCTTGAATTCATCATTTAATCTTTGAATACCATCTTTGTATTCCTTTTCTAATCTCTGCTCAACAGTCTTGAATCTTCCTTCTAATATTGTACACTTTTCCTCGAAGGTTCCCTCTTCTTGGATCAATTTGTCTATCTTTAACTGATCCTTGTCACACCAAAAACCCATTTTTCGTAACAACACTTCTTGAGGTGCATGGTATGTTTCATCATGCACTGGCCTTGACACTCCCTTTGTCTCATAGGCTTTTGTAGACATTGCATTCTTACTAACACTTATTGATCTTCCTTCCATAGAATATAAGTTAGTTTTACTCCTAACTGATTCATCACTGATGATAGTCTTCTTTTGTGGTTCATCCACATTCATTTTCCCAACTGAGACTGAACAGTCTTCACAACAATTATCTGTTTGTACTGTGACTTCTTTCTTCTCACCTTGAACAGAAACATTCCTAGTTTCAGTTTTCACCATATCATCTGCTATATTAGCTTTCCTCTTTAAATTCAGTTTTGGTCTCTTGCTATCATCCAATACTGGTAATGCAATTCCAGTTGTAACTTCTCTTATTTCCTTAATCGCTATCAGATATACCTTTGCTCTCTGTGGCTTATATTTATCATCCACTTTCACCATAGTGTTAAACAATTCGTAAGACTCACAATCTCTGATAGCCAAAATAAAATCTCTTAAGGCTATTCTTTTCTTTCTGTTTCTAATTGTTCTTGAACAGTCTGCCATGACTATAGATTTACAGATTCGATTCCCAAAATAAGAAAGTATATTCACTACAATACTAAATTATCAGTATTAATATAGCTCTACATAGGTACTACAATAACACAGTAACAAATCACCAATAATTCTAAAGATAATACACACAAGTAACCCTAAAATCAGTCACTTATAATAATCAGATCCACCTTTGTCTAGACTAAGACATGTGTAGCTGAACACACTGATCCTCAATATACTTTGACCATCATATCTACAATGCTTAGATTCTAACACAGTAATCATACAAACTATTTGTAACTAATAACCAGGACCAAAACACAGTGAATGATGATAATAATGATATACACTGCTGACACAACAACCATAAACAAACGAACAATAACCGACAGGTGGGGGGATAATACAAGAAAGTATATAGGTAGATAAAGAAAGTAATAAGAAAGTAATGAAGTAGTTATAGATGTAAACTACCACACCTGCAAAACAAACAACAAAAACAATAGAGCTGTGAAATGAACTTATTTACAAGATAGTAGAAAATTAACGCAAGAAAACTACATGTAAACATGACAAAAGAGACTAAATTATGTAACAATGATTACACAAACCAAACTATAACAACTAACACCAATAAATGTCAAAAAATTCCACGGCCACTAGCTACCGAGTCTCTCCAAGACTCTGGAATTAATTTTACAACAAAAAAAAAACCTACAGAATAGATTAATACCAATTCCTTCTAATGAAGAACAAAGTATTAATAATATATAAACAAGTAACACAAATATAAAACGCTAACACAACAACGAATACAAATGAATGACCACCAGGAATGTCAGTAGAATGGTATCTGAACAAAGAAGTGCAACAATGGCATAAACTGTGACTTATCTTAAGTATGTCTTGATTACAGTCTATGGTTCCACCGAGATAATGCAGATCTAGAGCTGAAGGATATCTGTGTTGCTATGGCACTACAGCAAGCTTGTCTCACTGATGTTCAACCTCGCATATTCTGTACAAGATACAAAACAATGTAAATAATTCACAAGTATTGCCATAAACCTTAAACTAATTACATTTAGAAGCAATTAAATAGGATGTAGATTAACACTAATTCAAACTTACAAGAAATAAATACCCATAAAATATCTAAGTCGATACTTAAAAATAATGTAAGAATGAAAGGGAAAAATATAAATATAAGCTTCTATAGTCTCTACCAGATGACAGAAGAATAGTATTAATAGTAGTATAACACTGAATAATAACGAAGGCTTAACAAAGAGTCAAATATAATAAATCAACAAAATTGTAACAGATAATGGAAAAGACCTAACAAATAAGCTTTACGATTAATAAACAATTAAAACTAATACAGTATTTATATTTATAATAACACTACTAGACTAATATTAAACTTAAACAGCAAAACTCTTACGGTTGTAAATAGGGTAGATAATTAATCTATAATATTAATCTTAATATATAATTTACACTGCACCAAATACAACGCAGAAACAAACACTCAGAACTTAACACACATGCACGAGAACACACAACACAGTAGAAAAGGTCAGTTATACGAAAACTACAGAATAAGATTCAGTACTAACAAAACGAAACAAAACTAAATAGGACAAATTGCAGCACAACGAAAGAAAAAAAAATACTACGCACAACAATACACTAATCACACAGTTTCTAATACAAATTAATAAGAAATAATACGTATCTTTAATACATATGGTTCGTTGATCTTGACTGTAGACCGATGTTCCAGATGTGTTGTTTATTTCACTTCCGATGGCTTGATGATAAAAATGACAACACAGCACAACACACGTGACGTACAAACAGGTCTTCTGATAAGTTTTAACGGGCCAGTACACCCCCGTCAAATACGTTGCTTTCAAACACTTAAACGTTGAAAAAAGCAGGCTACTTCATGCAGATTCCGATGCGATGACTTGACCGAGAAGTTTTACCGTACTTCAAGGTTCCGGGGCGGGTTGATTGATTCTCCGCAATAGTCCTGGGTTCAGAAAATTTAGCCCCCTAAATCACTGGAAATATGTACTGAACTCCTTCTATAGTCCGAATATCCTGGGTATAACGCCCCGTAAGATTGGCCCACCAAATTGCTGATTGTATGCTTGTTTTTAAGCATTCCCATTTTGCGGTTGCTTTTTCTTCTGGGTTTTCTCTTCTATACTGCTCCATGCTTTCTGTCAATAACTGTTGGTATTTATTTTTGACTTCGATTAAATATTTCTGTTTTATATCTGGTTGTTTCAGCGCTGATATTTCTATCTGGGGTTCCTCCTGTCTTCTGTTTCCTGCTCTTTTCAGCTTTATATTTACTTTGATGACAACTGGATTGTGATCTGAATTTATGTCGGCACCAGGATGTGTCTTTGCACTTGTGACACTGTTCTTAAATCTATGTTTTATCATGATATAGTCGATTTGATTTCGTGTTACATCTCCTGGGCTTTTCCATGTGTATAATTTCCTTGGGTCATGTTCAAAAAAGGTGTTACATATGACCAGCTGGTTTTCTTCACAGAACTGAATAAGTCTGTCTCCTCTATCATTTCTTGTCCCTAATCCATACTGTCCTACTATTTTCTTGTATTTTCCTTTTCCTACTTTTGCATTCATATCACCCATTACTATCAACACATCTGTAGATTTGACTGGTTTAAGTGTGTGTTGTAGCTCTTCATAGTATTCTTCTATTTCTTCCTCGCTGTAATCTTTAGTTGGTGCATAAGTTTGTAAGATTGATATGTCGAATGGCTTTGCTCTCATCTTTAGTAACATCATTCTGTCATTGTGTGTCCAGTATCCACATACGTATTTTTCTAACTCCTTCTTTATCAACATTCCTACCCCTCTTTCGTGTTTTTCTCCTCCTGAGTGTATAGGCGTGTACTGGTCTCTTGTTATGTAGCCTGTATCCAAAAGTCTTGCCTCTGCAACTCCCAGTATATCGAGTTTCATGTCGGTTGCCTCTAATATAAGATTGTCCAGCTTTCCTTCTCCGTTTAAAGTTCTAACATTCCATGTTCCTATTTTTAGGCTTCTCCTACTAGTTTTTAGGTGGTCTTTCTCAGAATGCTCCCTTTCAACAGAATTTAAGGAACACTCGTCATTATGTACTTCCTTACTCATTAGAGGAGTTGCCTCTTCCCTGTTAATTTGTACAGTAGATTCTTCCCCAGGGGACAGAGAGTTCTCTACATATCGGTTCTTATCTTGTTGTTGTGATTCCATTACTTTCTGTAGGAAGTACGTGGTAAGGCCCCAATCTCTTCCACGGTGGCTAGCCATTGTCTTTTTCTATGTCCGACATGCCTCTAGTGCGCCACACACTTTGCTGTTTCGCTTTGCGAGCCGTTGATCTTCTCAGATTCCTCCGCCTCACTCACCGTCTCAGTCTTTGTGTACTAGGGATGGACATTCCCTTGAGTAAGATTGCTCCTACTCCACCCATGTAGTTTAGCCAGTCAGCCAAGACTGTTGCCCGGGATGTGGCCACCGCCGTACACAAGCGGTATTCTAGGAGCCATACATGAGCTAGACAAAGAGAGGAGAACCAAATAGGATCCTGACTATCCTAAAAAGGACATGGCTGTCTCTCACCGTGAGGTACTATCCCTCTCTCTTTATCCTACATCCCTACAGACAGAGAACTATAAGCAGTCAAATGTCACAGTTTTGTGTAGGCTTCCCGCGGCACCAACTATAGTTGTCGTTCCATGCTCCAAAAGCGTCCGATTGACAGAGTGGTTAGAGCGCTGATCTCTCGCGGCGAAGGTGTCGGGTTCGAATCACGGTACTGACACGTTCCAGTCTAACCAGCTGTAAATGGGTACTTGATTCTGGTCTAGAGTCAGGGAGGGAAAAAGCACCGAGGTAGGGAACTGGTCACTTCACCTCTCAAAGCAGGGATGTCACGGCGCTAGTTCGCAGTGCTTCTTATGACGGGTGTTCGGTGGAAAAAACCAGCCGGGCGAGACCGAGGTGAGCCGAACCGGTGGGTCATGTGACTACCGGAAGTCGGGAAGAAAGGCGCAAATTTAGGGAGTCAGAAACTAGCCTTCGTCCAGGTAGGACGCATATTATTTTTTTGCCAGCGGGATTGCTGGGTGATTCAAGTTATGGATTATTAACTGAGTGCTTGCCATATTTCGGTCCTGTTTGATAATTACAAGGGGATTGACATAAGTCTTGGGCCTGACCATGAAGGAGTCACAGTAGGAAGATGAGACTTGGCACATTTAAAGTTCATCATATTTGCACTGAATGTGTAAAGGACGCGTTTGTTTCTTTAATGGGTTTTCCCGCTACGGTGCACGGCGCAATGTACCCTATTGACCGGATCTGCTGCTCCAAAGATTTGACAAAACAATGGAAAAGAAGGAGGCCAGAGCTGTGATAAAATTTCTGATGTTTCAGGGAAAAACACCTACAGAAATACACAGGGAGATGGAACCAGTGTTTCGTGATTCTTGTCCTTCATATACTTCGGTAAAAAAACTGGTGTCAACAGTTTAAGTGCGGCCGCTCAAATGTCGCTGATCTGCCAAGATCTGGTAGACCAGCCTCAGAGTGCAACGATGAAAATGCAACAAGAGTGAAGAAAATCATTGACCAGGGTCGAAAAATGACAATTGTGGAGATAGCTAGCAGAGTAAAACTAAATGAAAGAACAGTTTATAGAATTTTACACAACAGACTGAACATGAGAAAAGTGTGTGCACGCTGGGTTCCGCGACTGTTGACACAGGAACAGAAGCAAACGAGGGTAAATTGCTGTCAACAGTTGCTCAAAAAGTGTCAGTCAAAAATTTTTTTGGAGACCATGGTGACAGTAGATGAGACTGGGTACACCATTATGACCCCGAATCCAAAATTGCCAGCATGCAATGGAAAACCCCGGGCTCCCCAACACCTGTCAAGCCGAGGGCGCAGAAATCTGCAGGAAAAGTGATGCTGACTGTTTTTTGGGACGGCAAAGGTGTCCTTTTGAAAGATTATCTGCCTCGTGGCAACACAGTTAATGGACAGTGCTATGCAGATCTTCTCACAAAACTAAGAAAGGTTGTGACCAGGAAACGAGGGATAACGCGCACTCAAAATCTTCCTTTGCTTCAAGACAATGCGCCCTCTCACAAAGCACGGCTTGTGCAGCTAGCAGCCAACGATTTGAACATTGAAATTCTTCCACACCCCCCATATTCTCCAGATTTTGAGTTGAGTGTGTCATTGTCTCAGATTTGCCGCTCAGGTGAGCGATATTCATAGCAGTGTTTTTGATCTAATTTCTACCTTCATGTATGGAGGTGATAGATTAAGCTGCTAAGGCAAGTTTACAGTGGTTTCTTCATTATTGTATTTGATGCGTTTGTTGGCCGTGTGAGGCCGTATCGTGTGTATAAAGTATTAAAGGGAAGTTCCTGTTAAAGGTGTTATTTCTTATATCAGCCATTGTGGTGTGGTTGTACCCTTGGAAGAACGAGCCTTTATTTATTGTTATAAATCCACATTGCAGTGGTGTAACCTGTGGAGTGTTATCCACAGTAAATGGTTCTTGACAAGGGCCCAGTATAGTGACATATGTAGCATTTCACTCCCCTGCTGCAGTAACTGGTATGTAACTATATTTTTGATGTTATTGTTCTGTATTTCTTGATGTGTTGACTTTAAAAGGGAAGTAACCGGAATATTACAACTAGCCTCGTGTAGTTCGACTGGGGTATCTGAAGGGACAAACGAACGAACTTTATTTTTCAAAGGGTTAAGAATTGGGCAAACAGACCCGTCCAACATTCTGCCCTTTCTCTCTCTCTCTTGTTCTCATCTTGCATACTGTATCCTTTCATTCCCACAAGTACATTAAATTAATCTTTACCAAAAAAACTACCGACTTTCATAAATGTGTGCTTGCGTAGAGTAGATGGATTGAGAGGTATGACAAGGTCACTAATGTGGAACTTATGACAAAAACTATATACGTGACAGGAGAACAAGAAGATATTTGGGATGGATAGGACACACGTTGAAGCCTGCTGATGGTATCACTACGCAGTCCTTGTTCTGGAACCCAAGGTTAGAGAAGGAGAGGTAGACCGACCAAAAACACACACACACACACACACACACACACACACACACACACACACACACACACACACACACACATACACACACACACACACACACACTCACGGAGAAGAGAACAGGAGGCAGAAGCGAAAATGATGAAGAAGACGTGGAAAGAACGAGCGGATGGCACGTGACATGAGGACTTGCCAGGTGTTTGTTAAAGACTCATGCTCCGTGGGGAGTTGAAGGGTATTGATTATGATATACTTTAAGCATTAACTTTTTGACTCCGCAATTATTTTCCACCCTGTGCCGTAATTTTAATTCATGATAAACTAAAAACAACGCTCAGAGAGTTGTTTTGGCACGGGTGTCAAATCTGACCAACGCTACGAGCGTTGTTCCGGAATCAAAGAGTTAGTGTTAAGGCATGCATCATTATGAAGGTAATATCTTCTTCTTCTTCCTTCGTCCTGAAAAGGACGTTGGTTGCGTTGTGTCCGTTTGCAGCGAAGCTGCGATATTTGCGCCTTTCGACCGACGCAACCGACTTCAGCACGGCATTTTTTGGGACCGGGTTTGCCTTCCCCCTTCGATCCCTACTCTCTCAGCCAGACTGCAGTAATGCAGCCTGTTTCCAGGACCACCACTTGGAGGTGGAGTAGGGTCTTGGTCAGCTCTGGTTCGCCGACCCTGACGCAAGCAGTCAAGCTATGGGTCGCTGACTGCTTTTATCACTGTTGGTGCGTCTTCGGTCCCTGAAAGTAATATAACAGCATACATTTATAGTATCCAATCATAATAAAAAAATAAGTTTGATTAAAAACCCCAAAAGAAAGTAATCCTTCCCCCCCCCCCCCCCCCCCCCCCCCCCCCCCCCCCCCAAAAAAGGTAAAAACAAAAAAAGACTCAAACAAACTCAAAGAAACAAACAAACTCAAAGAAACAAACAAATCCCAAACCCTCCATACTTAACTATTCGACAACACTGATTACAAACATAATCAGATTTGGACACTTAAATAATAGGATAATTGCTCCCTCGACAATATGAAATTATGCATGAATTTGCCAACCTCATCGTGTGAGAGAAATTGATGCATGAACCACAATTACAACAACACGGAGAATTTAACGCCAGCTTCTGGCAAGGGAGGCAGCTACAGTGGGGACTACATGCTTCGTAAGGTATTACGACATGCTTAAATAGTTTTCCAGCTTTTTCTTTCAGAAGGCTTCGTAACGATCGCGAAAATAGTAAAATTCGCCAAAGAAAAGTGATCAACGGCTGGTGTGCATGTGTGGCCGGGTCATGTTGAATGTGCGCAGGTAAATATATTGACGAGAGCTGATCCTTTAATATGTTTCTGTTCAAGTGGTTACAGGCCTTCCGCCTGAGATGGAAATTCTTGACTGAAGTTTATTTTTCTTCCCAGGTTCGTTCTTACCCTTTTAGGTTTAGTGATAAGCAATATATCGTATAATGGTTTTCAAAAGATCCAACTGTGACGTTCCAAATAAAACACAGCAATGTAGAAAAATCAATCAGAGTTTATTAACGTCATTAGACAAGCACTGCAAATTTCACAATGATTTGATCGTTTACTACGCTCAACAAAATAGTGAGTATATCCACAAGGAAAATATATATCTCCACAAGGAAAAATATATCCAACAGAATAATATAGAAACTTGTCAACTTAAAAACTTGTCAACTTAAAAACTTGTCTTGATAACCTCAAAGACGAAGTTCACCTAACGCTACAACTACCTAGCAAAAATTTCTATCAATCTAATCATGTCTATCGCTCACATCTCTCTTTTTATACAGCTCATGTCTTTTTCCCGCCTTTTTCCACACGTCTCATTCTTTTTTCCATACGTTACAATTTTCTACACACGTCTCTCTGTTTTTCGAATTCTGTGACGTCTCTCTTTTCCATCAACAATGGAAAAAAACATCAAAATAGCAACTCTCACTTCACAAAATTTTCCACTCAAAACACGCATTCAATATTATTTTCGGGGACTGCACTATCTTTGCCTTTCTTTGTCGTAACTGCTATCTGAACCTAAAATTTTTACTGCGTTTTGTACAAAAACGCCTTATCTGCCTAACGTCTGTCATTCTTATTCTATTATAGCACGTATAAATGGTAGTGTATGCCAAGCGGTCACACATGCGCCATGTGAGCGTCGTGCATGTTCAGACTATGTTTAACATCGGATGTAAAACAAATATTTTGGTTTTTTAATAATCTCACGAAAATAATAACACTCACCAAAGAAAAATGTATAAAGGATGGTGTGCGTGCGCCAATAACATATCTCTGTGAACGACGTGCATGTTCAGACTTTGTTTAACACTGAATGTAAAACAAATATTTTGGTTTTTAATACGGGAATAAAAAAAATTGAAGAACATGTTGATAACTATTCTCATTGTCACCACCTAAGTGAATGTGACGATATTGCCGCCCCTGCTTTGCAGTAGTGGTCCAACAGTAGCCAAAACTCAAGAGTATCTAATATGGGCTTCACAGGTGTCTAACTTCGCACAAGATTACTCTTGGCAGATTTGTAAATAGAAGGGTAATGACGCTTCTATCTCAATGGATTGTTCACAAGATATTCAGTTAAGTGAAAACAATACTGCATTGGCTGAGCACGTTAATTCTAGAATTTGCCGACAACTTTTGTGAAGAGTTAAGCAATGATTAATCATAGCTCGTTCAAGCCCCCACCTCTGATTTACTCAGTGGAATTCTTATTATTCTGGTATAGCTCTGTTTAGAGTGTGTGTAGTAAGTTGACTGAGACAAACATGCAGTAACTTTAAAATGATTAAATCGAAGTTAATTTTGTAAAATTACAGAAGACTAAATTTACTAATTGTCGTACATTTTAGATAGCTATAGAGATTTATTTGGTCCAGTCTGAGTAGAGCAGAAGGTGGGGTATATGAGAAAGAAAGGGGTTAGAATAAACTCCACGAGTGAAATAGATTAAGGTGAAGATCCGTCTCTGGAATGAGTGGTTTCTCTAGTCCAGCCTATCTTTACAACAATCTTTAGAAGAAGACGATCTGTCACACTTCCCTATAATGTTAATCATAAGTTATCTACACACACACACAGTTATGTGACAACAGGACACACAAACGTAAAAAACTATGGTAAAATGGATATGGGTCTGACCAACACGCTAAATTAAGTTTTTGTTTAGTTTATTATCACTTAAACATTACAACATCAAACATCTACAACTCAATATATTCATGTTTACAGACCTAGGAAAATAACCCCATAAGTGCCCTCCCCTCTGTTGAGAAAAGACCCCACAGGAAGTTAATAACCCAAAAGGTCAAAGATTAGCACTAGGGTATAGAATAGACAGTATAGTAAAGAACAAAGTTTCTACTTAAGCTATCCAGGTTAGCGAACACACAAAAAAAGAAGTGGATACAATGATTGTAACAAAGGAAAACATTTTTCTCTCTCTCTGTCTTTCACTCTGTCATTCTGTGGCAACAAACACACTTGCTTACCCAATACTTGGTGTAGGTATCCCTTGGAAAAACAATAACAATAGTATAAACCCATAGTGTCAGGTAGGGTGCCCAAATATAGCCCCAGACCAGCCTTGGTATTTAATAATAATTTCAAGGTAGTCGCCAAAATTGGTGAGTTAATTTTTTCTGGATGAGTCCTGTATCACCGCATAACAATGACAATCCTATGCTAACACGCGTAAGTGTGATCTCTTATCCTCTCCGTCCTCTTATTAAATTAAAAGACTCACGGTATTTTATGCTAATACTATCGCGCTTCTCTTAGCAAGTAGGGATTTGGGTTTTAGGCATGCAGCCGTCCCCCCACATCCGGCAAAACACTCAGCGCACGATGTCAGTTATAATTTAATTATGACTACGCCCTTAACAAATATCGCCTGTCATTACTAGCTAGTTGATTGTTGGCGTCTATCGTTTTTAACACATGATATAAACACTAGTCATTAAAAAAAATTTCACACAAAGAAATATAATGCGCATACTACTCTGTCACTTTATCCGTCACTCTTAACATTATACTTAAGTCAGCTAAAAATGGTTGATGGATTTTACATTACTAAACTACTGGTAAGAGAATATCTGCGCGTGTACTATTTCGCTGGTCTTAACGCTCGGGAATAGCAGTGAATAAAATGGTAAAACTTGTAACATATTTAATACTTAAGCACAACTTAAATTATTACCACAATCAGAAATTTAAATCCCCACGGGACAATTTAACACATTTAGCGAATAAAATGGTTCATAGTCTTGCGTGATTAGATTTATCCAAAATTTCTGAGAGACTGATAACTGACTAGGAGAGAAGGCAGTATATATTCAGATTTTGTGAAATTATCTCATAAGGATGCGATACTTCACACCTTCTGGGTTGCGGGGAATTCAGAAATCTAAGTTTCCCGAGATGAAAGGTTTTGCTATTCGCTCTACTGGCATTTGCCGACGAACATCATACGACGTGAGCCGTACGAACGGGCCGTATTAGATTGTCTCCCCCTGCCGTATCAAATACTAAAGTCCCCTGAAAATGTAAACATCAAAGGTACGGGAATAGTATTGTCGCCATTGATTCTTCAAACAAACAAACCGTTTATTTCTACGCGCGTCTGTCTAGTTGCCGATAATTGGCAAATCAGCTAGCGTGAGAACTCAGGTAAGCAAACGTGATTCACTCCCCTTCGTTAGCGCAAGAAAGACAGGAAAAATAGGCGTGGCTACAAATTATTAGTCAGACAAACAACGAAATTGCGTGGTTTTTTCGTAGCAACATTAAAACACTAATTGAGGAAGCCAGGTGATCGGATTTCTGAGGATATATTTACATTTCCCCGTCACACTAATCACTTAAGTTTTAACAGTTTGAAAATAATTGAATTGTTTAACAGAAAAGGTTCATCATTGATGGATATTAGGTTCTTTGGAAAAGAAAGTTCACTTCGGCAGCTTATATATTGCACTTAGTTGTCAGTGGTTGTTTCTGCTCCCGCTGGGTTGGTTCGTCGCTGGTCAAGGATGTAGGGTGCAGCTCGTTCCCAGGGGTGTCAGGGAGAGTCTACAAAGTTGATTCCTCGTCTTAAAGTTCAGGCCACTGTTCCCTTCTTGTTCCAGAGGTAGGACCCTTCAACTGGTACCACCACCAACAACTATGATAAAAGAATAGAATCAAAATGCTCTGCTGAGCATTGCGTTTCCCGACACATACGTATATGTCCCCTTTCTTATTCCACCATCCCATTTACTCAGAATTTACCCTCGATGAGAATTAACTTTAATCCCTCGATAGAAAACGTTCTTTACATTTAAATTGAATAGCTTTTATAGTTACTTTATATTTAAATGATAAGGTTAATAATACAGATAGAATATGTTTTCATTTATGTTTACACTGATTTGAAAAGTTTGAAACTTCCATTAATTTTAAAGTGAATATGTTAACATCGACATTTACATTGGTTTAAAACTGTAAGTATTATAATTAAAATGTACATCATTTCTTTCATCTTTCCCTTCCTGCTCCATATGGAACTTGGGGCAACAAAGCATTCGCTAGCCCGTGCAGTGGTGGTTCATGAAATCATCATTCTATGCGCTGAGGTTGTCAGACTCAAATGACTGGGACATCCACTAGCGATTTTCACACATTAATATTCACATGGTAATATATACATATTAGTTCACATGTTAGTAATGAAAATATAGAATGTAAAATGACAACGTACGCCAATCATGGATCACAGACTTTTTGCTGAGATGAATTAAGTTAAGGCACTAGCCAATGCCTTTATACACGTGTACTTGGGGTCGTAATTTTAACTTTAATTCCCTCTCTGACTCCTCAGATATTCCGGTTTTCCTTATTTAAAATTATAGAGATTTCCTGGCTGTTTTGTTTCATGATAATTACTCCAATAAAAGGTCCGGTCTGATAAAATAGAATTCTTAATTCTAGGCTTCACTCTGGCAAGGTCTGGTTGTGTCGTCTTGGCAAGCGATCGTCACAGTGTCTTAACACTGATACGTGTCAGGCTATATTCACTGTCCTGTTTGTGACGAAGCTATGAAAGCGCCAATCGTTTGAAACAAAAAGGATGTCGATTTCAAAATAATCCTTACATGGAAACATTTTGAACGTAATGTAGGGGTCAAGTCTTCCGTAAATGGTATGAAAATATCCGATCCTTATCAGGCGAACTCACCAACATATCTGTAAACTCATACGACAATGTGTTTCAGATATAACAAATTATTACTTTATCGAAAGTAATCTTGTCATAGCAAGTCGGACAGGAAGTGATTAGTTAATCCTTGTCTGTCCAAAATGGGTCACCCAGACAAGTAATCTCTTATCTGTCCCGTACTCTGGCCTTATCAGCAATTAGACAAATACGCTGGCGATTTTTAGTGTTAATCGGTAGCGATCAAGGTTGGGTACACGAGAATATGCCTGACGTTAATATTATCTCTGCTGCTTCTTGCAAAGCTCTAGGGAAAGGACGGGTAACAAACAGGCGTGGTGACGTATCAGTGAGAGGAGTGTAAGAAGGAAAATACAAAATATCTGCTATAGTGGACAGAGAAAGAAAAGGATGCGACTCGGAAAAACTCGCAATAAAACCAGTACAAAAATGTAACTGATTACTGCCGTAGTGAAAGAGAGATCGGAAAGAGGTCGCCCCAAAATCCATCTTGTGACAGTGAATAGTATCTGATAAAGAGACAATTACAGCGAAATTGCTTGAATATGTATTAAATATGTGTACAAGTGTTTAGAGATGTATAAATACCCACACTTAATGTGCACTAAGAATAAGGAGGCTTTAGATCTGAATAGAGAAATCCTAAACAAAACTTCCAGGTGAACTAACGATCTATTACAGTTCCGATTAATTAGTATCTGAAGATCCCAGTGATAATATGAACTATCCGGCCGATTAAAACTGCAGACAATCAAGTTGCTCTTCTGATGGACAATCAGATGTTCACACCTAACATTATTTTTCCACAAGCAATTGAATAAATAAAATCACCGTTAATTATTGTGGTTTTTTTCATTTAATTCTCTTCATTTGACTTGCTTTTACTCTTGTGCTTAAATATTGTGCTAACAGTTTCAATTGCATGACTACTAAAATATCCAGCAAGTTATTATTATAATTATTAAAACCCATGAGGCTTTCGAGATGTGGATATATAAAAATGGGGCTCATCTCATGGAATGAGAAGAAAAGAAATAAAGAGGTCATAGAAAACCTAGGAATGAAAAGATAATTAATAAAGAAGATCAAAATTAGACAGCTAACATGTTTTGGCCATAAAATAAGACGTAATACCTTACTGAAGACAATAATGCAAGAAATAGTTAAAGGGAAACGTGCAAGAGAAAGACATCGCTATAAGTGGGAAGATAACATCAAGAGATGGACAGGAAAGAATCAGTCTGAGTGCACCATCAAGACAAGAGACAGAAAACGTTAGAAATCTACGAGTATTAGAGCCAATCTTCGTTTTAGAGATAAAACTGATGATGATGAAGTATGAATGAATGATTGAATAAACCTAGGTATGTTGTTCACATTATGGTGATAAATGTCTTAATTACAGAATCAATAAATACATTTAAAAAAAATCAAAACCACTCAGCTTGCAATGAATCAAACGTTTACAGCAAAAAACAAGCAAAGCCATCTTTTCTGTGTAATATATTCAAGATCTCTCAATTACTTCTTTATCCATTTATGTCTGTGTGCAGTTCTCGTCGCTACATGTTTTTCTTATTCTACCTCTATTTCTATTTCCCTGGCGTTTAAAAAACAGGATCGGCCTTGCATGCAATGCTGTGACGTATAATGAAAATCTAATCTACAGCATCCGACAGCCTTTGCTGGTAAATGTTACGAACATACCCATTGCCCGTTCCTTCCGAAAAGTGGGTGACATGTGTTCACTATAGTCACGACTTGCACGTGAAAATCAAATTTCAGCAATGCTATCAACAGGCTTTGCCATAGGAAGCATTTTCAAACATGCATTATTTCCCTTTCCACCACGTGCATTTGATTGACCTTGGAGGTACACACACGTAACGCAGATTTGATTTATTGTCAGATTAACAAACATTGTTTAAGCATGCAACAAAATGCAGCAAAACTTTTTTGACTGAGTGTTCAGGTTTAAAAAAAAACAGCTTAGTTGAAATGACCTAAAAATTGAAAGTGGCCTTTAACTTTTTTTGAGCAGTATATATATATATATATATATATATATATATATATATATATATATATATATATATATATATATATATATATATATATATATATATATATATATATATATATATATATATATATATATATATATATATTTTTTTTTTTTTCTCTAACCAGCGACACTCGAGCTTTCCAGCTCTTTTGGCCCAATGACATGTCATTGCCAGGCTGGGGGGTGGGGGGCTGTGGACTTTCCTTCCAACCCGGTCTTACACCAGCGCGGCTCCCATATATATATATATATATATATATATATATATATATATATATATATATATATATATATATATATATATATATATATATATATATATATATATATATATACAGTAGAACTCCATTTATCCGAACCCCAATTATCCGAACATCCAATTATCCGAACACTTTTTCCAGAAAAAAAAAATCAGGCGCAACCAGTCACGTTAGACTCCATTTCTGAATCTTTTGATGCAACAAGCTTCAAATGTGTGCGAACAATTTGTAGAGGATGGAATGGGCTAATGGTCAGTCGCTTACGTACAGGAAGTCAGTTAGATCATAAAGTCAGTTAATATCTGGTTTACCAATCCAGTGTATGTTCTAGGCAGAACACTGGCTAAACAGACAGTTCAACTTAAAATAATTGTGTCTGCTACTACAGCAGAATAATTTTGGTGTACAAGTATTTCTCTGTTCGATATGGCATCTTCCAGTAGGCCTAAAGCATATAAAAGGAACCGCAATGTTTTGTCAATTGAAACGAAAACAGAAATTGTCAAGAGACTAGGAAAAGGTGAAACTGTTTCTTCACTTGCGAGGATTTTCAATGTTGGGAAAGCTACCGTCTCTGACATCAAAAGTAACAAGGATAAAATTATGAGTTTTGCATCGAAATTGGATAGTTAAAATGGGTCGAAGAAACGTAAAACCATGAGGAATGCGAAAGATTTGAAATTGGAAGAGGCTTTGTATAAATGATTTGTGCAAAGAAGAAGCAAAGGGTAACCTATCTCTGGCTCTCTATTGTGTGAAAAGGCACTTCAGTTCAACAATCAACTTGACGGTCCTCCTGACTTTAAGGCTAGCCAGGGATTGTTAAGAAACTTGAAATCTCGTCATGGCATACGAGAATTGGAGATTCAAGGGGAATTTTTACCTAGCGATGCAACTGCCGCTGAAAATTTTAAAGAAACTTTCTTGGCTATTTTGGAAGAAGAAGGTTATTTACTCGGTGATGTGTATAATGCCGATGAGACTGGCTTATACTGGAAATCATTGCCTCAAAAATCACTTGCATCTCAGAGCGAAGCAGCTGCCACAGGGTTTAAAAAGTGCAAAGAGAGAGTAACAATTTTGGTAGCCGCGAATGCCAGTGGAAGTCATCGTTTACCGGTGCTAATGATCGGCAAAGCCAAAAAACCATGTCGTTTAAAGAATGTGACATGTCTCCCATTGTGCTACAAAGCACAGAAGAGTGCTTGGATAAATAGTGAAATATTTCTTGATTGGTATACAAATCAGTTCCTCCCAAATGTGAAGAGGTTGAGAGAACAAGAAAAGAAAACTGGAAAAGTAATTCTTCTACTGGACAATGCACCATCTCATCCAGAGACGGATTCATTGAATGCAGTTGATGCAAATTTTAAAGTAATTTTTCTACCTCCCAATGTAACAGCACTGATTCAACCAATGGATCAGGGTGTTATAGCAAACGCTTAAAAAGATGTACAAGAAGGAAGTCTTGCGTCGTTTATTGTTGGCTGAAGATGAAGAAAGTGTGGTGGCGTTTTCCAAAAAGCTTAATCTCAAAGACTGCTGCTATATGTTAGCTGATGCTTGGACCACCCTGTCACAAGATAATCTCAACAAGGCTTGGAATAGATTGCTTGGGAAAAAAGGAGGAAATGAAACTACTGCAGTGGACACAAATGATGATGGAATAAATGAAGTTGTGGAACTGTTTCAAGCAATGCCCGCATTTTCGGACTGTGACAAAGATGATGCACACATGTGGCTAGAAGTTGATAATGATTCTGGTTTTCAGTTTTTGAATGACGAAGAAATTTTGTCTTTTGTGCAAGAAGAAAACCAAATACATGTAGTGACCGATGATGAAGACTCCTCAGATGTACATGATGTACTTGTAGATTATGAAGAAAACCCAAAACGTCGACCAAATCCTGAAGAGGCCTTTATAGCACTAGAAACAGCGATGGCTTGGTACGAGCAAGAAGATGACAGCTGTCCTACACAGATTCTGCTGTTGAAGACAATGCGGGACTTAGCAGCCAAAAGGAGACTATCCAGTTTGGTGCAAAAGAGGATTCCTCATTATTTTAAATAGTGGGCTACATCTGTGCAAGTACATATATACGTTAGTTGCACCTGATTTTGAATCGTTTGTAATGTTATTTTGATAACATTTCTCTTTCTTAAAAAAAAAAAATTAATACAAGTAGTACATGCACTGCAGTGTAATGAAAGATTTTGGTGATACAGTGATCTAATACAGTGTGGGTATTATTATTACAGTACAAGTAAATATGTTTTATAGAGTATTTTCCTTGTGATGGTTAATTATATTGAGAAATATGTGTACATGTACTCGATACATTATGTAATCCAATTATCCGAACATTTGATTATCCGAACGATGCTCGGTCCCATGGGGTTCGGATAAATGGAGTTCTACTGTATATATATCTATATAAATATATATATATATATATATATATATATATATATATATATATATATATATATATATATATATATATATATATATATATATATATATATATATATATATATATATATATATATATATATATATATATATATATATATATATATATATATATATATATACGAGAGGCGTTCAGAAAGTAATGGACCACATCGTTTTTCTCAGGAGCTGTTTATTCAAAAAGCATGAAATTTATACACAATATACATGGATATATCATGTAAACATCGGTATTATTCAACATAATCTTCATCAACTTGTACGGCTTTATGCCAGCGCGAAACAAGTGCATGTATTCCAAGCCCGTACCAGATTTTGTCTTGATCATGTAGCCATTTCTTCGCTGCATGAATCACTCCTTCATCATCTTCAAACCTTGTCCCACGGAGTGCATCTTTAAGTGGACCAAACAGATGAAAATCAGAGTGTGCCAAATCGGGACTATAGGGTGGATAGGGTAGTACAGTCCAACCCAATTTGGTGATTGCTTCCCGTGTTGCCAGACTTGTGTGAGGTCGCGCATTGTCGTGAAGGAGAAGCAGGTCTGCTGGATTCTTGTGCTGCCGAACTCTGCGAAAACGTTGATAGAGTTTTATTAATGTCTTAATGTAGGCTTGCGAATTGATTGTCTCTCCGCTTGGCGTAACGTCCACAAGAATCACGCCTTCAATGTCCCAAAAGACAGTGATCATGACCTTTCCAGCTGAAGGATTTGTCTTGAATTTTCTTTCTTCGTGGTGATTGCGGATGATGCCACTCCATTGACTGTCTTTTTGTCTCAGGTTCAAAATGATGTGCCCAGGTTTCGTCACCTGTAACGATCTTAGCCAAAATGTTCTCTACATCAGCATTGAAACGCTCCAATAATTCAGAAGAAATTTCTTTCCTTTTTAATCGGTGGTCATTTGTGAGACTTCGACGAACCCATCTTGTGCAAACCTTAGAAAATCTGAGTTTTTATAACTGCATTTGCACTACCAATGCTGACTGACAGCTGTAAGGCCAATTTTTGAGTAGTGATTCGCCTATCAGTAAGAATAATGCCCTCACGCATTTCAACATTTCTGCGTTGGTGGCTGTGGCAGGACGTCCACAGCGCGGCCGATCAAGCAGCTCCGTATCTCCACTTCCTGATTCTTTGATTCTCTGAACCCAGTGACTGACTGTACTCCTGTCGACTACAAAACTTCCATACACATCACATAAACGCTTGTGAATGTTCACAACAGTGTCCTTCTCTGCAACGAGAAATTCTATCACAATTCGCTGCTTATAACGCAAGTTGCTAACACGCTTCATTTCAACGGTTTAGGGCAGCCGTATTATTTGGCCGGTTGCAGTGCAATTTGGTGCACACAATTAGCACATGCCATATTTAAAGTGTGCAAAATTTCATGCTTCTATCTTCATTATTAGCTGAGAAAAACGATGTGGTGCATTACTTTCTGAACGCCCCTCGTGTGTGTGTGTATATATATATATATATATATATATATATATATGTAGCCTTTTTTCATAAATGTTGTTTTATCCTTAGGCTCGACCTGATCAACGGCGTACAGCGGTTTTTTTAATTGGCTTCACTTGGCCTATATTTTGGTACATTGTGGTCCATGTTGATTTTTTTCCTCCATTTACTGATTGGATTAAAGTTATATTCCTTTGGCTTACGCGACTCCCAGTTCAGTTCTTCTACTTCTACTTCTTCTACTTCTTCTACTTCTTCTTCTTCTTCTTCTTCTTCTTCTTCTTCTTCTTCTTCTTCTTCTTCTTCTTCTTCTTCTTCTTCTTCTTCTTCTTCTTCTTCTTCTTCTTCTTCTTCTTCTTCTTTTGTTTCACTTGTTCTTTTGTTTCACTTGTTCTTTTGTTTCACTTGTTCTTTTATTTCACTTGTTCTTTTGTTTCACTTGTTCTTTTGTTTCACTTGTTCTTTTATTTCACTTGTTCTTTTTTCACTTGTTCTTATGTTTCACTTGTTCTTTTATTTCACTTGTTCTTTTGTTTCACTCGTTCTTTTGTTTTCACTCGATCTTTTGTTTCACTTGTTCTTTTATTTCAATTGTTCTTTTGTTTCACTTGTTCTTTTGTTTCCCTTCTTTTGTTTCACTTGTTCTTTTATTTCAATTGTTCTTTTGTTTCACTTGTTCTTTTGTTTCACTTGTTCTTTTGCTTCACTTGTTCTTTTGTTTCACTTCTTCTTTTGTGTCACTTCTTCTTTTGTTTCACTTCTGCTTCTTTGTCGTTGTCGCCGTCGTATTTGTACTATTTTGACCACTTCTTCTTGGTCGACTTCTTCTGCCTCTTCTTGTTTTATTTCATCTACTTCGTGGTCTTCCTCATACTATTCTTCTTCTACTGTGTCTTCTTCCTCCTCCTCTTCTCTTTCTTCTTCTTTGTCTTCTTCTTCTTTCTCTTCTTCGTACCCCTCTTCTTCTACCTCTTCCTCTTCTTTTTATACGTTTGCTCTCAGATAATCACATCTATATCTCTTATAAAGCTCGAAATTCGTCTCATACTTCTCTCGTCACCTTATAGTTCTTCCCTAAACTGGGTTGGTTGGACAAAGCCATACTGTCACTCTGCTCCTCTTATAAAGCCAACAGTCTTAGAGGACACGTAAATGAAGTAAATAAGAAAAACGTAGACAAAAAAAAAATTAAAAAATGGAGACTGAAGGTGCAAAGTAGGACCAGTAAGAGCTTTCGTCTGCAAGTAAAGTAATCATTACCGCAACAAATCAATTTTTGAGACCGGAAATAGTATTCGTCTGAGAACTTCAAACTTTTCCCCCCTCATTTCTCATTGCCTTCAACAGAGAAAGGTATCATTGAAAGGGAGAAGGGTGAATCCTTGGAACTACTTGGAAAGCCTCTTAATGGTTTTTTGTGGCAAAGTCCATTTTAAGAATGATACATTACCAAAATGGAGCGCTCGAAAATGGAACAGGCTCTCTGCTGCAAATGTTCCTTGACCCATGGCTTTATTAGAATGTAACCCGATTCCAGTTTACCAGTATGTGTTACCGTGGACCGATACGAAGAGCAAATAATAGTAACAGTATAACTTACCAAGCTTGTCATAAAAGCGTTTAAGGAAGGTTGGGTTTCGGAATCGGCTGCCTCATTCTGTTGAAAACATTTATCTACAAAAACATCAATAAGCAACATGGGCAGGTCAACTAAAAAGAATAATTCAACCCAGACATCCAAAACAGCAGAAGGTTCTCTGGTAAAGTGGCGCATGAACACACACATACAGAGAGAGAGAGAGAGAGAGAGAGAGAGAGAGAGAGAGAGAGAGAGAGAGAGAGAGAGAGAGAGAGAGAGAGACAGACAGAGAGACAGAGTCAGAGAGACAGACAGACAGACAGACAGAGATAGAGACAGAGAGAGAGAGAGAGACAGACACTCAGAGACAGTGAGAGAAAGCTGAAAGGAGTCTGTTACTGACTAACCTTTTTTTCTTCTAGGAAAATCTCCAGTTTCGGAACCTGGAATGTTCGTACATTGAAGAACATGGGACAACTGCACAGCTGGCAGCAGAAACGTGCAACTAGAGGGTCGATTTGCTTGGACTGAGCGAAAGAAGGTGGAAGGGGATAAGAAGAAGCACACTAATCACAGGAAAAATGGTGATGTTCTCAGCACGTGAAGAGGTAAAGTCAGACAGAAGAATATATGGAGACGAGAGCGAGAGACAGAAAGGAAAATAACGAGGAAGATATAGAAAGACCTTGACCTGATGGCACGCGACATAAATACTTGGCATGTGCTTGTAGAAGGCCTATGGTGCTTGTCCAGCTAAAGAGTATTGATAGATTGTTTGAACCCGATTATGGGATCAGCTCCCTTCAGTGCAGGAGCCGTCTTCAGTTTGTATCCAGTACCTGGGCAGGTGAACGTCCTATTGGCAAATGGGTTAGAGCGCTTGCCACTCGGCAGCAAGTTACCGGGTCCTGGGATAGAACCTGGTATGTTCACACTCCAGTATACCCAGCTGCAAATGGGGGCTTGAATCTGCTCATTGGGTTAAGAAGGGCAAAAGCAGCGAGGAAGGGAATAGGTTACCCCACCTCATTAACAGCTTGATCTAGTATAGCGAGGTCTCTAACACTTCATCTTCCTGCGGCAGTATCTGTTAGGTGACTAACTGTACCCTGTTACCTGGGCAGGCAGGGTAATGTTTAATAATACAGCTTCATTCCATTGCACCTTTCAGCTCCCTACAGAGCATAGTCAGTCAATTCGTTGACGCAAAGCCCTTCCTGTCGCGTGTTCAAAGCTTGTCCGTGTCTTGCCTGACTCTTTTCCATCCGTTCCTAATTTTTTGTTTTTCTCTATAATTTTTCGGTCTACCCCTATCTTTTCCCCCCTGATTATTCCAGAACAAGGATTACCCTACAATGCTATTATCTGATTCCCCCCCCCCCTCAATATCTGACCTATCAGACCCCAAAATCTTGTCAGCATTTCTTGTTCTATTAGCATGTGCCTCTTTCCATCAGCTCCACTTTGATGATCTTGTTATACCCTTTAAATCATTCTCTTGTTCGCAAACATCCATTTATGAATGGCTCTAACTTACTAAACCCCTGTGTGAAAAACAACTATTAAAGCCATATTCAAGTCCAAATGGGGCAGAAAACACCCAGGTCACATAAAATATGATGGTTATCACCAGCTATCTAGTCGAGACCAGGTCATTATTTTCCGCTTACATACTGGTCACAATAGGTTGAGGTACCATCTATACCACAAGAGCAGGATTGGTCCAATAGATTTGTGCGCCTGTGGCATCAGCCCATGACAACCGAACATCTGCTCCAGGCCTGCCCAACTTACAACAGTGAATTGAGTAGTATATACCAATAACCTACGTCTCTCATAAAAATTTTTTTTTCGAGATGTCTAGAACCTTGAGCTGGCCCCTACCTTTATTAGAGTCATCAATATAGAAGTCAAGTCTGAGGGCGAACGAGATGTCTAGAACCTTGAGCTGGCCACTACCTTTATTAGAGTCATCAATATAGAAGTCAAGTCTGAGGGCGAACGAGATGTCTAGAACCTTGAGCTGACCACTACATTTATTAGAGTCATCAATATAGAAGTCAAGTCTGAGGGCGAACGAGATGTCTAGAACCTTGAGCTGGTCACTACCTTTATTAGAGTCATCAATATAGAAGTCAAGTCTGAGCACGAACGAGATGTCTAGATCCTTGAGCTGACCACTACCTTTATTATAGTCATCAATATAGAAGTCAAGTCTGAGGGTGAACGAGATGTCTAGAACCTTGAGCTGACCACTACCTTTATTAGAGTCATCAATATAGAAGTCAAGTCTGAGGGCGAACGAGATGTCTAGAACCTTGAGCTGACCACTACCTTTATTAGAGTCATCAATATAGAAGTCAAGTCTGAGGGCGAACGAGATGTCTAGAACCTTCAGCTGACCACTACCTTTATTAGAGTCATCAATAAAGAAGTCAAGTCTGAGGGCGAACGAGATGTCTAGAACCTTGAGCTGACCACTACCTTTATTAGAGTCATCAATATAGAAGTCAAGTCTGAGGGCGAACGAGATGTCTAGAATCTTGAGCTGGCTGCTACCTTTATTAGAGTAATGTAGAAGTCTGAGGGTCAAGAAAGAAGAAGAAGAAACGCATGTGTTACCAGGACTCGAAAGAGCAGCAAATAATATTAAAACTGAACCCTACCAGTCATCTCGTAAAAAGCGATAAAGGAGGGTAAACCATTTCTTCTTCTTCTTCTTCTTTCGTTCGCTTGAAATATATTGTCTATATCTGCAATGTTGTTTCTTGTATAAACTTCACTGTCTTTTGTAGTTCATACAGAGGTCCATATAGTTTTGCTTCCAGTGTTGTTTCTCTGGGCCAGTGGGTTTGCCTCAATATATCATATTCGGGACAACCTTGAAGTACGTGCTCCGCAGTCTGGGGTGCCTGTCCACATGTACACATGGCTGAATTGCCAATCTTGAATTTTGTATACATGTGGCTGCGGAGGCGGTTGTGTCCTGTTCTGAGGCGCAGAATGACTATTTGTTCTGATCTGTTCATAGCTTGGTAGTCATCCTGCGTTGATGTTGGTGGCTTTCTGATAGATTTGATCATCTTTTTCTTCTGATGGTACGTAACTGGTACATCCGGTTGCTCGTCTGCAGCACCTTCTTTAGCCAGTCCGTCTGCTCTCTCGTTTCCTGGTATTCCACAATGAGACGGTATCCACTGCATGGCGACCCTGCGCTGGTTGCACAGTTCAGAAAGTAGGGCTTGTATACCTGGCAATTTTCTGGACTGAAGTGCTTGGAGTGCTGATCTTGCATCTGTCAGGAATACTACAGGCTGTGGACCGAGATTGGTGTTCAGTAGTTTCTCAGTTGCCACCTTGATTGCCTGGACTTCTGCATCATAGTTGTTACAGAATGGGGAGGATACAAGCACTGAGAGAACGCAGAGACACAAAAGTGCTAACACAGGCAGAAAAGTTCCTCTGTATGCCGAGCCATCCAATGAAGGACAGATTCCAAAACCTAGCAATGGGGCGACTGAAAAGAAGCAGCTTTATCCACCAGGCCAAACGATTTCATAGACAAACCTCAGACCTGCCTGAAGTTAACAGCCCCCTAAAGTCTGTGCCAGAACAAACCCCTTGGAGAGAGGAGCATGGACTACCAGTACACATCCACACGAAAGTGAAAGGAATATTCGACAGGGATGAACAGAACAGCATGCAACGTAGGACAGTCACTCTCAGTTTCCTGGATGATGAATACCCACAGGACCTCTGGGTCCGAGTATACACGGATGGGTCAGCACAGAATGCAGTAAAGAATGGAGGAGCAGGAGTGTACATAGAATACCCAAACAACACTAGGGATACGGTCAGAGTACCAACAGGGTAAACCATTTAAAACCGCATAAACTTAACGAACAACATGAGCAAGTCAACTAAAGGAAACAAATCAATTCAGCTACCCACACAGAAGAAGGTCCTTTAGTAAGGAGGCTCATGACGCAACCCAGACAAAAGCCGAAAAGAGTTGGGATTGCTACTCACCTAGTTTCTTCTAGGAAAGTTTCCTGAATTGGCATCTGGAATGTTCGTACTTTAAACGAACAAATGAAAACTGCAAGGCTGGCAGCAGAAGTGAAGAATTACAAGGAGACCCAAGAACATGCGAAGAACAGAACTGAAGACAGACGTCAGGGTGATGACGTCAAGGTGATGACGTCAAGGTGATGACGTCAAGGTGATGACGTTTGGTTTTGTTTTGTTTTAAGGACTATCTTCATTGCACACGGACAACTCCATCGGCGCTCCGATCTCCTCCCTTAGATCACACAAGGAGGATCTCAGCGCAGTGCGCGAACTTCGTAGCACCGGCGAGAATCCCATTGTGTGTATATAGGAATCACACATTCTATAAATTCTTTTGTGCTGGGTAGGTTTCTAATTTTAAAATTTTGTCAGGGTACCGGCCTTATGGCCTACTCTTTACGATTTCCAACTGCCGTCGGATTTTTAACGTGTGCAACTTGCACATGGGACCTCCTATTCTTTTTCGCCCTTATCAGAGAAGGATAGGCATCCGATCTCACTACCCAGTAGACCGGGGGTGGGGGGGGGGGGGGGGGGGTATGACATCATTAGGACCACTGGTTCTGAAAAAAAAAATTTTCATAAATTATAATCCCTGTACTGGGAATCGAACCCGGTACCTCTAGAATTTGAGGCGGACCCCAAACCTCTTAGCCACTCCGACACCCGAAGGGGATGAAGAAAAACGATCTTGAAAGGATGGAACCGAACATGAAGACTTGGCATAAGCTTGTTGAAGGGTAACAAATGTTCAGTATACGCTCCTCGTCACTCACAATACGCTACAAAAGGTCTGGGATGAATTAAACTACACGACTGACTGAACAGTCCCAATTAAGATGGTTTGGCCATGTCTGCAGAATGGGAGAAGATCGGATACCACGACAAGCATGGGAAACAAAGAGCCAAGGATCCAGACCCCGAGGACGACCCAGAGTCCGCTGGGAGGACAACATTAGACAATCTTTGAAGGATCGAGGACTAGAATGGAACCAGGCCAGGAGGAAGAGAGCCGATAGGATAGTCTGGCGCTCTCTCTTCCAAACCTCTACACCTCACGGTAGAATGGGAACGACTAAGTAAGTAAGTAAGACTGACGCGGAAAGGTGGTTCAAGTAACAAGAAGAGACATGGTCCGCAACCAGACGATACGTCATGGCCTAAAAACCCAACCTCTGCAGACCCAAGTAGAACAGTCCCAACTAAGATAATTTAGCCAGGTCTGCAGAATGGGAGAAGATCGGCTGCAAAGACAGGTATGGGAGGCTAAGAGCCAGGGATCCAGACCCCCAGGACGATTCAGAGCTCGCTATGAGAACAACATTAGACAATCTCTGAAGGACCGAGGACTAGAATGGAACCAGGCCAGAAGGAAGACAGCAGATAGGATAGTATGGCTCTCTCTCTTACAAACCTCTACACTTCACGGTAGAAGAGGAACGACCAAGTAAGTAAGATTGACGTGTGCCGAGGGATACAATGGTAAGTGTTGAACGTTTGTAAGATAAAAAAAAAATAATTGTGATATTTCGTTTACAAACTGGTTTAGACTACATGTTCATCTGAGACCAAGTTACTGAGTAATACATTTTTTGAAAGCGTTCAATTCTTTTAGAATCACTCTGCTTTAAGACAGATGCACCACCAGTAATCTATGTTGGATGGGTGGTTAGGGATCAATGCTCCTTACTGCCCGGTAGGGTAGATCACGTCATTCTGCCCCTACCTTACACTCTTGAATGAATTGTAAAAAATTGACAACTTCCCAGATCTTTCACCTAATTTAGTTCAAGATTAACAGAATAAAATTAAACAGACAGACAAGCTTGGACATATTCAACACTTACTTCTTTGTTTCATGATCAAAGCCGGTCATTTTCTATGGACGTTCCTCAATAGAAAGCCGGAAACATGACGTTCATTTTAGATTAATCAATATGGAACCGGAAGGAGACCATTTTTGATGGGCTCGCTTAAGACAGTGCAATTTCCGATCCGCTCGTGTCTTGATTAAACATATCTTCTAATCTATTTACCGATTCGCTGTCTAGATTTCTGAACTCAAAGAGCATCTTTTTATAGCACACGGAAAAGGATGACATAAAAATAAGGAGAAGGGGTAAATTAAAATAGAGGTAAGGGGACAAGAGAAAATAGAGGATAGGCGAAGAAGTACTGTGAGTGAGGGTAATATAGATACCTCAGTAACATGAGTTTGCAGACAAGAAGGCCTGGAGGGAGAGAGAGAGAAACAGTGAGCTTAGAGAAAGTGATGGAGGCTGTGAGAGGAACTGTAAGTTTTCAGAGAAAATGTCAGAGAGGGAGAGATGAAGATCGAGGCTAAAGAGACATGTTAAAGAGGAAGAGCGGGGACTAATGAGGTTAAAGACAGATATCAGAGAGGAAGAGATCGAAACAGTAAGGTTATCAGAGAGAAAGTCAGACAGGTAGGGAGACGACCAGTGAGTGTCGTAGATTTTTGATAGGGGAATTAAGACTTGGGTTGGTCCCTTCTGAATAGATTAGAATGAGTGATAGCCACAGTGAGAGATAATAACAGAAATAGATTTCCACGAGTGAGATGGTAGAAATCAATAGAGGCTGTCTCTGAAATCGAGAATCTTTTCTCTCTTTTAGCCTATCTTCTACAACAGATCTAGAGGAGTCAGACAGTCTATTGACTACATATATTAATATATATATATTACCACTCACGTGCACACGCACACAATTGACGACATGTAGACGCACGCACGTGGGAAAACTATAAGTGATTATATAGATATTTTGGAACGAGCTGACCCGACACACTGATTAAGTTCAAGGGAATTTTTAATTATCAGAAAATCCCATCACAACACATAAAATAACATCAAAGCATATACAAATAGTCATAAAGTCAATAAAAATGCTACAAGGATGATAGACCCACAGTATGATCCTTTCCCTCGATGTTTAGCCCACAGTCCTGTTAGAAGAAAAGTGATATCCCAAAAAGTCACGGATACATTAGCGGTAATCTAATGATTTTCCCCTTTTAAAGGTATGAACAGACTTAGATATTAGTATGATCTATCCTAAGGAAAAGTATCTTGTTTGCAACAAAATTTGAATAAAGAAATGTACAAAGTGGGTGAAATTTGGTATACCATAAAAAAAGAGTCACTTGTTCCTGCTTTCTCTGGGTTCATTCATCAGGGCCCTGTCGTGCATTTCTCACTTTCTTACCCTATAGCTTGCTGTTGTTCGCCGTCTGGAGCACGTTATGACACAATCTGTTTTATCGTTTGATGAAGCGGATACCCAGCTCTGCAGATCTTAGTTTCATCCAATTTGTCCGGGGAGCGTCCTCTTCAGGCGATGATTTTGTTCAGATTTCAAGTTAGTGTCACTTTATCAGTTCAGGTAAGAATTAGTTTTCAAGCGGGCTCACAGGATCAGAATCACGAGATTTCCACTACTTAGGAACAATGTCAGGTTTGTAACTTCGATCAAAAGGTAAAATTCTTGGTCACTCCACAATGAGTAAAAATTGTCGGAAAAGTTAATGTTTGTAATCTATTACTTGCCACACGGGCTAAATGTACTTGAGATTTTTCTCTGAAAGAATTAAATCAGGCTCGATGGGCCCGTTACTTCTTTAAAATCTTTAAAGTTCTTGTAAAGGTTATAAACCAAGTCCTTCAAGGAAAGAATGTTTTAGTTCTTCACAGATATCTCTGTACTTAACGCTGGCAAAGTTTGGGTTAACCCCAGCTTTCTTCACTAAATAGAGGAAAAAACACATATAATATAATTATACATACTATGTACTTGTTGTAACTTACATTTTAAACTGCAAGCGAAGCGATTGACTTATCGCTTAAATTCCCGTGAAGTAGTTATATTTAAAAAATCAATCATCATGAATTAGAAATACATATAAATATATTTCGTCAATACTCATGAGGCATCAGTGCATTTACTAGTTAGTTTAAAATATTCTCGACTGAGTATTTAGCAGTTAAACTTAATTCCTTATAGCTACCTGGTTTTAAGCTAGAAATTATAATTTATTCTGCTTTCCACTGAAACACATCAGCTAGAGAACATAACAGACTTATAAATTAAGCACTCTGCACAAAAATCTAACTAGTGAAAAATGAAATAAGCGATTTAACACTTTAAACACTTCACAAAATACTAGATATCTAATATATAATATTTAACTCCGCACAGAACTACAGATTAATACCACGAACTAGAATCATCCAATATAATAGTAGTCTAGAACTCGGCAAAATGTTGCCCAGAAACTAAAGACTTTTCAATACACAAGATATTTCTTCTAGCCTGGCGATCTGTCTACTGCAGATTTAGGAGTACGAATGAAATCTAGTTTCAAACTCTGGTTAATATCTATTAAACAGACAAAGAGGTCCCACATTATTTCGAAAAACACGAAACAGCGCCGATCTCTCTCCTTCTCATTAACACTTTCCATAACCAGAAGACCTGCCATAAACTGCCACTTCGCGTCTTAACACCTCACTGCTTACGAAACTGGCCCAGAGTGCCGTGACAGAGGAAAATACCAGACAAATTTCTCATTCTGCGCCGTGCAGATGTCGGTTATCACACCTCACGCCGGAGAAACGTTCATGTCAGGTGAAAATGCTAGCCAAAATTCTGCTCCTATGACTGAGATAAATGAATATTCACACATTCTGTCGTCCTGCAGCACTGACATCTACGTAATAGAATGCGTATCAGTATGAGAAAGAAAAACGGTAAAGTGAGAATGGGAAAGAAAATATTTTTCGCAAACGAACGAATGCGAAAAATACAGGAAAAGGATAAAAGAGCGATAATAAAGTAAAGGCCACGGGTAGAAAAAAAAAGAAGAGAATATAGAAAATTTATTGCTCATAATCTCTATGCGACAGTGAGGTTGAAGAGATAATGTTACAGAGAGAGAGAAAGAGGGAGGACCAATGAGGTTAAAGAGAGACTGTCAGAGAGGACCAGTGGAGTTGAAAAGAGATTCTCAGAGAGGAGCAGAGTGGAAAAGTGAAGTCAGAGGAAGTTTGAGGGTGAGAAGGATAGGGTTATTCAATGGGGGGGACAGAGAGAAACAGACAGAGAGAGAGAGAGAGAGAGAGAGAGAGAGAGAGAGAGAGAGAGAAAGAAAGAAAGAAAGAAAGAAAGAGAGAAGATGCACTGAGAAAGAGAAGAAAAGACAGAAGCAAGATAGAGAGAAGAAAGAAAAAAACTATTTCACGAATGAGCGAGAAAAAGTCAGAGAAGAGAAAGTAGTGGCTAGATAGGAGGAGAAGAAGGGTAACGAAAAGAAGAAAGGAATATTTTGGATGAATATCAGGAAAAGATGACAACGAAATAACATGACTAGAAAAACAGAAAAAGCAAGTGAATGTCAGGGATGATTTTAAGTAACAATAGAAGAAGAAAAAACAGTTGAAACAATAAACACAAGAGAGGAGAGAAAGAGAGAGAGACATAGACTGGGACCAGAGTAATAAATTATTTAACACCAGTTTTTTTCTGCACCGCCTATCAACCTCTACATAAGATCACATCAGAAAAGTAATTGCTTCATTTGGTCCGACGCCATTAAACATCTGCCGGTGACATTACCGGAAATGTTTTTTCAAAGACATTTTAACTCCTCAAATGTCGGACATGCGATATCTGGGCGAGGAAAAAATCTTGACGTTACGACAGTTATAAATGTATAAATTAGTAATGTTATTACAGTGTAAAATTTTCGTGTTATTTGACACAAGAGTCCATTAATGAAACTGAATCTGTGTTTTTAGTATGTTTTGTGTTGGATTTTATTCACAACACTTTTCTGTCAGATTTTAATATTGTTTTTCTCGGAGTGGAAGAGTTAAATATCCCAACAAACATATGAGATAGCATTACTTTCACTAATCAATGCATTACCATTATCACTACCCTTTAGCTCCACAAGAAGCAAAGGCCTCCAACAATGGCCGGATTAAGAACTACGAAGGCCCTAGGCTATTAAGATATGTTGGGGTCCTTCTCCAATCTTCTCAAAGGTAAAAGGAGAAAATAAAATCGAATGGATTTCAGATAAATGTTTTCAATAATATCTTTAAAAAAAAAGAAGAAGTTTTTGTTTACAGCCCCTAGATGTTGTTAAAGTTAGTGGGGTCTGTACAAATAAAATATAATGAAAAAAAAGGAAAAAGCGGGGGTGCAAATAACTAGTAAACTACCTGCTGTACAGATACTAATACCCTGCATGCACGAGCGTACTATCGTGCACGTGTTGTTGCCGTAGAGCAATGTGTGTTATGACTCCATTGTTTTTTGTCACGTGGGCCCCTGTAAACCTGGGGGCCATAGGCCCGTGTCTAGTCGGCCTAATCAACAACAAACTATCGCTAAGCCGCTCCTGTAAACCTGGTGGCCATAGGCCCGTGTCTAGTCGGCCTAATCAACAACAAACTATCGCTAAGCCGCCCCTGTAAACCTGGTGGCCATAGGCCCGTGTCTAGTCGGCCTAATCAACAAAAAACTATCGCTAAGCCGCCCCTGTCCTGTGCTGTTCACTCAATTCACCTCCATGTCTTCTTCATTATGTTTAATTTTGTTTCCAGTTCTCTTACCCCAGGAATTTTCTCCAGTGCTGCCTTCAGTTCTTCCATCTTTATGTCATCTTCACTATCATTGATTTTCTCTTCTGTGCTAGTGGTTATCATTTCTGATGCTTCACCATGCTCACCATCAAGGAGTTCTGAGAAATATTTTTTCCATCTTTCCATTACTTCCTTCGGGGCAGTAAACAATTTGCCTTTCTTGTCCTTTATAAATTTGAGAGGGCAATGTTTTTCCTTCCTCATGTTCTTTAGGGTCTTATAGAACAATTTCTGATTTTCTTGCGCATCTTTTTCTAGCTTTTCTCCAAATTCTTCCCATGACTTCTGTTTTGCTGCTAGCACCTTGTTCTTTGCTTCTGTTCTGAGTGTCACATATTCTCTATATTTCTCAATTTTTCCTGTTGCGTTTTTACCTCCTAAGTATTGTTTCCATGCCATTTTCTTCTCTCTTATTTTCTCTTTGACTTCCTCTGTCCACCAAGGTGTCCTCTTTCTCTTGTTCCCAAGTCGGACTTCACCACATGCTTCTGCAGCAGCTGTCTTTATGATGTCCTTGAATTTAAGCCAGAGGGTTTCCAAGTCATTAGGTTGTTCTTCTGTGTTGTTCACCGCTGCAGAAATAAGCCCCTGATATCTGGTCTTAATTTCTGGCTCTCTCAGCTGATAGGTCTCCCGCTCGTTTACTTAGTTTCTTTCGTGATGTTGGGCAGTTCCTAGGCTGAGCAACTCTTTCAGTTGTTCTTTTGATTGTAAGCAGGTAGTGATCACTTCCAATCTCTGGCCCCTAGCATCCCGGATATATTTGAATGAGCTCCTCCTAACAATGGCATAGTCGATCACTGACTTCTCATTCTTTGTTGGTTCACATCTAGGGTATGCATGTATGCGCTTATGGGGGAACTTTGTGTTTGTAATGATCAGATTCTGTTTCATTATCATTGAGAGTATCTTCTCCATATCTTCCGATAACTCCACCCCATCTAGCATGGTCATTTCCAACTCTGGCATTGAAATCTCCGAGCATGATAATTTCATCTAGGCAGTCATCCACTGTCCTTTGCAGCTCGAAGAATTCCTCCTTGACCTCTGCTCTCTCATCCTCATTTGGCCCATACACTATGACCAGGTTGACTATGGTTTCTCCTTCTTTTAGTTTTACAACCATAATGCGCTCCAAGACAAAGTTCCATCCCAAGATACTATCTTTTTGGTTTTTGGCCACAACGCAAACCACACCCCCTTTAGCTCTTTCAGATGTGGGTACATCACTGTAGAGCAGCGTGTTGCCATCGAGATCAAAGACTCCTTGTCCTTTTTTCTTTGTTTCCGTTATAGCCAGGATTTCTAGTTTTGCTTTCCTCATCTCTTCCACCAGCTCCTCTTCTTTCCCATTTATACTTCTTGTGTTCCAAGTTTCATAAGTCGTAGTCCGTAGTCCGTTCCAGTTCATCGCTTTTGGAATCAGTCCGATTTTCTCTCTTGTAGTTCTCGTAATCAAAAGTTTAAAGCAAACAGGTGATCGGCCTGTTGTGCCTTTGCATGGTGGAGGGGCTGCCTCCTTACGGCCTCCATGTAGGCCGCCCTCCTTCTTTTTTCAGCCGGGCTTGTAACCGGCCTAGGCGGAGTTGAATTGGGGATCTTATCATACCAATTCCGTAGAACAGAAGGATCGAAATGGCATGACATTGTTATATAAATAGTCGAATAATTTTTAATGTTTAATTTTTGCTAAGTAGTAAATTCTTAAACAGTTTAAAAGAAAGTATTACATTCACACTTGTATGTGACATTACAGTGACATCAGAGAAGGCACTTCTTCTTCATCCTCGTCCACCCTCACTTCTACATTAATGCCATTAATAAAGGCGGTAGTCAGCTCAAGGTTCCTGCCATCTCAAAACAGTTTGTCGTTGAGAAAAGTAGGTTGTTGCCATATGCTACTCCGTTCACTGCTGTATATTGCAGATGTTCTGCTGTCATGGGGCTGGGCCACAGGTACAGATATCTATTGTACCTGTCACAAAATGTTTGTACATGTACTTTTAAGCCCCTCTCTCACTCCTTCATCCGCTTTTTATTTGGAATATTTTATGCACCTCCATTCACATTTTTTGCCCTGAAGCCGCTTCCAGACTTGTTTACGTTTCACCAGGTGAACGGTATTATTATCGAAGTAATTAGACACGTCAGCGGATAATACGTTTATCGCCTAAGCCGTCTAGCCACCTTTGATAAAGACGATCTCTATTGACACAATATGGTAGCGCACGATCAATGAAAGGAGGCTATATTGTCTGAGTGAGAAATCCGCCTGGCGGAGGCACGAAAACACTGGTGATAATGAGATAATCGTTTTCGCTAGACCATCCCTGTATCAATATTACAAAAAATCTGTCTGGGGAGATTATGTTGGGGCAGGAATGAGTTCACAGATTTGTTTGTGAGTTTGCATAAAGATGCAAACGGAAGTATTACAGCCTTATTAGAAAGAGGTCACGCGTTGAAATTTTAAATGTAATATTTTAAAACATGCGGGGGATATTATGATTTAACACCCCGACCCATTTGGTTCTAAAGAGTTTACCATTGGCTTAATTTTAGAGGCGGAATAGACTTCGACTTCCTTTGGAAAATCGTTGGAAGTAAAATCTGAGATTTGAATTTAGAAATGGAAATATAATCTAGCAAAATCAGAGTCACAGATCAGACTGCATCGCCACGTCAAGCTAGCAATTCACCAGAGCAAGAAAGAGAAGGATCGGACAAAGTATTCCAAATTTATAAGTGACAGATCGAAGTATTTGGGCAACTTTAAAACTTAAAAGTAAACCTGCATTTTTTAAATACGAAGACTGCAAACTTAAAGGACCAGGATCGAAATATTTGGGCAATTTTAACACTTAAAAAAGTATCAAGTGTATAGTATCATTTTGTGAGATATATGTACCTTGTTAATTGTAATTCAGGCAAATCATTGCATTTTGCACTGTCCTAGCATTTATTTTCTCATTTTAATATCCAGAAGAATATTGGTGATTTCTAATCATCTTCCCTGAGGTACGCAGTGTATAATCAAGAATTTAATTATTCAGAGAGGCTAACATTGGTGGGTTGACAGTGAGACAATGCGCCTGTTAATTTGCAGCCCACAAATGTACTTAGCAGAGGCATTTGTTCTCTTTATTTTGTCTAAAAATCGTGGAACGAAGCTATCAGACTGTTCGTGAGACGAAGCTGAAAGACGAAAGTTCTACGCTAAAAGCATGGAATTAACACTAACCGCATAAATTGGACGTTGTGTGAAGAAGTGCCCTTATCACAGAAGAAGTGACGAAACCACGGCTGCAGGACGCACCTAGTCAGTTAAGTTCTGATTAAAAAGGAAACAGCAAAAGGACAATCTTTTTTTCTGTAAAATCCTCATCTAAGTCTCAGTAAAGACAAAAATTGATTTACATCTAAATTTCACCATCATTCCATTTATTTTAACCTGTTAAAACTAATTGATTATTAAATTGAAGTAATTTAAGTTGAAGTAACAAGAAGACACATGGTACGCTACCAGACGATACGTCAATGCCTTAAATCCTACCCCCTGCAGACCCAAGTACAACAGTCCCAATTAAGATGGTTTGGCCATGTCTGCAGAATGGGAGAAGATCGGATACCACGACAAGCATGGGAAACAAAGAGCCAAGGATCCAGACCCCGAGGACGACCCAGAGTCCGCTGGGAGGACAACATTAGACAAACTTTGAAGGACCGAGGACTAGAATGGAACCAGGCCAGGAGGAAGACAGCCGATAGGATAGTCTGGCGCTCTCTCTTCCAAACCTCTACACCTCACGGTAGAAGGGGAACGACTAAGTAAGTAAGTAAGTAAGATTATTAAATTTGTTACATGTTATTTTAAAACTAAACAATCATTGTTTATTCAGTTATTATCAGTATGAAAGCAAACGTATGAGCAAGACTCTTTAATATATATATACACTTAGACATATATTTACATATATAGAGCTAATTCTTAGAAAAGAATTTCGCTGGATTTACACCAGCTGACGGCTTGAACGGGCTAAAACCATTGCTTAATTCTTCACAAAAGGCGATGGATCAGATATAAGTTAACAATTGCTCTGCCCTATTCAGCATTGTTCTTGACTTCTGAAAATATCTTGTGAACTCTCCCTTGAGATAGAAGCGTCATTACCCTTCTATCTACAACTCTGCCAAGAGTAATCTTGTGCGAAGGTAGACACCTTTGACGACCCATTTTAGATGCTCATGAGTTTTGGCCACTGTTGGACCACCACTGCAAAGCAGGGGAGGCAATCCGTGACAGTAACAATCCTGCACTTGTGGTATAGATGGTACCTCAACCTGTTTTATCCAGTGCGTAAGCGGAAAATATTGACCTGGTCTCGCCTAGATAGCTAGTGATATGCATCATTTTTTTATATGGCCTGGGTGCTCTTTTTCACATTTGGACTTGAATGTGACTTTTATGGTTATTTAAGCCATTTCATAAGTTGTCCTATATCATTTTGTTGTAGCGAAGGTACTTAATCCACTATTCAATACTCGTATATTCCAAGAAACAGTTTTATATTCTGCAGCTGCCACATATTTCAACACATGCCAGAAAAAGGTACACTTGTTCCATTCAATAAAATCGTCAGCATTCATGAGAGAAAGCATTACATTCACTATTGTATGTGATACTTCAGTGACTTAAGTAAAGGTATTAAATCCACTAATCAATACATTATTATTAAATTCTAAGAAAAACTAATATAATCATCAGCTGCCTCATATTTCGACAAATTCCAGAAATAGGTACAATTCTGTTGTTGAATTCCGTCTATGCCACGATGTCAAACTGTCCAGTATTTGCTCTTTTTGTCTTCCCCTATCTCGTTCTCCTTCAATCTTAACCTGTTGTTACGATCTATTCCAGCTTTCCTCTTCTCATAACATGCCCCAAAAAGTGGATTGCTTCTTTCTAACTTGTGAAATAAGTTTCATTTGCGCATTGGCCACTTTCAGGACATCCTCATTACTCTTTTTGGCTGTCCATGGTATTTTTAACATTCTTCTGCAAAATCACATCTCTGTGGCCTCTAGCGCTTTCCCTACTTGGTTACTAATCCTCCATGCACTTAGTCTTAGTACTACTTTATCTTATATCCACTTTTGGCCAAAATTGACCTGAGGTCATAAATCGACATAAAATAGTTTAAGCTATCATCATACACAATATCATACAGTTGACAGTTTGGGTCATCATGACAAATTTCATTTTAATGTGCTTTATCCTTATTTTCAACTTGTAACTCAAAATCTGTGAACGTGTTTTTTCGAAAAAAAAAACAAGCTGAAGTGGAGACGGAACAAAGTAGTACTTAGGCGAAGTAAATTTGTCAGGAGAAAAATTTCATCGTCTTTAAAATGTGGTATGGGGGGAAGGGGGGGGGGGGGGGTTATAACTTTATATCACATTTAAGACAGAGTCTCACATGTTCAGTGAGCAGAACTTAAATCTTTAAAGTTTGCACAGACGACAAGGTGAGCGAAGATTATACAAAGATGGTCTCAGACAACTTAATCTTTATTTGAAAATTGCGCCATGTTTTTCAAAATCCGTCTATTTTGATGGATAAGCTTAAAGAAATGATTATCTAGATTGATTCTAGATCAAGGATCGGCATGGGCGAGCTTAAAGTATTCGGAACCTGGGGTGGATCCTACTTTGGCACCCGCTGTCACGGGATTTACTCCCCCTGCTCTGCAGTGGTAATCCAATAATGGATCAAACCTAGAGTATCTAATGAGGGGCTTAAAAGGTATCTACATTCGTTCAAGATTACTCCTGGCAGAGTTGTAAATAGAAGGGTAGTGATGCTTCTATCTCGAGGGAGTCCTCACAAGATAATTCAGAAATCAAGAAACATGCTGAATTTGACTGAGCAATTGTTAACTTTGCATCTGCCCGCCGCCTTTTATGAAGAATTATTATGTATTTTAGCTCTTTAAGCCCCAAAGTGATTTAACTCAGTAAAATATTACTTAGATAGCTCTGTTATAGATATTTAAAATGATTGAGACATACGGGTACAGTTCACTCAAAATGACTAAATCAGCTATACATTTGTATATTTACAGATAACAAAATTTTATAATCAATTATCGTTAACACTTGTAAACTAAGTAAGGTGGGTGGGGATTTTAGATAAAGTCTTTTAAAATTTCTTTACTGGTGATGATCTGATATGAAAAAAATGTTTTCTGGTTTGAAAAATAGAATGTTCACTTGGCAGCTTTGAACGTGTACTTAGTTACCAGTAAAATGTTGGTTGGTTTCTGTTCCAGCCGATGCTTGTTCTTTGCAGGTTATGGACTGGGTTACTCGTCACTGGTCAAGTCTAGAGGCTGCAATACGGCTCTCGTAGTATCGTGGGGATAATTGAGACAATGGTCCAGCGTATGTTAAGAACCGTTTGCTGAAGGTGTCTAGCTTTGACTGCAAGGCCACTTAAACCACTCTCTAGTTCTACAGATAGCACCACCAATTAGTACCACCGACTAGTATAATGAAATAAGAGAGAAATAAAATACCCTCCTGAGTATTGGTTTTCCTGACACAAAATCTGGTGTCCCCCCGTTTTCATTCCACCATCCCATCTGCCTCAGAGCTTTACCCTCTCTGAGCATTACTATTAATCCCAGTGAGCAGAAAACATCCATTATTTATATTGAACATGTTTACTGGTTAAAATTGTTAATATAATAAGTATGCACATCAGTTCTATCGTCATCTTCTCCCTGCTCCATATGAAACTTGTGACTACCTCTGCTTTTGGTTCTCTGTGAGAAACCCGTGTAAAGCAGTCACCAGCTCTTGCAGTGGTGGTCCATGAAATCATCACTCTATATACTGAGGTTGCCATCCTCGTATGACTTGGACATTCACTAGCAATTTTCACATATTAATAATGCAAAATATAGAATTATAAAATGTACAACTTACACCAAAATGTCTTTTGGGAATATCGACTTCTGGCTCAAAGAAATAGTTAAGGCAACTTGTTTAAGATGCCTCTTACACGTGATGTGGTGTACTACTTTGCAAATAGAATCCCACTATGACTTAGTGTTCAGGTTCTTAGGATTCCGGGCTTTTCGTATTAATGAAATTAGAGTTTTCCTAGGATACAAGTTTACTCAGACACGTTGTCTGGTCCTTTAAAGTGGAATCCTGATCCTATTCCTTACTCTGGCTAGTCTGGCTGTCTTCTTGACGAGTTGAATTTCACAGTGAGTTAACTCACAAGGCGTTAAATTATAAGGCAACATTCGGCTCACATCCAGACTGCTACTTTATGACAAGGCTCCAATCAGAAATTTTGTATTTTTACATTTCAAATGCCAAGCCAATAACACGCAAGAGCGTATATTTTGCTTTCCCTCACGAAAAATTTATACATAACAAACGTGAAAATAAATGTGTTGTTTACAGTCGCCATAGATGGTTTGCCAGCTTTCGTCTATTATCGATCATGGTCTCACGACTTCAAAATTTATCACAGGTCATCTCTTTGTGACAGAATGGGAGGCCCCTATCGATCTTTGTTTCACTTCGGCAGTGGTGAAAATCCAATATGGCGGATGTTTTTTTTTTTTAGTTACCATGATAACCACATGTTTTTTAACAAAATAAAGTGTAGAATTTGGTTCATGGACATACACTGTGTCTATTGAGCACATAAAAAGTTTGAAAATGTTATTAGAACAAAAGTTAGTTTTCACTGTAGTTCAGCCCCTTAAATTAACGACACCCCAGACGCGTGTAAGAGGTCGATTCAAATCTCTTTTATTCATCTGAGCAAAAAGTCTGTAAGCCAGGATCGGCGTAAGTTGTGATTTACATTTCATATTTTATTACCAATATGTAAATTAACATATATATATATATACGTATATGTATATATTTCCATGTGAATTTTAATATGTAAAACTCGCTAGTGGATGTCAAAGTCATTTGAGGCTGACAACATTCAGCGTGTAGAATGATTATTCATGAACCACCACTTCAAGGGCTGGTGATTGCTTTATTGCTAGTTTCGTAAAGAGAACTAAAAGCATAAAGTATATAATTCCAAGGTCCATATGGAGCAGGGAGGGAAAGATGAAAAAAAATGATGTGCATTCTAAGTATAATACTTACATTTTCAAAGCAGTGTAAATGTCCATATAAACATATTCACTTTAAAATTAATGTAAGTTTTTAAGCTTTAAACCAGTGTAAATATCTATGTGAAAATATTCATTTTAAAGTTAATGGAAGTTTCAAACTTTCACTCAGTGTAAACATAAATGAAAACATATTCAATTTATATTGTGAACACTTTTCAATCAGTAAACATACTCTATCTGTATTATTAACCTTTTCATTTAAATATAAAGTAACTATGAAAGCTATTCTATTTAAATGTAAAGAAAAATTTATCCCGATGGATTAAATTTAATTCTCATCGAGGGTAAATTCTGAGTTAATTGAGATGGTGGTATGGGAAGATAGAAACCCATAACTATGGGGTGGAAAACGCCATACTCAGAAGAGCGTTTCGTTCTATTCTTTTACCATAGTTATTGGTGGTACCAGCAGAAAGTACTATCTCTGGAACAAGAAGGGAACAGTGGCCTAAGCTTTAAGATCGAAACGAGCGATCGCGAGACAGCGTGATTGAAAAGAACCAATCCATAAGAAGGAGCAGAGAACGTCATTGGCAGCTAAGTTCAAATATATGCTGCCACTTGAACTTCTTGTAACATTTCACAATCCCTAAACGACTGTGAAGATAACTTTTCTTGATCCATAACTATTCAAATTTTTTCCAACTGTTAAAACCTAATGTGATTATTAAATTTTGTTATTTGTAATTATACAAATTTAACTTCGATTTAATCATTTTAAAGTTACTGCATGTTTGTCTCAGTCAATTTACTACACATACTCTAAACAGAGCTATACTAGAATAAAAAAAATTCCACTGAGTAAATCAGAGTTGGGCGCTTGAACGAGCTGAAATTAATAAGTGCTTAAATCCTTCACAAAAGTGTCGGAAAAATTACAGTTAACATACTCAGCCAAAGCAGTATTGTTCTCGCTTATTCTGAATATCTTGTGAAGACTCCCTTTGTAATAGAAGTGTCATCACCCTTCTATCTACATCTCTGCCAAGAGTAATCTTGTGCGAAGGTAGATAAATTTGAAGCCTATATTAGATATTCATGAGTTTTGGCCATTGATGGACCTATACTGCAAAGCAGGGGAGGCAATACCGTCACAGTAATAGATGTCTAGCTGAACGACTGTTAGTATCTTGATTGCAAAGAGGTAACCCTAAGAGAAAAAAATTAGTATGAACACTGTACACCATTTCTAAAGGTGAAACAAAATTAAATGACTTTAATGTTCTTTCTGTAAATTTAATGGAAACAGATATTAATCTTTATACAAATCGTCAGTGTAAATTTAATGGAAAAAAATTCACATTTTTACTGTTTCCAGGTTAAGGCGCGGACGACTAAGGGTTTACTTAACCGGTCTACGCTACCGCTTGGGGATCTGTGAACAGATTCTAGGGAGGGTGTACGCAGCCTAAAATTTAAAATGATAAGATGTTTAATAATCTTTGATGTGCATTTTTTGGGCGAGATGAAGTCAAATTGCCTTCATCGGACAATCGGGTTTTCCATAACCTTCATCGGACAATAAAGGGGTTCCATAACCTTTATCGGATCAAATGGGATCCATAACCTTCAAAGCTGACAATCAAAGTGTCGTCTATATCACTGGACAGATTAATGTTGCGGTGTCGATGTAGCTTCAAAAAAAAACGGCCAAAATTGATGTTTACTGGACCAGAGTGTAAACCTGCCAGGGTACTATGGTCACTCACAGTAAACAGCGTACATGTTGTAGATCTGTGATATTGGTATTATGATGTGCTGAGTGTGGGTGTAGACGAAAACACGAATGCTTGAGGCTCTTATTAAAGTCGATAATGCACCCATACACTCACATGCAGTAGTCAATGATGAATCGAAGACTGCTGGCACGTTTCAAACATTTATTTACGAAACTGACAGTAGCATCAACAGGACAGTCAAATCGACGAGATCAAGGAATTGACATAGATAATAAATGACTGTTAAATGTCTGGTGATCAAAGGCTTGCATCATACATCAAACAACATCTGTCTTAATGTTACAATATGTAATGTAGTTTCCGTACCATTGACTCAGCGCGTCAGGTACTTAATTAGCTCTGTCGTTCAACAAACGAGCTCCTAAATTGAGTAGCAATAATACATAAGGCTGTTATTCAACTGGCATAGCTCGCCAGGTATATTTCCTCTTGCTGAAAATATTGGCCGTAATACAGGGCCTCAGTATGTAGACAGCTGTGTATCCTTTTTTAGCAGGCACGATCAAACCATGCTAAACATATATATATATATATATATATATATATATATATATATATATATATATATATATATATATACCGCTAACCTGTGGCGTCCACAATAATTTATCATCATCATTAGGCTTCTGTTCACTTGAAAACATATAGTCTCATTGGCTAGAACTAGAAGCAAGGAAGAAATTCTGTCTCTCAAGATCTGTGAGCTTCACTCGACAGATAGGTAATTTCAAATGTTCTGCAGCCAAAGGCATAGTAATAAGAATGTCATTTACCTTCATACAGAATCTTCCGGATACACCTTTAACAAACAATCACTGGGGAAAACATTGACATTTCAGTCATATCGAAACTTTCCAATCCCCATGATGATCTAGAGGAAAACACAACGGACATCGTCGTCCGACAGCCCAGATCACAATCTAGATGACGGAAGTCACAGTTCGCGCTCAGAACCCTGCGCATGCCCAGACAGCACAAAAATGAGCATCGTTCAGACAGATCAACGACAACGATTGAAAGAAAGAGAAGATAACCCTTTAAACAACCTGTCATAGAAGTTAATACCCAATTATCCAACTTTGACCAACAAAGTTTTACAACAAAAGTATTAAATAGATTTACCTATATGACTCAGTCAAAACGACAAAAGTGTTAAATAGATTTACCCATTATGACTCCGTCAAAAACGACAGCAACAGACTACCGCACCCTCCGTATTTAAAAAAATGACACATTTTTTAAAATACATCAATGAGCAAGATACCACAAGCTCATGACACATGAATAATGTGCCAATGAAAGAATCAACCGGAGAGAATCAAATCATCTCACCAAATAATAGAAAATATCTTCGGGAAGGTACCATCAAAGAAACCTCAGTTGCTGGCGATACTAACAAAAATTACATAACTATCAAACAATTATGCAATAATATAATCATAGCAATGACCAATGACAATCTATCTGAAGAAGTCATATCAATATACAAATTACAATGTTATACCATTAATATATGTAATGGATGGACATGACCAAATTTGTTAAATTCCTTACACATTATCTAACACTAGAAGTATATTATATACAAATAAGTGCTGCGATTTCTTGAACAAAAGTAAGGTATGGCGTCATCATGGTTCTCACAAGCGCTCCGTACTTGGTACTAGTTTGCACTGAGAACAATATAAATGACATTAATTAGTAACATGCTATAATGCACTATAGTCATTACAAAATTATTTAAATATTATATGTGGCCATTTAAAAATTTTTCCTTTTCTTATTTTTTTTGGCCTTTATTTTATGTTAACCTTAACCTTCGACATTACACCAAAGATAGTAATAGAGAAAGAAAACAATCAATTTACTAATCTAAGGTGAAACAAATGTATTAATGTATATTATGAACAGACATGAATCTGGAAATGCATCATGAAATCTAGGACATAAGACTTAAGTGGAATCATGAGGGCATCTAGACAGTATGTCCGCCATCACATTATCAAGACCACGGATAGCCCGCACCGTGAAATGAAAAGGTTGAAGAGCAATCGCATATCGAGTAGATCTCGAGCTCTTCAAATCCTTGTTCTGCATAGCTGTAAGAGCTTTTTGGTCGGTTTCCATAATGAAATGCGCGCCTAGAAGGAATCTTTGTAGCTTAAGAATGGCCCAGACCATAGCTAACAATTCACGGTCTAGAACCGAATAGTTCCTTTCTGCCGCATTCAATTTCCTAGAGATATACATCACAGGATGCAGAGTTCCTGAATACTCCTGCATAAGTGCCGCCTTGATCCCAGTGGAAGAGGCATCACTACGAAGGACAAAAGTCTTATCAATCGATGGTAGTCGTAAGATAGGAGGAGATGAGAACAAATTCTTAATCTGATCCAATGAAGATTGGCATTCTTGGGACCAGCGCACCATATTAGGAGAACCTTTTTTCAACAAAGTTGAAAGAGGTGCCATAATGGAGGACAGATTCTTAATGAATCTTTCGTAGAATTGTATTAATCCCAAGAGACTACGTACTTGTTTTTTTGTTTTAGGAACGGAGATATTTAATATCTTAGAAATGTTTTGGTCCTCTGTCTTCAATAGACCATGACCAACTCGATGAACTAGGAAAGAGATTTCACTAAACCCAACAAAGGCTTCAGAGGGTTTTGCAGTCAAATTAGGCTCGCGTAGAGTAGACAGTAACTCATTTAAACCCGAATAGTGTTCTTCCCAAGTATCGCTGAAAAGACAGATGTCGTCTAAGTATGCGATGACATCTGTACGATATGAGAGAATTCGACGCATCATGCGTACGAAAGTAGCTGGGGCGTTCATCAGCCCGAAAGGCATAAAATTCCATTGATACAAACCCCTAGGTGTTGAAAAAGCAGTGAAAGGTTTGGCGCGTTCAGTTAACGGAACTTGCCAATAGCCTTTCGACAAGTCAAGTTTAGTAAAGAATCGCGATTTAGAAAGTCTAGTAAGTAGATCTTCCAATAAAGGCATAGGTTCAGCATCAAGCTTCGTAACCTGGTTCAATTTGCGATAATCGACGCAAAGACGTATGTTATTGTCTTTCTTTCGAACAATAACCATGGACGAAGAGTATGCTGAAGTGGATGGTTCAATTATTTTCAATTGTATCATTTCATCCAATTCTTTCTCGACTTGCGCTTGGAAATGAATAGGGATAGGATATGGTCTTACTCTGATCGGATTATGATCAGTAAGTATAATGTCATGTTTGATAATATGTGTGTGTTCAGGAATGTCGGTAAGGACATCCTGAAATGATTGCAGCAAGGAAGATACTTGACGCTGTTCCTCAAAAGACAAATTAGAAGAAACCGAAACGTTTCTCCATGATTCCGTAGAATTGAGTGGAATCATAGGAAGAGGTAGATTAACATCTGAAAACGTTGCTTCCTCCTCCTGTATAACCGACAAGGATGAGATATGACCATGTTGGACTGAAGAATCGTCCGTCGCCTGGAAAATAGGCTGCAAATAGTCTGGTCGTTCAATAAATTCCGTAAGCATATTTATATGGAAGGTTTTATGCCTTCCATCAATATCGACAACATAGTCGACATCGGAAATTTTTGAGACTATTTTATATGGACCTTTCCACGCAATGAGAAGTCTGTTCTCTCTCGAAGGAAGTAAGACAAACGGTTTGTCTCCAGGACAAAGTTGACGTAGGCGTCTCTTCTTATTAGCGAATTGCCTCGCCTTTTCTTTGGCAAATTCGGAGGATGAAGTCGCTAACTTGCATGCTTCGATAATCTTATGCCTGAGAGCAATGACATACTCATATGAAGATTGAGTGTCATTGTCAATATTATCGGCAGTAATCAAATCGTGTAGCAAGGACATAGGATCGCGCGGTTGCGCGCCAAAAACAAGTTGAAAGGGAGAAAACCCTGTATGTTAGTTGGGGACCTCTCTATAGGCAAAGAGAGCCGCGGGTAAAACCCTGTCCCAATCCTGAGGATGATCCTCAGTAATCTTGCCAAGTAACTTCTTAAGTGTCCTGTTAAGACGTTCAACTAACCCATTAGACATATTGTGATAAATACTACTGAGAGACCTTTTAATATCTAGGATAGACATCACCTGCGACATAGTGTCTGATATCAATTGAGTACCATGGTCTGACAATATTTCTCTGGGAAAACCCAAACGAGAAAATATTAGCCAAAGAGCGTCTGCGATATCGGCAGTAGATATGCTCTTTAGAGGTATAGCCTCTGGCCAACGTGTGCACATGTCGACGCATGTTAAGATGAATTGATGTCCTCTGGCTGACGTAATCTTAAAAGGGCCAATAGTATCTATTGCCATCTTCTGGAATGGTCGAATAGGAATGTCTGCAGCCTGAATAGGTGCAGCATGTCGAGGACCTCTAGACTTGACTTCTTGACAAATCTTACAAGATCGGCAATAAATTCGTATGTCTTTGTTTACGAATGGCCAAAAGAAAGCCGCTAGAACTCTCGACTTAGTGCGAGAAAAACCCATGTGTCCAGCACACTGAGAATCGTGTGCATGTTGAAGAATTAAGGCTCTCATACTTTTGGGCACAAGAATTTGAGAGTGCATAGATTTGTCTGAGTGTTGTACCATACGTACTAGTATACCATTCTTCATAGTGATATACGATTTGTGAATTGTATTTTGATTCGGATCACCGTTTTTTAGCGAGAAGAAAGTATTTATTTAGAGAAGAGTCTTCTTCTTGTAGTTTCACAAACGAGTCATGTGAAATCACCAAGTGATCATCTTGGCTACCAACTTCATTACTATCATTAGATGAAGTTGAAGGAATAAGAGCTTGTGCTCTTGTTACAACCACATTGGCTGTTTGGATATTATGTTCTTCCCAAGCAGAAATTTGCTGCGGGGTACATTCCTTAACCCCGTGAATACGACCGATTATAAGATCCGCAATAGGATAAGGAAGAAGACACGCGTGGACATCTCCTGTAAAGAAGGGAGTATCAATGTGGATGATAGCAGTAGGATATATCTCCAAAGATCCACCAAATGTCACACATTTAACCACCTTCCCTGTGGCACAGCAAGGATCTATAAGAGATTGCCTAACCCCAATAGTAGTACATCCAGAATCAAAAAGTACTGAGATTGGATTATCATTCACTAGACCTCTATTTAAAATAAGAGATCCTTTCCCGTCATGCGCAACGGTAGCAAGGAGAGCGGGAAGAGGGTGACCATAAATTAGGGTAGATACTGTAGATGGCTCGAACAATGTTGAGCATTGGGGGCACTTAGCTGCTCTCCCAAAATCGAAAGCAGAGCCAGTGATAGCATTAGAGTTTCTACTATCGTTCACTTGACTACAGGCTTCCTGAGACTCATGTTGTGCAGCGTTTGCCTGACGATAAGATTTCCTTTTGTTATGTCTAGGTCTGCCGCGATTATTATTTCCCCTGTAATTATCATTATATTGGGGTCCAAATGGGGCAGTGATGCGCAATACAAGACTCAACATGTCTCTTAGCCTCTCCTGCCCAAGTCTACCTCACCTACTCGTGGTGGACCCCGTTATACCCAGTAATCTTGCCGAAGGTTGGGTATCAACCCCAGCGGGAGGCAAGATGGGACAGCAAACGAGGTAAAGGCAAAATCAAATCCCCCAGCCAGAGGGGGAGGCATGAGCACACTCTGCCTTAAGAAACAGGTGCTGAAGTCAGATGTACCAGGCCAGGAGGCGCACCAGCAACCATGGTACCATGCAACCCGCTTTGGTTTAATATGTCTACACAACAGATGTCAAAAAATTATCGTTATGATGCTCGCCCTGTGAAGTCCCTCCAGGCAGGAGCAGTGCCGGATTCTGAGCCTCGACAGAATCCACCCTCAGCTACTGGAGGTCTCCTTAGTCCGCCAAATGGTGCCAGGAGGCGGAAGGAGAAAGTAACTGGCCAACCAGATAAGACGACGGCCCCTCTGAATGTCATGCATTGGAATGCAGAGGGAGTCAACAACAAAAAGACTGAACTAGAGAATACCCTATTTCGGAAAGAAATTAGCATATGCTGCATACAAGAAACCCACCTACAGGAAGGAAAACATTTTAAGATACGGGGCTATCAATGCTTCAGAGTTGACAGAAAAGATCGGAAGAAGGGTGGCATACTAACACTGATAAGGAATAACCTCAACGCTATAGAATCCAAGACATATAAAGAAGGTGCAGAATACCAAGTAATCCATCTAAAACATAACACTTTGGAACTGGATCTCCTAAACTTCTACTGCCCCAATGACATACCACTGAACATGACTAGCATAGATGTCCCCATTGGCAACTTCATAGCGGTGGGAGACTTCAACAGCCATTCCCAAAGCTGGGGATACAACCAGCTAGATAGAAGGGGCGAAGAGATAGAAAACTGGCAAGACGACAATAACCTAACCCTTCTAAACAACCCTAATGATCCTCCAACCTTTTACTCCAGAAGATGGCATAGCACCTCTACTCCAGACCTGGCATTCTGCACACCTGATTTGGCTGGGATAGTGGAAAGGGAAATAGGAGAACAACTCGGTGGAAGTGATCATCGTCCTGTATTCATCAAAATTAATAGAACAATTAATACAAGTCCAAGTCAGCCAAGATGGAATTATAAAAAAGCAAATTGGTCCATTTATCAACACAGAGCAAATCTGCTTACAAAAGATATTAAGGTACTAGACACAGACATTAACAGAGTCATCTGGGATTTTAATAATGGAGTACTCAAGACAGCAAAGGAGACAATACCGAGAGGAGCGAGGAAGAACTATGTACCATATTGGTCCAACACACTACAAAACCTACATGAAGATATGAATGAAGCAAGGCACACTGCAGAGGTACAACCATCCCAACAGAACCATATCATGCTACAAAAGGCAAAAGCAAAATTCATTAAAGGAAAGCTAGAAGCCCAGAGGAGAAGCTGGAGGGAAAAAAACATATAAACTAAACCTTGAAAAGGAAGGGAGAAAGTTGTGGAAACTCACTAAACAATTGAATGACGATAACAATTCTCAACGACAAACCATTACACTAGACGATGCAGGGAAACTATATACCGGCAAACAAGCAGCAGACATATTTGCGGAATCCTACAGAAATGAAAGTAACATCTCCGTCAATTTACGCAGACAACGAGACATTCGTCAAGAAATAATCCACACTAGAACTAATGGAAACAGTCCGGACGTTATGTCCAAACCTTTCAATATGGACGAGTTAAAAACAGCCGTGTGGAAACTTAAAGACAGGAAATCACCAGGCCCGGATGGTATAACCAACGAAATGCTAAAACACCTAGGATATACAGCAATGAGCAAACTGTTGCAAATATACAACTACAGTTGGATGACAGGCAGTGTGCCACAGATATGGAGAGAGGCGCTCATGTGTCCCATCATAAAGAAAGGAAAAGACAACAGGAAGGCCACCAGCTACAGACCAATAAGCCTAACAAGCTGTGTATGTAAGACAATGGAGAGGATGATCAACAGAAGATTGAAATGGTACTTGGAATCCGAGAAAATTTTAGTGCCAGAACAAGCAGGGTTTAGAGAGTGCAGCAGCACAGAAGACCAAATCACATACCTGTCACAGATCGTTGAAGATGCCTTCCAAGAAAAGAGAAAAGTCTTTACCCTATGGATAGATCTCCAAAAAGCTTTTGACAAAGTATGGAAAGACGGGTTAATAGTAAAACTGCAAAGGAACGGAATCAAGGGTAATATGAGAAAATGGATCCAGTCGTTCCTACACAATCGGAAAGCAAGAGTCACTATGGAAGGTCACAACAGCAAGAAAATCCTCCTAAAACATGGAGTTCCTCAAGGCTCAGTGTTGTCTCCCACCCTGTTCCTTGTATTCATCAATGACCTCATCCACGATCTGCCACAAGGTGTGAGAGCTGCCCTATACGCTGACGACTTGGTGGTGTGGTATGTAGAAGAACATCTAACTATCGCTAATAAGCGAATACAAAGGGCAGCAGACAACATAGCAGCATGGGCAGAGAAATGGATGGTGCAGATCAATGCTGAAAAATCATCAACAACACTTTTCACGCTCTCCAACAAAGACAAAGCAGGAGAGATACGACTTGGAAATATACATGTCCAAACAGATGAGGAACCGGTGTACTTGGGCATTACATTAGGTAAGAGAATGACATGGAGGCACCACATCGAGAGAACAGAGGCTAAAGCGAGAAGAAAACTTTCCATACTGAGGAAAATAGCTGGATCAAGTTGGGGAGCTAACGAAACAACACTAAAGAAAGTGTATACAGGTGCAATAAGACCTATATTAGAGTACGGATCAGCAGCATGGTCTACAGCAGCCAAATCACACCTACAAGCCTTAGATAAAGTACAAAATCAAGCGCTTAGGTTGATCACGGGTGCCATGAAGACCACACCAGTAAATGAAATGGAAAAAATCACAGGCATTCAACCTTTATTATACAGACGAGACACTAAGACCCTGATCCAAGCAGAAAAGTACAAGAACATGCCCGCACATCCAATGAAAACTAGATTTGGAGATTTAGCCAGTGGGAGGTTGAAGAGAAGCAGTTTTGTGCATCGGTCCAAAAAACTAATTAGAACATACAAGGATGAACTACCAGACATCACTAAGGAAATAACTCCCACACTCCTCCCAACCCCATGGGAACAACATCAAAATTTCAGTATTAAGACCTCCATAACTACCACCTGCCCCATGGGAGAGCTAAATACTCTCCAAAGGAAAATAGCAGCATGTGACATGATTGAAGAACTATACCCCAGAGAAGCATGGATCCAAGTATATACTGATGGATCTGCAACCAGAGCAGTGAAGAACGGAGGCGCAGGAGTTTATGTGGTCTATCCAGACAAAGAAAATGAATCCACCTGTTCACCTACTGGAATATTCTGTTCAAACTATGCTGCTGAAGTACAGGCCATAAGCATTGCTGCAGGAATAATAAATAACACAATAAGCCAATGTCAGCAGGTTGTATTCCTTACCGATGCAATGTCAGTTCTGCAAGCCCTCAACAGTGATAAACTGCCAGAATTAAACAAAGTCTTATGCGAAGTAAATATCAAAAGAAGGGTAGTGCTACAGTGGATACCATCACACTGTGGCATACCAGGAAATGAGAGAGCAGATATGTTAGCAAAAGAGGGAGCAACACAGGAACAAAAAGAACAAACAATCACATTCCAGGAAAAGAAGACCCTTATCAAGGCCATCAGGAAAATTGATCAACAAAGAGACAACTATCAATATCTTGATCGAGCAAAACAGGTAATCCTGTTCCGTATGAGAACAGGACACAACAGACTGAACAGTCACTTATACAGACTGAGATTGGTCCCATCACCCCTATGTACGTGTGGACAGGCAGCACAGACAGCCGAACACATCCTGCAAGACTGCCACATGCTTAGTCAATTGCGAACTGAACATTGGCCCACAGAGACGCACATCCACACAAAGCTGTTTGGGAGTCTTGAAGAACTTTCAACCACAGCAACATACATCCAGAAAACCGGACTTCTTGTGTAGACATTTCTAAACAACAGCGAACGAGAAGAAGAAGAAGAAGAAGATCATTATATTGCCCATCATAACCATTATTCTGGTTTGCATCACAGTTTCCATAACCATCATCGTAATATTCTTGACGGCGAGGATAATTATCTCGAGAAGAGAAACTCGGAAAGTTTCTATTGTGATAACCTTTGCAAAAGTGTCTAAAATTGTTAGACCCAACATTACGAGGACTATCAGCTCGTCTCCAATTCTTTGAAGAAAACCCACTGTGTGATGGATTGCTTTGATATTGAGTGTAATTCTGATTACTCTTCTTATTAAAGCTTTGCTTAGCACCTTGAAATTTACGATTGTAATTAGAGCCATATAGTGCTGCCGAAGCAACTGGCAACCCTTCTTTCACTTTAGAATTGCTAACTGTAGCATGGGGATGCGCAGTTACGTACTGGCAACAATATTCCTCCATGTCTTTTATGTTTTTAGGTTTACGCTCATGAAGAAAAGCAAGAAAAGATTCGTTGACCGATGACATAACCTTGTCTCGAAGTAATAAGTCCATTAGGCCTTCATATGTTTTTTCAGTCTGAGACAACTCAATCCAACGTGTGAATGTATGTCGTATCTTTATAATAAAGTCAGAGAAATCCACTCCATTTTCTGGCAACACTGTCTTAAGACGAAGACGATAATCTTCTTCTTTTAGTTGATATCTTTTAAGCAATGCTGCTCTGGCAACATCATAGTTGGTCCTATCATGTTCCTCTATTGTCATAAGAGTAGTTACTGGTTAACCTGAAAAAAATTCCATCAGTTGTTCGACATATTTTTCATTTTTTATTTTATGCGTATCGCATAAAAATTCGAATCTATCAAGATAATCCGTTATATCGTCCTTTAAAGGATTGAAATGAGGTAATTTCATCTTATTAGACTTCTCCTTTGTCGTATCCGAAGTTGCTTGATGAGCACCCGCATTCACAAATTTCAATTTCTCTATCTCCAAAGCTGCGAGTCTTTCATCATGTTCCATTTTTGCTTTTCTCTCTTCAGCAAGAAATTTTCTTTGTTCAGCAGCAGCTTGAAATTTCCTCTCCTCAGCAGCAGCTTGCAATTTTCTCGTCCCAGCAGCAGCTTGAAATTTTCTCTCCTCAGCAGCAGCTTGAAATTTTCTCTCCTCAGCAGCAGCTTGAAGTTTTCTCTCCTCAGCAGCAGCTTGAAGTTTTTTCTCCTCAGCAGCAGCTTGAGCTTGAAGTTTTCTCTCCTCAGCAGCAGCTTGAGCTTGAGCTTGAATTCTTCTATCTTCAGTTTCTCTATCCAACTGCATTTGTATCCTTTTCTCTTCAGCCTTCTGTGCCTTGGCATATTGAGCAAGTGCGAATTCTTCTAACTTCTCACCTGTCTTCCCAAGGGTTTTCCCTTGTTCAATAAAGAAGTCCAGTGTAGACATTATGTCTTACTATGTGAGATCCGACCTGAAAAATTAAATAAATCACCTATTCCACCTTGATGGGAGACAAGTCTGTAATACTAGACTTGGATACTCACTTCACTTTATTTCACTCTTTTTGAGAGACAAGTCTTAATCAAAGACCCTTGTATAGTTACCTTGTTTCTCTATAATATTGTCATTATAAGTAACTTTTATCTGAAAAGTGTCTGATATTAATACTAATAGTCAATGATCAAGTATATCTATAGACTGTATGACAACAATGTATTACAATAATAAATACAAAGACAAGAATACAAAACAACAACCGAAAACGTTCGCAGAAGTCAAATAATAAATAAAGCTTAACTGAATCTAATGTTGTAAAATTTTACAATGATAACTGCGAAAATTAAACAAATGACAACACTGTTATAAACAAAAAGGTGTATAGAAATAAATGAAAGTAAGGAGAGACGAACAGATACAAACAAAACAAATCGTAAATCAAAGAATGGAAAAAATAACGAAAACAATACTAACACATCTCGTCACAGCTAAGAAAAAAAAAACTGAAAAGTAGCAACACAGGTTGCTCGCAATTTCCACTGGGGAAATATGCGTAATCCTACAGAAAACGCTCACGACAGAACCTCTATCACGTGGTATTTTCTATCGGAGTCTCCTTACCCAACCAGCCCGCTGAAATACACACTAAATAAACATGTAAACAAAAGCATGTATACAAAAAACATGCATGGCATATATAAATACACAATATGTAGAATGTGTTTAGAGGAAGGCTCAGCTTTACACAAAATAAAGGCACAGTTTACACACTAAAACCGGCCACTTATCTTTTAGCACACTTCTCAATAGCCGCAAAGATGCAATATAATGCGGTACTACTGTCAACAACAATGGTAGACGATCCACCGTTGAAGGTCACCGTAACTTCATAACAGGCAGTGGTCTCCAAAGTGTAGCTACACAAATCATACTCGACACCAGTTGAGACTAGAAAATCCAACGTCGATATGTTTGTAGCATGTAGTGTAAACAACCAGCGGTACTGTTTACGTTCTTAAGTTGACAGGTAACGATGTGACTTGATAGCTCAGAATGCAGTGTAAACAACCAGCGGTACTGTTTACAATCTTAAGTCGACAGGTAATGATGTGACTTGATAGCTCAGAATGCAGTTGTGGTCCATGTAGCAGTAACACAAAAATGCCAAAGTCAATGTTTATGTGAGTCAGCTCAGTTGTTGACCTATTTGCCACTGTCTTGAAAATGTAGAAAACCCACAAATCTGGTCCACCATAAATGTAACCGCCTGTTTTGTAACGGCCACCATAAATGTAACGTACTGTTTATGAGTGATGTGAAAGCTGGCAGAGTGAACGTGTCGTTTATCACCTGGACTGTGTAATGTTGCGGTGTCGATGTAGGTCACCAGAAATGTAACGGCCAGGAATGTAACGACCACCAGAGTGAGGCACTGCCAGGGATACTGTGGTCACTCACAGTAAACAGCGTACATGTTGTAGATCTGTGATATTGGTATTATGATGTGCTGAGTGTGGGTGTAGACGAAAACACGAATGCTTGAGGCTCTTAGTAAAGTCAATAATGCAACCATACACTCACATGCAGTAGTCAATGATGAATCAAAGACTGCTGGCACGTTTCAAACATTTATTTACGAAACTGACAGTAGCATTAACAGGACAGTCAAATCGACGAGATCAAGGACTTGACATAGATAATAAATGACTGTTAAATGTCTGGTAATCAAAGGCTTGCATCATACATCAAACATCATCTGTCTTAATGTTACAATATGTAATGTAGCTTCCGTACCATTGACTCAGCGCGTCAGGTACTTAATTAGCCATGTCGTTCAACAAACGAGCTCCTAAATTGAGTAGCAATAATACATAAGGCTGTTATTCAACTGGCATAGCTCGCCAGGTATATTTCCTCTTGCTGAAAATATTGGCCGTAATACAGGGCCTCAATATGTAGACAGTTGTGTATCCTTTTTTAGCAGGCACGATCAAACCATGCTAAACATATATATATATATATATATATATATATATATATATATATATATATATATATATATATATATATATATACCGCCAACCTGTGGCGTCCACAATAATTTATCATCATCATTAGGCTTCTGTTCACTTGAAAACATATAGTCTCATTTGGCTAGAACTAGAAGCAAGGAAGAAATTCTGTCTCTCAAGATCTGTGAGCTTCACTCGACAGATAGGTAATTTCAAATGTTCTGCAGCCAAAGGCATAGTAATAAGAATGTCATTTACCTTCATACAGAATCTTCCGGATACACCTTTAACAAACAATCACTGGGGAAAACATTGACATTTCAGTCATATCGAAACTTTCCAATCCCCATGATGATCTAGAGGAAAACACAACGGACATCGTCGTCCGACAGCCCAGATCACAATCTAGATGACGGAAGTCACAGTTCGCGCTCAGAACCCTGCGCATGCCCAGACAGCACAAAAATGAGCATCGTTCAGACAGATCAACGACAACGATTGAAAGAAAGAGAAGATAACCCTTTAAACAACCTGTCATAGAAGTTAATACCCAATTATCCAACTTTGACCAACAAAGTTTTACAACAAAAGTATTAAATACATTTACCTATATGACTCCGTCAAAACGACAAAAGTATTAAATAGATTTACCCATTATGACCCCGTCAAAAACGACAGCAACAGTGATGTAATTGCTTCCGGTCCTTAGTTAAAAAGTAATCATGGATTCATTACATTTTAGAGAATATTAGTCTACAAATGTGTTTGTAAGAGTGTATACAAGACATCAGATGTCCTTATATGGTAATACGTGACCTTTGCAGGCACGCACCTTATTTCACGTTGGACTATTTTGAAATATCACAGCCTATCCTGCATGATTTGAAATGATTGGATCTTTCTGATTAGATTCATAACATCACTAGAGGGAATATAGGCTGACAATTTCACAGTTTTATTTAACGTAATTTGCACGCTCGCCAAGACACCAGACCTTTGGCAGAGTGAAGAACTAGATTCATAATTCCTAATTGTTATCCGGACCTTTTATTGGGGAACCAGATAAGACTTATAAAGCACAGGAAATCTCTTTCAAATTTTATTAAGGAACAACAGGGACTAAGAAATTGAAGAAACACGGAGTCAGAAGGGGCAATCTATGTTAAAATTAAAAGAAATCCCAGACACGTGTTGTAAGAGAACGATTCGTCTCTTTTATTCATCTGTGCGACAAGTCTGTAGCCAGGATTGGCGTAAGTTGGATTTTCATTTCATATTTTATTACTAACATGTGAACTAACATATATATGTATATATTACCATGTGAATTTTATTGTGTGAAACTCGCTATTGGATGTCAAAGTCATTTGAGGCTGGCAACCTCAGCGTATTGAATGATGATTCATGAACCACTACTGCACGGGCTGGTGATTGATTTATTGATAGTTTCGTAAAGAGAACTAAAAGCATAAAGTAGTTCCAGGTTCCTTATGGAGCAGGGAGGGAAAGATGAAAAGAAATGATGTACATTCTAAGCATAAGACTTACATTTTCAAAGCAGTGTAAATGTCCCTATAAACATATTCACTGTAAAATTAATGTAAGCGTTCACGCTTTAAACCACTGTAAATGTCCATGGGAAAATATTCATTTTAATTAATAGAAGTTTCAAACTTTTCCACAAGTGTAAATGTAAATGAAACCAGAATGAATTTATATTGTGAACACTTTTCAAACAGTGGAGATGTAAATGTAAAACATATTATATCTCTACGTTTAACATTTTTCATTTAAATGCAATGTAAAGCTAAAGCTATTCAGTTTAAATGTAAAGGAAGTTTTATCCCGAGGGATTAAATTTAATTCTCATCGAGGGTAAACTCTGAGTTAAGCGGGATGGTGAAATAGAAGGGGGTGGGGGAGGCGGGGACACACACATCATAACTGTGTCGGAGAACGCCATACTCAGAAGAGCGTTCTTTTCTATTCTTCTATCACAGTTATTGGTGGTACCAGCAGAACGTACAATTTCTGGAGCAAGACGGGATCAATGGCCTACGCTTTAAGTCACTGTGTAGACTTTCTTTGAAGTTTCTGGGAGACGAGCTACACCCGACAACCTTGACCAGAGACGAGTGATCAGTGTGAAAAGACAGAACCGTCATTGGCAGCTAAGTTCAAACATATGCTGCCACCTGAACTTCTTACCCTTTTTGCGATCTCCAAATACGAGGATGATAGCTTTTCTTTATCCATAACTATTTACATTATTTTCAAACTGTTAAAACGAAAGTGATTATTTGCAATGTTACAAACTTAACTTCAATTTTATCATTTTAAAGTTACAGCATGTTTGTCTCAGTCAATTACTACACACATTCTAAACAGAGCTATACTTGAATAAGAGAATTCCACTGAGTAAATCAGGGTTGGGGGCTTAACGAGCTGATAAATAAAGTGATAAATTCTTCACAAAACTGGTCGGCAGGTTACATAATTAACGTGCTTAGCAACAGCCAGCATTGTTTTCGCTTACCTGAATTTCTTGTGAAGATTCCCATGTGATATAAGTGTAGTGGATTTGATGGTACTGTATGGTTGTGATATTACCTAGGGTGATGCATGAGGTCAGCTGTGAAGGCTCCTGAGATAAATGTAGCTGTGAATTTACAGAAGGCCCTTCTTGCTACCACTTACGACCTCACACATATCTTTTTTTTTACTAATGAATGTGGCTACGTAAAAAATCTAGGGTACTGAAATGTAAGGTGTTGTATTAGTATATACAAACACACACACAGATATTTAATAAGTCTAATAATATTAATAAAGATTTATAACACACTGAACTAACTCAAGCTGTGTAAAATTTTGATATTAAATTTTCTTTAAGTTTATTTGTTCTGAACCAAGGTTTTATTTTGGTCAGAACATATGAAAGATTTTGAAATTATGAATGAAATGCATGAATATATGGCATAATAAATGAAAGGTGTGTACATATGAATTTTACAAGACTAGTTAATATTACTACTGTTTATATTTGTAATTTATCTGGGAGAACGATTAATGGATGTGCTGTTGGGGTGGCCTCATCACTCCCAGTCTATGACTACCAAACATTGTCCATTTACTGCTGGGAGGAATACAAGTTTATTTCCCAACATGGTATGTTCTAGTTGATGGGAATATAGTTGGTGTTAGTTATTAAATAAGTTGGTGAATGTCCAGCAGGCCAGACGCTCACGTATCTTTGACTGAGTAGTTCTGGTGCTGGAATCTGGTGGCCCCACCTCTCCGTGCTTGGGGGCAATCTAAGGCTGCTCTGCCAAAATACTCGACTGCACGGGTCCACACTTGTATTTTTCAACACATCATTTGACACCACTTTGGTGCCAAATAAAAAACTCACAGTTCTGAAATAAAAGTATTGGGTCATATGTCAGAACTCTACCTCCTGGGCCACTTCTACACTCAACACTACACAACAACACCACATAGACGGGGTCAGATCTCTCTGACCATACAGCACATCTTACCAAGTTGGTTTCACATAGTATAAGTTCCCCAAGACTACCTATTCTGAAATATGTTCATTAGCTTCCTGCCATAGAATAGGATAGGTGATATGTTCCACTGATCTCAACACTTGATCCGCCCTTCATAATCCTTGCTGGCGTTTATGTATTTTGTTTGTCTCTAGACCCTGAACTGGGGCTGGGGATCTAGAGCGAATCCTTACTTGTTGTAAGGGCTAGATTATGATATGGCAGTATCAATTCACTCGAAACATTAAACAATATTAAAATATACAAAGAAATACTTTCAGTCTTACCAGAATTATGAATAGAGAACACAGTTATATGCTAGCAAAACTCAGCTGAGCTGCTGGCTCTAGTATGGCGTCCCTCTAAATATTGCAATTAGCTTCTGGGAATCACACCACTGAAGAATTACTGTGTCTACTACTGGACAACTTATGATGAATGGCAAAAAGGCGCGTCTGAGCGCCGATAATATGTTTATCTGTGGCCAATCACCGCCTTTCCCCCTTTTCAAATTTCAAACCTCCTACCAAAAGTCAATTCAGTCATACCTCAGTCAAGTATGTATTATTGTCTGTTGGTCCGTCTGTCTCTACTTGCGTTTTTTTACAAAAACACACTTGTTTATACATGCATTTCCTACACGAATCTGCCTCTAGAGTTATTTTTAGCCACAACTTTCCACTAATTCCCCCTCTCTTTCATTCATCTAGATTTTAGCACTTGAGTCTCAAGGCCGCAATTTTTTGAAAATTAGTGACATGTTTTTGTTTCAATGCAGTCGCTCGCTGATATGAACAACACAGTCTTTTGTCAATATCTTCATTATTATCTATCCGTCTGTATAAATGAAAGCATATTATTTCTTTGCTCAAGATGGGCCATCCGGCCAGCTAGGTTTTATATTCCTAACATTATTATTAAGAAAAAGTTACTTTTCAAGGTTAGTTGTTTTTTTCTTTTTGAAATACGTTCGAGCATCTTCTATAATGCGTTTGCCGCTGAATTCAAATAAAAGGACTAAGTATCGTAAAAGCGTCCAAGAAATGACTGTTGCGTATAATAGCTAAGGTCCCTTTTGTCCATTTCTTTACCTCGTGTCAACTTGGGGACGTGAATTTTTTTCCTTTCCCCACCAATTGCGTCTTTTTAGCCTTGCTAGTTTCAAGCACGTGTTCAGTCATATTTTCTTTTTGATCTCCGTTCTCATCCCGTCCCAAGGGTAAACGTTTTGCCTTCACGTCTAACAAGTTAATTTCCATGGCGGGTGGTGACCCGCGGCATGGGCGATCATGTCTTCTAGTAGCTTACGCATTATTTTTATCCCTACATTTTATCTTTGGAGATATTTTAACGTTGTATCACGGTTAATTTTATCACACATCTACCCACTTGAAAACATGCCTAAGGCAAGTTCCAAAACCAGTGATACACATAGATAAAATTAATCCTCACGCCTGCCACTACTCTAATTTTGATCACAGGGGTGTCTACTGAGGAAATCTGCACCGACATTCAATTTGCCTGGGATATATTGGATACTAAACTGATAAGGTTGAAGCAATAAAGACCACCTCAGCAATCTTGCGTTTTCATGCTTAGCCTGAGATAAGAATACGAGGGGCTGATGATCCGTCTGGACAACAAAAGTCCTACCATACAGATAGATTTGAAACTTCTTTATTGCCCAAATTAACGCTAAACATTCTTTTTCGCTTGTGGAATATCCTTGCTCCGCCTTATTCAATTTGCGGCTGGCATAAGCGACTGGGTTCAGTTCCCCATCAGGTGAAGATGATCTTTGCAACAAAGCCGCCCCGAGTCCTACATTACTTGCATCTGTTCTTACGACAAAGTCCTGTGTCAAATCAGGCAGTTTGAGAATAGGCTTGCTAGTGAGTTTTTCCTTTAACTCTTGGAACGCTAATTCACTTTGCGCAGTCCAAATAATTTTATCTGGAAGTCCCTTGCGAGTCAGATCAGTCAGAGGAGCACAAATATAGTTAAAATCTTTGATGTATTTTTGATAAAATCCGCATAACGACACGAATGATCGCACGTCCTTTTTTGTTTGTGGTCTAGGTGCTCTCTGCAGTTTTTCCAAGTTCTTGGGATCAGGGGTCATGTTACCCTGATATACAGTGTGTCCCAAGAATTCCAACTCTTTGCATCCAATACAACATTTTGTAGACCTAGCAGTTAAGTTCGCCTCCCTAAGCCTATTAAATAACATTTTTAGAGCGTCAATGTGTTCTTCAAATGTCTCTGTGGCGACGAGAATATCATCCATGAAATTCGTGATACATGGGTTATTCAGGGGATCCAACAATTTGCGCATCATCCTTGAAAATACACTCGGAGCATTTTTCAGTCCGAATGGTAGCATGTTGAATTCATAATGTCCTTCCGATGTGCTAAATGCTAAATAAGGTCTCACTTCAGGCTTCACTGGAATCTGGTAATAGCCTTTACTAAGATCCACCTTTGAAAAGTATTTTGCCTTGTTTAATCTGGCAAATAACTGTTTTGTGTCTGGTAATGGATCCACTTGTCCTTCTGTGACAGCATTCAGTTTCCTGTAATCTATGCACAGTCTGTGTTCCCCAGACGTTTTCCTCAACAAGACGACACTGGAGCTAAAAGA
>JAMPIV010022252.1:180000-258065 GCA_024509875.1 Oreohelix idahoensis | reverse complement strand
CTTCTATACTTTTTAATATTATTTTATTAAATTTTATTTTTTTAAATAATAACCCCCCCCACAACCCTTATATAAATAAACTAAATTTAAAACTAATTTTTTTTACCCACAATTTTTTTTATATTAATTTATTTTTATTTTTTTTTTATAAACCTAAATAAAAATTTCTCAATAATTATAAAAATAAAATATTACTTTTTTTTAATTATTATTTTATAATCATTTACATCTATTATAAATATATAATTTTTTTTTTTCCAGAAAGACCACAGAAGTCCCCTGTGTAAAACTATCCTGGAACTTCAGGAAAGCAGATGGGACCGCTACGGCCTCCGAGGAAACGTGACGCTGGGTTCAGTCAAATTCATCAAGTTAGAAAGTCTGATAACATTAATACTACCATACAACCACATGGTGTACCCACAATCCTAACAGCTGCCAAAAAGTGCATCCCAAGGGGGAAGCATAAGAAGTATAAACCTTACTGGACATCTGAACTAGCTGAAAGCAGTCAAAGAAATGAGAGAAGCTAGAAAGAAGGCTGAAAAAAAATACCCTCCACCCTAAATAAAACAGAGTACAACAGGTGGACAGCAAAAGTAAGGTATGTCACCAAGAAGAATAAACAGGAGACTTGGAAAGAAAATTGCAACAAATTAGATTTAAAAAGAGAAGGGAACAAAGTTTGGAGACTCCTCAGTAATCTCGAGGGAAGCAAGAAAAAGACAAACCCAACACCTGTGGTGGATGGAGAGTGGCGATGAAGTAACATCAAGCAGCAAAGAAAGCCGATGTCTTCAACAATTTTTATGCCAGTGTAAAATAAAACACAACAGAGAAAGAAACTAGACATAAATGCTCCTAAAGAACATATCCACGTCGTAACATAGATCAGACCAATATTGCTGCGTTCGATGATCCGTTCCGTCACGCAAGAACTGAGAATGGCACTACGGAAACTGGCCAAAAAATAAAGAGCTCCAGGACCAGATAAAATTAAAAATGAGATGATTTTGTCAACTAGGGCCAAAGGCAAAACGAGACACTTCTGTGGTTCATCAATAGAACGTGGAACGAGGGACAGCTACCATCAGCATGGCTGACAGCAACCATCTTGCCTATATGAAGAAAGGGAAATCACCAGGAACACCAAAAAGCTATAGGGCCCATATCCCTCACTTCATGCTTGGGCAAGCTTGGTCGAGAGAATGGTAAACAACAGTGACTATACTGGGGGTTTGGAAAGCTGGAACCTTCTGGACAACAACAGGCAGGCTTCAGAAATAATATGAAAAGCGTAGTGTCGCAAAGATGACCCCCTCTTCAGGTTTACACAGAAATGTGATGGATGGCTTTCAAGAGGGAAAAAAGCACAATAGCTGTGTTCATCGACCTTGAGCAAGCCTACGACAGAGTTTGGAGAAAGGGACTTTTGCTAAAGATGAAAAGAATGGGAATAGGAGGGAAAATGATTAGATGGATACAGGCCTTCCTAACAAAATAGAACCATAGCTACCAACTATGCCGGTGCAATTTCACGGAAAAGAACGCTGGAAGAAGGAACTGCCTCAAGGCTCTCCTTTAAGTTGACACCCTTTTCCTCATCTTCATTAATGACCTGCCAAACATCTGAATGTGTCGAAAGGCGCTGTTTGTGATGACCTTGCCATCTGGACTACTGACAAATATCCCACCTACCTGGCAAAAGCCAAGATCAACAGAGCTCTCCTTACAATGTCAGTATATTTGTGAGCTGTGGAAACTTAAAATAAATACGCAGAAAACTGTATACACCACTTCTCTCCCGCAGCCACAAAATAGCAAAACGACATCAACATCAAACTGAGTGGGGAAACACTAACAAAAGAAGAGCACCCAGTCTATCTAGGAGTAAAACTGGACAGACAATTGAAACTAGATGGACACATCCACAACCTCAGGGGAAAAAGCATGTAAGCGCCTAAACCTCATCAAACGGCTAGCTAGTACAAATTGGGGAGCGGATAAACAAACCCTTCGTCAACTATATCTTGGCTATGTGAGATCAGCGATAGACTATAACCTCCCCCTCCATACCATTGTGAGTACAAATACCATCTCAGCTCTGGACCGTGTGCAAAACCAAGCTCTCAGGTTAATTTGCGGAGGGATGAGATCAACACCAACAGTCGTACGTGATATAGATGCCAATATGGAGCCACTGGATGACAGGCGTAAAAGAGCATTGACTGAAGCTGTAGAAAGATACAGGAGACAAGAGAAAGACCACCCCAAAACAAAGTACTTATTGACACTTGGAAACAAACACGAAAGACTGAAACAACTATCTCTCCTGGACATAGCCAAAGAGGAAAATGATAAACACCATCTCCCGCAAGAGAGAGAATTGGAAAACAAATACTTTGGACCGCCCCCTTGGGAAAAAAGAACTTCCATCAACCAACTGTCAAAACACAACTGATAGATGAAACGGCCAACAAGGAAACACTACCGACAATCTTGAAGACGTGTGCCTTGGAGACCATAAACAGCTACCCAACGTCAGCAATACAGGCCTACACAGATGGTTCAGCTTTCAAGACCACCTCTTTTGCAGGATACGGCGTCTGCATATGGTACCTGGATGGATCCTCTTATGAGTTCTGCGACTCCTGTGGTGAGAATTGTTCAAATTATGAAGCGGAGGCTGAGGCCATCAAGACAGCCATTGAATTACTACACCAACAGTTTGACCTTATGGAACGAAAGCCATCAGATATAGTGATCTTCAGTGACTCCATGTCTGTTCTGGAAGCACTTTAACAGACTCCATATGAAAACAAAGACATTTTTCTTATAGGAAGAGCGGTTCACAACTTGATCACAGCCTACTCCATCAGTGTAACCCTACAGTGGATCCCTGGACACAGTGATCTAACTGGAAATGAGACAGCTGATAGACTTGCAAAAGCAGGAGCCTCTAAACAACAAAAGGACAGACCCTGCAGCATGAGAACAGTTAAACAGATTCTCAGAAACAACACAAGGGAAATCTGGCTGAACAGATGGGCGAACGGGCCGACTGGCCGAAATGTCTTTAATGAAATGACCTGCCCAAAAGACAACGACAACATAAACAGACTCAGCAGGAGAAATCAAAGTCTTATCTTTCAGTTCCGAACAGGACACGCCAGAGTCAATAGCCATCTAAACCGTATCAACCCTCAGCACCTACCCATGTGTAGACACTGCTCTCATCCCTATGAAACAACCAGACACCTCCTCATGGAGTGTCCATCACTCACAAACGCTAGGAAAAATCTTTTACAGACACCTCTGACAGTCACCAACTCACTATATGGAACGTTAAAACAACTGCAGAAAACCTGCACTTTTTTAAGAATGGCATTGGGCTGCCAAGAGTAGATATGCTCAGCAGCTATGGGATATCGACAACAACAACAACAACAACAACAGTGACATTATATTGTAAAGAGACTGGGAGTGATTATAAGAATCCCAAACAGCCATCCAGTGTTAGAAACCAGTAATAGACAGATTTTAGTAACACCATTAGTAAAATTTAACAGTATTTGTTTGGACACTTGTCCCTGTGGGTCTAAAATTTACATTTTGTATATATCTTGAATTCTTTTCATTTTTAAAGTCCTGACCAGAAGAATACTAGGTTCAGGACCAAATAAATCATACAGAAAATTATTAATTGTACAAATGTATCCCAGGTGTTATTTCCTTTAATCATAGCCTTTAATACTTGTTTGTATAGCTGTGTATTATTGTTAAAGTACCATCACACTACACTTGCATATCCCTAGACATTAGACGTAGCTATCATTCATACTAGTCAAGAATAGGTCTGCTTGAGGCCATAAGGTGGTAGCAGAAAAGTATCCTGATAACTCAACCCTAAATTTGTTAGAATCAGGGACCTTCACAGTTGGCCTCATTCAGTACAATAAGGAAACATATCAACAACATTTCATAACATCAAAACCCACCACGATAAATTGGGTCTCTTCTTCCGGGATTTGAACTTGTTAGTTGTTTAGTAATTTAAATATTGCAGCACTAGTGTCCCCAAAAGTTATAAAAGTATTTAAAAGGGAAAATAAAAGATGATGGACTGTTGAGAGCCAGTAATTAGTTAATTAATTGGTTAATTAATTGGTTAGTGTTAGCACTCTGTTAATTAAGAGCTTTGAAAATTATATTAGATCATTTTAAAGATTGATATTATGGCAAACCTAGCAAAGTTCAGATCTTCTGCTGTGCTGGCTGCAAAAGAGATGAATATGGATGGACCAGAGTTGGTTCAGTATGTCACTGCAGAGGTTGATAAATTTATTGAACGTGAAGAAAAAAGATTAGAAAAAGAGGCTGAAAGAAAATTAGAGGCTGAGAAAGAAATTAAAAGGTTGCAGATTGAGGCTGACAAAGAGGCTAGGGCATTGGAGGCGGATAGGGAGGCTGAAATAAAACGGCTCCAGTATGAAGAGAAAAAGGCTGAAAGGGAAGCAGAATATAGGAGATTACAGAGGGAGCACGAGTTACGACTAAGGGAGTTTGAGTTTCAAAGCCATGCTCCTGAAAATGGTGCCAGCCCTTCTACCTCCGATGCCACTGCTAGTCAGGGAGCCTCAACTTCAGCTATGGGGTTCCATTTAGATCATTTTGTTGAGAGGGACGATGACATTGAGTCATTTTTTCTAGATTTGAGGTTTTAGCCACCACCTATGGGTTGGAGAAGGAAAGGTGGAGTTTAAAGTTATCTCAGGGGCTGAGGGGAACATCTTATAAAGTGTTTGCCAAGATGAGCAAAGACGACCAAGACAATTATGACATGTTAAAGCAGGCTCTTTTGCTAAGGTATGAAAAGAACGGAGAATTTTACAGGAAAAAGTTTAGGAATGCCAAACTACTGTCGGGTGAGACCTATCACCAGTTCTCTGCACGTTTAGAGACGTACTTGGAGAAATGGACTGCTCTGGGGAAAACCCAAGATCTTAAAGAGATGATCCTTATTGAGCAATTGAGAGAGTCCAGAGGTTGATAAATTTATTGAACGTGAAGAAAAAAGATTAGAAAAAGAGGCTGAAAGAAAATTAGAGGCTGAGAAAGAAATTAAAAGGTTGCAGATTGAGGCTGACAAAGAGGATAGGGCATTGGAGGCGGATAGGGAGGCTGAAATAAAACGGCTCCAGTATGAAGAGAAAAAAGGCTGAAAGGGAAGCAGAAGACAGGAGATTACAGAGGGAGCACGAGTTACGACTAAGGGAGTTTGAGTTTCAAAGCCATGCTCCTGAAAATGGTGCCAGCCCTTCTACCTCCGATGCCACTGCTAGTCAGGGAGCCTCAACTTCAGCTATGGGGTTCCATTTAGATCATTTTGTTGAGAGGGACGATGGCATTGAGTCATTTCTTTTCTAGATTTGAGGTTTTAGCCACCACCTATGGGTTGGAGAAGGAAAGGTGGAGTTTAAAGTTATCTCAGGGGCTGAGGGGAACATCTTATAAAGTGTTTGCCAAGATGAGCAAAGACGACCAAGACAATTATGACATGTTAAAGCAGGCTCTTTTGCTAAGGTATGAAAAGAACGGAGAATTTTACAGGAAAAAGTTTAGGAATGCCAAACTACTGTCGGGTGAGACCTATCACCAGTTCTCTGCACGTTTAGAGACGTACTTGGAGAAATGGACTGCTCTGGGGAAAACCCAAGATCTTAAAGAGATGATCCTTATTGAGCACTTGAGAGAGTCCATGGCTCCAGACTTGAGAAAGTTTCTCATGGAACAAGGTGCAGAGAGGCTGGGTGAGTTACTTAATGTCGCTGAGAGGTATCAGGCAGCCCAGGCAGAGGTAGCTGCCGCTAAAAAGAAAAATATTGACAATTATAAGGCTCCACAAAACTCTAATAGATATGATAACAAAGATCAGGGGAACAAAGGTAAGCACAATTTTGATAGGCCACGCAATGATTTTAGAAACTAAAACCCACAGGTCAATGATAGGAAATATGATGAAAGAAAACCTTTTCATCGAGGTAGATTATATTGCAAATGGTGTAAGAGGGAAGGTCATGACATCAAATTTTGTCATAAGAAAACTTCTGGATTTGCTGCTATGAAGATGGGGAACAAGGGAGGAAAGGACAAACCTACTGGACAGCAGGAACCTTATCACCCCCCAGTGTGTGAGGATGTAGTCTGCAATGGGGTCACCATTAGGTGTCTCTATGATACAGGCTTAGATTTTGATTCTGTTGTGAGTGCGCACTTGGTGAACCCAGATCAGTATACCACAGAAACAGTGGAGATACAAGGGGCGACCACGGACATACCACTTATGAAACTTCCCATTGCCAGGATAACGGTGAAAACTCGCTATGTGGAAGGAGTAATCAGAGCAGCAGTGATCGACGCACCCATCTACCCTCTGATATTGGGATGTCGTTATGTCTTCTTGGGGGCTCCCAAGAGACCTCTGGTCATGGCAACAGTGCAGACCAGATCACAATCCAGAAAGGAAGAATATGAACCTATAAATACTCATCCAGAAGAGATGAGGAAGGCACAGGCTGAGGATAGGTCACCGAAGCCGTGCTTTCAAAAATTGCGTAACTGCCATACACCTCCAAGCAAAGGAGAATTTTACATAAAGAATAAATTGTTATATAGGAAGGCCGGAACTGGTTCAAATGGTCACGGACAACTGGTACTTCCCAAGATGTATAGGGCAGACGTAATAAGGAGTTTACATGTTGGAAAAGATGGGGACCACGAGAAAGTAGGTACCATCTGCCAAAAGGTTTCTCAAAAATATTATTGGCCCGATGAAAAGATAATTATTGAGAATTTTGTCGAAGCCTGCGGCATATTTCATGAGGGAACACCTACAAGTGGGGACAATAATAATCAGGACCCAGAAACGCCACGGGGCAAACTTAGGCCTGAAAATGGGAAGAAAAATAAAATTAATAATGTAGACAAAGTCGAATGGGAACCCCCTTTTCACACACAGTCTTCACTTTAATGTGTTAGAATGGCAACTCTGCGTCGAGTACAAAGAGTGATTTTCCCCCAGAATAAGCCGACAGTCCCTCGGTCGGAATTACGTGAACTGGGTGAAGGTAAAAGAGAGAGAAGATCTCTCACAAGGTACTTAAAGTGGGGAGAAAACCCCAGGAAACGAATAGGTAGTGGTAGATTCTTGTGTGATGACACAAGGAAGAAACGTCCTCAACATAAGGCTCTAATGTAAAGGACCTGACAAGTGCCAGGAAAAATAAGTATGTAAAATTAAAAGTCCATGTGTAGCTTTGTTGAGGACCTGGACAGATGAGAAGGCAGAAGAGACTGTTACCTCATCATACCAATATGTGAACGAGCTGACCACTCGTCTTAAAACTGGCTGGAAACTTGCAAATGATAATCTCAGACAAGCCAGGAAAAAACATGCTGCCTATTTTAATAAGAAAGCTAAGGATAGAGAATTATTTGTGGGAGAGAAGGTGCTTCTTCTACTGCCCTCAGCCAAAACAAACTACAAATTGGATGGCAAGGTCCATATACTGTTCTAAAGAAGGTGTCTAGAACAAATTATAAAATCGACAAGAAAGGGAAAGAGAAAGTATATCATGTGAACCTTCTAAAGAAGTATCTGGACAGGGAAATCCAGGAAGGAACACACTTAATGTCCTTATCGATAGCAACAGGGATGAAGAATGAACCGCTAACATCCCATGAGTATGCCTTAAAAACATGTGAGACTTCGGCAGATGTAAAAGTCAGCAAACACTTGACGAAAAAACAGAGGGAACAGGTTCAAAAGGTTCTGACTGATCATACGGACGTAATAACAGACAAACCGGGGCACACGAATTTGTTAGAATATGACATGAAACTAGTAGACCCAACACCGATCTGTATGAGAGCCTACACGATCCCGTTTGCCAAGGAGAAAGCTTTGAAAGAGGAGATTGAGTACCTATTGAAAGAAGGAATTATTTCTCATAGCGAATCTCCATATAGTTCCAGTGTGGTTTTGCTGAGAAAACCCTCTGGAGAACATCGTTTGTGTATAGATTGCAGGAAACTGAATGCTGTCACAGAGAATCAGGTGGATCCATTACCTGACACCAATCAATTATTTGCCAGGCTAAACAAGGCAAAATATTTTTCGAAAGTGGATCTGAGCAAAGGCTATTATCAGATTCCAGTGAAGCCTGAGGTCAGACCTTATTTGGCGTTTAGCACTTCGGAAGGACATTACGAATTCAACATGTTACCTTTTGGGTTGAAAAATGCTCCGAGTGTATTTTCTAGGATGATGCGAAAATTGTTGGATCCACTAAATAACCCATGCATCACAAACTTTATGGATGACATCCTCATTGCTACAGAAACATTTGAGGAATATATTAACTCTTTGACTATGCTGTCTGAGTGACTAAGAGAGGCTAATTTGACGGCTAGACCAACAAAATGTTGTATTGGTTGTAAAGAGTTGGAGTTCTTGGGACATACTGTGTTTCAGGGTAGTATGACCCCTGACCCCAAGAACCTTGAAAAATTGCAGAGAGCACCTAGGCCACAAACAAAGAAAGACGTGAGATCTTTCGTGTCGTTGTGTGGATTCTATCAGAAATATATCAAAAATTTTAACTCTATTTGTGCTCCTCTGACGGATTTGACTCGCAAGGGAAATCTGATAGAATTGTTTGGTCAGCCCAATGTGAATCAGCTTACCAAGGGTTAAAGGAAAAACTTACAAGCAAGCCTATCTTGAAATTACCTGATTTGAGTCAGGAATTTGTGGTGAGAAGTGAGAAGCAATGTGGACCTGGGGGCTACGTTGTTGCAGAAATCATCGTCACCAGAGGGAGAGCTGAACCCAGTCGCTTATGCTAGCCGCAAGTTAAACAAAGCGGAGCAAAACTATCCAACAAGCGAAAAAGAATGTCTAGCTTTGATCTGGGCAATACGAAAGTTCCAGATCTATATGGTAGAACATTCGTGGTTCAAACGGATCATCAGCCTCTCGTATTCTTATCACAGGCCAAGCATGAAAATGCCAGATTATTAAGATGGTCGTTATTATTACAGCCATATCAATTTACCATTGAATATATTCCGGGGTCACTGAACGTGGGTGCAGATTTCCTCAGTAGGCATCCCTGTGATCCAAATCAGAGTATTCAGCAGGCGTAGGGAGTTGATTTTATCTAGGTGTATCAATGTTTGGAACTAGCATCAGGCAAGTTCTTAAGTGGGGAGATGTGTGGTGAAGTACAGTGATACAGCGATAAAATCATAAATTATATATATATTAAAGTCAAAATAATAGCAGTAGAAATAAAATTAGTAAAGTTGTAACGCGTCTTCTTCCCTGCGCCAGAAAACGCATTGATTTAAGCAGGACAGAATATAGTGAGAAATCTTATCGCCGCGTTGGTAGTATTGGCCTTTAAAACGCGCCCGTCAAGGGTTAACGATAAAAATTTGAAAAATCTACTAGCGTAGTGGTTCCAGGAAAGATAGAAAGAATAAAACACACAAACGCATAAGATTGAGAGAGCGGACTCCTGCTGCCGGCTTGTCAAGTGTTAGAAGCTTGAAGTAGCTACTCAGGCCAACAGTGCGAGACGATGCCGTTAGCTTGTGTCGAAAACGATGTCGCAAGTTTGAAAATTTAAAAATACCCCGCTAGTCCAATACATTTCTAACCACAGCCACTGTGGAAAAATATATATATACACACACGCATAATTACTTCCTATCGGGAAAAAGGAAGATCTGAGGCGATTTTTATAACATTCAAGTAGTTGAAACTTAGAAAAACAACGAACACCTAAATGGAAAATATATTGAATTCTTTATTACTAGGTTTATGATCATAAAAGTTAGCTAGTCTTAGAGCTGGTCTTGTCCTGATGGGTAATATGCTTTCGAACAAAAAATCGGACAGATAGAAATAAAGTTATAGACAAAAGACGGTATTTGTTCGTACAGACAGACCAACACATGCTCGTTTGGACTTGCACTAACGGTGACATTTTTTGACGCGTCCTTGAAAAAGGCGAGAAAGGGTACAAGTAATCTGTTGTATGAAGGGGGAGACAAGGAGGGGAGAAAAATTATGGGATGGCTTAACACCAAATATATTTAGCAGTAGAAATCTAAGAATGAGAGAGGAAAAAAAAACTTGGTAGTGTCCAAAAATCAAGTCTGTTTTTGCTTTTAATTTCAAATTTCAAAATTGTCGTTCGTTCATTGGCCAAAGCCTTTCATATTATTGAGAAAAATTCAAGGGCTTGACGACATTTGTAGAAGATAGTCCCGAGAGCAGGACGTTGTGTATTTCTGAAGAAAAGTGATTAGCCTTATTAAAGCAAATATATATGAAAGTATAGGCATCACAGTTCAGCCAGCAGTATATCTGGAATCTGCTATTCAACGTACCTGTGTTTTTTTCATTGAATTTCTGGGTTTTATCTGGCACTAGTCCGGTGCCAGATTTTTATGGGAAAGCCGTTGAGGAGTTTTGGAGTCCAGTAGTGATAGGGGTCGCCAGTATCCCCCCTATTACTTTTGGAGCAGTGGTCATTCAGCAGAAAGAATTCAGACAGTTCCAGTGGGCCAGATAAGTGAAATATCTGGTACCCTAACAGTACATCAGCTATAAGAGCAGCCTACCCCTGTATTCAAGAAATAAAATATTTCCCTAGTGAAATTAACAGTGACATTATATTGTAAAGAGACTGGGAGTGATTATAAGAATCCCAAACAGCCATCCAGTGTTAGAAACCAGTAATAGACAGATTTTAGTAACACCATTAGTAAAATTTAACAGTATTTGTTTGGACCCTTGTCCCTGTGGGTCTAAAATTTACATTTTGTATATATATCTTGGAATTCTTTTCATTTTAAAAATCCTGACCAGAAGAATACTAGATTCAGGACCAAATAAATCATACAGAAAATTATTAATTGTACAAATGTATCCCAGGTGTTATTTCCTTTAATCATAGCCTTTAATAATTGTTTGTATAGCTGTGTATTATTGTTAAAGTACCATCACACTACACTTGCATATCCCTAGACATTAGACGTAGCTATCATTCAAACTAGTCAAGAATAAGTCTGCTTGAGGCCATAAGGTGGTAGCAGAAAGGTATCCTGATAACTCAACCCTAAATTTGTTAGAATCAGGGACCTTCACAGCTGGCCTCATTCAGTACAATAAGGAAACATATCAACAACATTTCATAACATCAAAACCCACCACGATAATGAGCTGAAATAAAAGGAACGTTTTGTAAAGCTGTTTCTCTCCGTTTTTAATGTAAGTTTGTTTGTTTGTTCTGGTGGAGTGGGAGGGGGGGGGGGGGGGAGAGGCAGGTTGCTTTATGTTGCGATAAACGTTACTGTTAAAAAAAGAAAGAACATAAAACTAGCTGATGATGTTTTTGTTTTTGCATTTTTTAATGCTGCCTCTCATATAGAGACGACTTCTGGAATCGTGAAGGACAGAAAGAGAAAACAAAACAAAACAAACATGCTCGCACAGAGATTTGAGATAACCCGGTTTCTTGAAATAAAACACAATATATCTGTCCAAGAAAATGGAGATAATACGTCAGATAACCAAATAAAGAAGAATAAATTTGAAATGACTAGTCGTGATTTGAAAGTAGGCGTAATGGATGAGCAATAAAGTAGTGGACCAGAAAAGGGGGCCCAGAAGATGAACGAGAAGAACAAGATATTGACGTAAATGATTTCTGATTTCAGTCAAACGATCCATCCAAAGTGACTTATTGGGCCACTCACTGTCTTCCCAATTTCCATCTCCTTTCCCCCGACAATTTAAGATTGCAAGAAAACTGAATTAAGCACGGCTGTGCCAAATTGGAGAACGCTGACATCATGTTGTGTATAACAGTAGCTACAGCGAGGGCAGGCCGTAGTTTTATGTGTTGTGAAAGGTAATGATCTATGTGATTGAGCACTACTTTGTAGATTAATCTTGTCTGTAGGGGGCTGAAAAACTGAACAGCATGTGATGCCGGTTTTCTTGTTACCGCGAAGGAAGGCTGGCGAAGATGAACGACCTCACAAAACGCAGTATGAGATTAATGCTGCTCAGTAATTGGTTGTCTGAAACGCGAATTTTGTGGTTGGTCGTAACATTTATTTCTTAATTTGCTAAAACCACGAAATACTGCAAGCAACGATTTTGCTAATTATTATCGGTCTTTTGCCCAGAAAGCTGAGTCTGGCCTGGTGTATTCTGTACTTAAGTGACGCGTTATACGAGCTAATTGTGTGACTAATAAATCATCAAAACGGAAGCTTGTTCTTCCACAAATCCTTACCAATCTGCCGAATGGTCTTATTTTTCTGGCCTCTTCTTTCTCCATGCTGGTGGCCCAACTAAGTAGCATTCTTGCAAGACCAAACGTACTTCTCGCTTGTCTTTCAATGTTTTATTTCTGATGTTTTATAACAGTGTCTGAAATTTTCATTTCTTACAAGGTTTATTGAAGTCTTTTCAGCTACATCCTTCACATTCTTTTGATATTCTCTTATTTAGAGAATCGTCTTATTGGTAACGTCATGTTCCCTTAATTAACAATGTTTTCCACTACATTTGTAGTCTTTTCACGGCGCAATTACGTGTGCGTCAACTAAAAGAATGCGCATTTCGTCCCCACCCGTAATAGTGGAGGATGTTTGATTTTGGACATCATTTCTTTACTTTTCCTAATTTATATTACAGGTGAGTATGAATAAGTATCACATACACACACACACATATATATATATATATATATATATATATATATATATATATATATATATATATATATATATATATATATATATATATATATATATATATATTTTTGTGTAGGAGTAGATAATAAATGGAGTTCGTAACATTTGTAATAACTCGGCAGATTATGGAGATAATGATTTGGAGACGGGGTAACAGAAAGTGTATTTTGAATTTTTGATGTGTGTTTTTTTTTATTACCAGCAAAGGCAAGATTTTAAAAGATATCCGTACATTTACAAAACAAATTATGATACAAAAAACTGTTAATTAGTTAGTCAAATTTCAGTCATTGTATTTTTTTCACTTCTCTCCTCACAGCTAGGCGTAAACAGAGCATCATAACCAATGTATCCAGATAAATGACCACGGGAGATTTAGTGACGTCATGAAGACAAGCAGCAGAAAAAACACAACATAATTTTGTCCCGCCACATTTTGGCGGATGACTTACTCGTGTGTTCATATTTTCCCGTTATATTTATTGATTGATGTCAAGGCCAGGTACTGATTGTATATTTATGACATATTTTCCCGTTATATTCATTGATTCATGTCAAGGCCAGGTACTGATTGTATATTTATGACATATTTTCCCGTTATATTCATTGATTCATGTCAAGGCCAGGTACCGATTGTATATTTATGACATATTTTAATTTATATACATTTAGTGATGAATGACATGTGCAGGAAAAGACCAACCACATAAATAGAGATATCCTGAGTAACATCTGAGTAAATATAGTTCATAGGTTTTTGTGGTTTTGTTTGTTTCTTTGTTTGTGTTTGTGTGTTTTTATTTGTTTGTTTATTTTTTTTGTGAAGAGGTGTCGTAAATTTATTTTGAGAGAAAAGAGTCGTAGAAATAGTGGTCCGGTTTAGAGTGGAAAATGATGATGGAAAGCTCAGTGATAGAAAATGTAGAGATTTAATAGTTACTTCACAGCGTGCTGGAGGAGAGTAAAGACAGACTTATTTACGACAAATCGTGTCTCTCAATCTTCTCTTTCACTCTCCTGGTCAAACAATTATTTGCCAGTTTTCCAGACTCGCATCTGCGCGCACACCGATTCGGTGTTTTCAAACACACACACGACGTTGATACAAACTATATTAAACGAATAGGGGAAATGTTGGGCTTTGGGTATATCCAACACACAGAACTAAATGAGTTTAGGTGATTTTATTCACTTTAAAACATCAATCACTAAAAATATCAGATATTACATAAATTATCATAAGTACACAAATGCAAATAACAAGTTTGGGAGGGGGTGAAGAAGATTGGTATCGACTAAGCCCTTCCCGCTCATTAGACAAAGACAAACCCAGTCCAGAGATAGATAATATCAGGAACACGGGTACGTTAACCTAACAGTAAAGTTAATTACTCTGAAAGAGGTGTTACCAAGTTAGGTATAAGTGATAGAAAAAAAAAAACTGTTCTTCCCAGCTGTTCTTCCCTTTACTAAGCAAATGGAAAGGAGGTGGTTTTAAACAGAGTTAACAAATTATCAACTATCCCACTTAAAGAAACAATGTAGGGTATACAGAAAAGATATATGTTACCAGGTAAGCAAGTTAACAAAATGGTCACACAAAAGAATTAATTTCCTGTCATTCATACACGCGCTAGCAAAGGCCTTCACTCATCTTGCTCTCACTTACCGATTGTGAAAAAATCTTGCACTCCATAGAATAACACAACAGCAGTTACACCTCAACTAAATGTATGAGTGTTTGTTCAAGTTCTAGCCCCAGATTATCGGGTAGGCGGTCAGCACATAAAAGGGTCCCGTAATCGCTGGAAAATGAATCTGTAGTTGTGTCTCTTTTCTTAATAACAGTTTCTATGGGAGGGCACGGTCTCTGATACCGGGGTGAGGATGGTGTGGTCTATTTGACTATGCCGCGGATAATAAAATTCTTACGCGTGCTGGTACACTTTATCCGTGAGGTATGGTTTAAGTCCAGTGAGAAAACTAGTCACATCACTGTTCAGGAAATTATGAATTATCTCTCTGTGTCAGTAAACTAACAAAGCTCGGGCCAGTGTTCTTCTTCCCGTTACGACTTAAGTTGTTTGATGGTGCGTTAAATTTGTCTTTGGGTGTGCTTTCTTTGCTATAAGTTAGATAGCGGAATTCCAAACATAGAATCGCCTCAAAGATTAAAAATTTACACAGTCTCAACAAGTTCTGCGTCAGGGGAACTCTACACACTGTTTATGCTTTGCTTTGCTTAGATTGATTTCTTTATTGCTTTCTTAATGCTGGGATCGCACAGGTTACGATCACTCTGTATGAAAGAAAAAAAAGACATGTAATATACCGAAAACAAATAACCTTCTAAAGCGCGATGAATTTCCCGTTAAGCCTATAATACACTCGAGTATTTAATTATGTATTTAATAAACACTGCGCGAATTCTAGTGGTTAAAAACCCACATCTATAAAACTAGGACTTAACTGAATTTATTAATTATAAATTCTTTCGCGACTTTAAAAGTTAATTTAAGCATCTATTATCTTTTGAAATAATATAATAGATAGATCATTATATTTAAAACTGGAACTCTTGAGATGGTTTAATTAAATAGATTTAAATTAACACAGAATCCCTTTAAATAGAATGACTGAGCTAGACCACTGATCACTTTACACAATATATATTACCGCTTTGCACAGAAATAGAAATCACTGCAAATATATATAAAATCCAGGGGAAAATCTATAACAAGATTTCAATAAAGCTAGTGCTTCTGTAAAGATCTGGCCAGCGAGTGATAACGTGTCTAGTTCTTCATGGTCTATTTAGCTAAAATGAAATGTAAGTTGAGTGGGACATGATAAACTTGACAACTTATTTGATCTCACGAACTTTTGGGGATCTGACCGCCAAATCAAGAGAAAAAGCCGCCCCCTGGTCTTCGTATCCGCTCGCTGCTGCCCGTTTCGCTTTCCCCCGTTCGCTCGGTTGCGATTGACACCGAGACGCGAAATTAGCGGCAAGCAACTGCGTCTCGTATCAGGGAAAACTACTGTCTTTGATAGCGCCGATAGTCTCCCCTAAGATCCCTCGGTCTGTCTCTTAGATCTCGTGCCGCCTACTAAATGAGTCCCGGTGGAATGAGTTCTGGCAAACGAAAAGTTACAACAAATGTTCAGGGGTTCTAATGTTATGAAAAGCTAAAAGTCCCTTTAAATCATCCATCATATCAGGGAGAATTCACTTGTCAAACTAGACGTACGTCACAATCGTCCCTACTTTTAGACATGAAACCATTTTTCATGTTTTCATTTTTGACAATGGAGGTGACCTGATTGGTGATTTTAGGATGAGTGGTATCTTCAGTTTGCTCTTCTTCCTCTGTAGACCAGTTTCTACTCAGAAAATCAGCCCCGACATTCTGTCTTCCCGGAATATATTCCACTTTGAAAGAATAGACGCTTAGAAGGAGGGCCCAACGCGTGATCCTAGCGTTAAATTCTTTATTGGCACCAAGAAATGCTAACGGAGCGTGGTCTGTTTGCACCGTGAACGATGTACCATAAAGAAACTCATGATGGCGTCTGATACCGTCAATCAGAGCAAGACATTCCCTTTCAACTACGCTGTAGTTCCGTTCCGCTTTATTTAATTTCCGACTGCCATAGGCAACTGGAAATAGCATGTTCAGGTCACTGTCATCGGCTTGAAGCAGTGTTGACCCGATGCCCTGACCTGACATGTCGACTCTCAGTACAAAAGGTTTCTTGAGGTCAGGCAACCTCAAAATGGGGTATGCAGACAACTGTCCTTTCAAAGTGCTATACGCGTGTTCGCACTTTTGATCCCATATGACCTTATCAGGACAACCTTTCTTTGTGAGGTCAGTCAGAGGTGCCGTCAGTCCGTTGAAGTTCTGGATGTACTTCTGATAGTATGCACATAGCGTTATGAAGGAACGTACGTCTTTCTTCGTTCGGGGTCTTTTTGCTGCCACAATTTTCTCCACGTTCTTCTTAATAGGCCAACTGCATCCGTGAGAAATAGTATGCCCCAGGAAGTCTAACTGTTCAAACCCGATGAGACATTTGCTAGGTCTGGCTGTGAGACCCGTTTCCTGTAGTCTCCTGAGGAGCATAGCAACCGTAGCAATATGTTCTTCATAGGTTTCCGATGCAATTAAGATGTCATCCATGAAATTATGGATATGGGGACTTTGCAAAGGTTCTAGAAGCTTCCTCATCATCCTGGTGAACACTCCTGGTGCGTTATGCAAACCGAACGGCATCACGTTAAATGTGTAATGTCCTTCACTAGTGCTGAAAGCTAACAAAGGTTTAATTTCCTCCTTGACTGGTATTAGATAATAACCTTTACTGAGGTCAATGTTGGAGAAGATCTTAGCTTTGCTGAGCTTGGTGAACAACTCAGAAACAGTTTGGAGAGGTTCGGGCTGGAATTCCGTTACAGCGTTTAGCAACCTGTAATCAATGCACAGCCGAACTTCCTTATTGGGCTTCTGCAACAGCACTACGCTCGAGCTGTAAGGAGATGTAGACTCACTGATAATTCCTGCCTGACGCAGCTTGTCTATTTCTCCGCGAAGTGCATCAGCTTTAGCGTACGGGATGGGGTAAACTCTGGTTTGAACAGGGGTCTCGTTTGTTAATTTCATATCAAATTCAATGAGATTTGTTCGACCAGGTACATCCGTTAAAACTGCGCTGTACTGTTTTAGTAGAGCCCTAGTTTCTGTTTGTTGTTCTGGTGAGAGATTGTCGCCGAACTTGACATCTTTAAAGGATTCTGTGGGTTGCAGTGGATACTCCATGCAACCATCATCATCTTCCTCGTCTTCCGTTGCTATGGCGACAGCCAGGAGATGCTCGGAGGATGGCACCGGTCTTTCCAAATATTTCTTTAGCAGATTTATGTGGAAGACCTTCTCCTTTCCTTTGATGGAGATCTTGTAGTTGGTACGTGAGATCTTTTTAAGGACGGTAAACGGTCCTTGTCATCCGATGCGAAGTTTATTGCTTCCGGTTGGAAGTAGCAATAGGACTTTCTCCCCTGGTTGTAGTTCTCTCTCTTTTGCAGCTTTGTTGTATCTTTTAGTAATTTTAGCGCGGGCTTTCTTAAGGTTGGTAGTAGCTAGATCCCATCCTAGCTTTAGCCTTTCCTTAAGCTCAGATACATACTTGCTTGCAGAGACGACTGTCTCGTCAGCCTTCTGGTCTGTCAGGGACCGAAGTAAGGCTTCTAGTGGCCCCTTAATAGGTCTGCCAAATAAAAGTGTAGCTGGCGCAAAACCCGTAGACGCTTGGGGTACCTCTCGGTAGGCGAATAAGGCAGCCGATATATATTGGTCCCAGTCTTCCGGTTTCTCCTGACCCAGCTTACGTAACATCATGGTGAGGGTACCGTTAAAACGTTCCACGAGCCCATTTCCGGCCGGATGGTAGGGACTTGTGTGGATATGTTTGGCCCTCAAGATCTTAAAGATCTCCTCCATTAACAGGCTACGGAATTGGGATCCATTGTCCGTCAAAACTTGTTGAGGGAATCCCAACCGTGTAAAAATTTGCACAAGGACTTCTGCGACATGCTTGGAATTAGTGCATGGTAGCGGTACGGCTTCGGCCCACATAGTGCAAGTGTCAACTAAGGTCAGGATGAACCTGTTCCTTCTTTTGGTCTTTTCCAGAGGACCAATAATGTCGACAGCAACCCGTTCAAATGGAGTCCCTACTATTGGCATTTGCCCCATAGGTACTGGGGGTGTCAAGTGCTTGGGTGCTACCCGTTGGCACTGGGCGCAGGATTTCACGTACCTGACAATGTCAGAGTTCATTCCTGGCCACCAATAGTGGTTTTTTATTCGCTGAATAGTGGCGTTTTGTCCCATGTGTCCGCTAAAGGGAAGAGAGTGCCCCATTTCTAAGATCTGGTTTCTGTACTGCGTCGGTACTAGGAGCTGGTTATTCCCCGTGTCCGGGTTGCCCGTTCTACGATACAATACACCATCCTTAGAAAAGATGTCTCCGTTGTGTCTGGGGTCCTTAGCCATGGGCAGTTTTTTAAAGCGGGGCGCCAGAGTAGGGTCCTTTTGTTGCGCCTCCTTCAGTTCATTCGGCAACACGTTTGGCGCAGGCTCCCTCTCCTTCTTGGCTTGCCCTCTTGTGGTTACCGCTGCCACAATCGGCTCCTTAGGTCTCCCAATGAACACATATCTACATCCCAGGATAACTGGGTAGATCGGATCATCCATTATGGCCGCTTTAATAACTCCTCTGACAAAGTCAGAGTGTATTTCTACCAGTGCGATAGGAAGCGTCCTGGGTGCATCACTCCTGAAAACTCCACTAAGTTTGACGGTTTCCTCTGTCTCCTGACCGGGTTTGACTAGGTGCCTAGCGACAATACAATCAAAACTTAATCCAGCGTCAAAAAGACAAGTAGTAGAGGTACCGTTCAAAATTACAGTTCCTCGAGTTGAGGGTCGGTCCCCCTCAGGTTGAGAATCACTGACATTGACTCTACCTTTCGAGGCTGTATGCAAACATCCAATGCGGTTTGCGCCGGTGTGTTTGCCCTGATCAGACGTTCCTGGTGTAGGGGTCTTCCCTTTTCCTTGACCTTGGTGGCCGCGCTGCCACGTAGGCTTGTTGGGTTGATCAGAATTGTTGTTGGGGGGTATCGGGTTTTGTAGAATTTCGATTTTTCCTGGGGAGGTTTCTGGGTATTGTTATCTCGTTGGTTATAATGTTGAGAGGAAGTGGAAGAATAGGATGCCTGTTCTAGATTCTGTTTTCGAGATGGCTCATCGGTGGGTTTACGTTTAGTGCTGGTAAGTTCGGCCATTGCATTGCTATAGCGTTCGGCTTTATTGAGTATGTCTTCAAGCCTGACTGCCCCCTGTTCAGCCCAAAATCTACGTGTTTCATTCGACAAAGTGGATTTTATCTGCTCCACAAGAACAAGTTCGAGGAGTCCCTCATATGAAAGAGGTAGGTCAGATAATTCAATGCACTTTGTCAGATAACCCGTGAGACGTGAAGAGAACTGGGGAAATGTTTCCGTGCTCTCTTTTCGGCTGTTTCTGAACAACTGCAGAAACTTTCGGGCAGTCATCTCAAACTGCTGTAGTAAGGCCTTTTTCAACATGTCGTAATCATGTTGATTCGGTCCCAGCTTTGTGTACACGTCATAAGCATTGCCTTTCAGTGACGTTGAAAGTTTGAGCGCCCAGCGGGTACTCTCTAACCCATAAAGATTCGCGAGTCTCTCGAATTTTTCTAGGTAGCTGTCAATTTTTTCGTTAGGGCTAGGAAAAGATTCTAAAGAAAACGACATAGCAGTTAATTGGGCAGATTGAGTACTGGAGAGGTCCATTGATTGAGACTGGGGCGAAGACGGCTCTCCGTTAGTCGAAGTAGAGGCGCCCCGACTCTCTAGAGCCTTAAGCGCCAGTTGATGCTGTCTTTCCTTGTCTCTCTCTCTCTCTGCGAGTTTCCATCTCTGCTTCAATTTTCTTCTGTTCCAAAAGACGTTCTTCCGCTTCTTTCTTATCTGCCCTCTCCTGGGCTTCTCTCCTCTCTGTTCTTTCTTTCTCTTCCTTCCTCTCAGCTTCGGCTCTCTGTTGCTTCGCCTTCCTCTCAGCTTCGGCTCTCTGTTGCTCCGCGTCATATATTTCCAATTCCTGGTTAATAAACGCGTTTGCAGCTTCTGCATCTAATCCTGCCTCTTTCGCTTCCAGCCTCAAGATGGACCTCATCTTTATCCTCTCTGCCATTGTTAAAGAATAAGATGAAGTATGCTTAGAGAACTAGTAAGAATAAACGCGAAAGGGAGGAACTCTGAACCGCTATGAGAAAAAAAAACACAAGTATAAATTTACCTGTGTTACCTCCTACCTGTACTGTGCAAACTTATCGCTGCTATTATCTGGCAATTAAGGCTCTAAACGCAAGCGACTATGCCACTAAATGGTAAGTTACACTGGAAAAGAATCTACTTTTACTAACAGTAGAGAAAAATTTATATTAAAACAATTTAAAAGGAAAAAAAAAATTTCCCTAAATTTTAAATCTCTGACAACAAACTCCGTCCCTAAAGTCAATTATTGAGATGAGACGTTGTTAACTTAATTTTTAAAAATCAGAACAATCCGTCTTTAGCTAAGCTCAACTCTTCTTAACTTCAAAAACCTTAGTGACTGTAAAACAATCACGCAATCCCAGCAACTTTTATAAAGAAAGAAATATAATTATCTCCGCCAGAGGATAATTAAAATAGCAAATATATTTGTTTATCTGTACTTTCTACTGCTGTGGAGAGAAAACAACCTGTAAATATGCTGTGTGGACAAACCAAATACTTAAGGAACGTTTGTCTAGGGGTGTAATTATTTATTTATTTCCCTAATTCACAAAGACAAATCATTCACACTCTACCTAGTTAGACCCAAACTAAATCAGACTCAAAATATCTTTAACCCGGCTATGCGATTGCCTCAAATGTAGCTCAAGATCCCAGAACCAGCCCACAAATATGTGTGCATCAAATGTATCTCAAAATTATCCCGGACGAGCCCCCAAATATTGTCGTAAATTTATTTTGAGAGAAAAGAGTCGTAGAAATAGTGGTCCGGTTTAGAGTGGAAAATGATGATGGAAAGCTCAGTGATAGAAAAATGTAGAGATTTAATAGTTACTTCACAGCGTGCTGGAGGAGAGTAAAGACAGACTTATTTACGACAAATCGTGTCTCTCAATCTTCTCTTTCACTCTCCTGGTCAAACAATTATTTGCCAGTTTTCCAGACTCGCATCTGCGCGCACACCGATTCGGTGTTTTCAAACACACACACGACGTTGATACAAACTATATTAAACGAATAGGGGAAATGTTGGGCTTTGGGTATATCCAACACACAGAACTAAATGAGTTTAGGTGATTTTATTCACTTTAAAACATCAATCACTAAAAATATCAGATATTACATAAATTATCATAAGTACACAAATGCAAATAACAAGTTTGGGAGGGGGTGAAGAAGATTGGTATCGACTAAGCCCTTCCCGCTCATTAGACAAAGACAAACCCAGTCCAGAGATAGATAATATCAGGAACACGGGTACGTTAACCTAACAGTAAAGTTAATTACTCTGAAAGAGGTGTTACCAAGTTAGGTATAAGTGATAGAAAAAAAAAACCTGTTCTTCCCAGCTGTTCTTCCCTTTACTAAGCAAATGGAAAGGAGGTGGTTTTAAACAGAGTTAACAAATTATCAACTATCCCACTTAAAGGAACAATGTAGGGTATACAGAAAAGATATATGTTACCAGGTAAGCAAGTTAACAAAATGGTCACACAAAAGAATTAATTTCCTGTCATTCATACACGCGCTAGCAAAGGCCTTCACTCATCTTGCTCTCACTTACCGATTGTGAAAAAATCTTGCACTCCATAGAATAACACAACAGCAGTTACACCTCAACTAAATGTATGAGTGTTTGTTCAAGTTCTAGCCCCAGATTATCGGGTAGGCGGTCAGCACATAAAAGGGTCCCGTAATCGCTGGAAAATGAATCTGTAGTTGTGTCTCTTTTCTTAATAACAGTTTCTATGGGAGGGCACGGTCTCTGATACCGGGGTGAGGATGGTGTGGTCTATTTGACTATGCCGCGGATAATAAAATTCTTACGCGTGCTGGTACACTTTATCCGTGAGGTATGGTTTAAGTCCAGTGAGAAAACTAGTCACATCACTGTTCAGGAAATTATGAATTATCTCTCTGTGTCAGTAAACTAACAAAGCTCGGGCCAGTGTTCTTCTTCCCGTTACGACTTAAGTTGTTTGATGGTGCGTTAAATTTGTCTTTGGGTGTGCTTTCTTTGCTATAAGTTAGATAGCGGAATTCCAAACATAGAATCGCCTCAAAGATTAAAAATTTACACAGTCTCAACAAGTTCTGCGTCAGGGGAACTCTACACACTGTTTATGCTTTGCTTTGCTTAGATTGATTTCTTTATTGCTTTCTTAATGCTGGGATCGCACAGGTTACGATCACTCTGTATGAAAGAAAAAAAAGACATGTAATATACCGAAAACAAATAACCTTCTAAAGCGCGATGAATTTCCCGTTAAGCCTATAATACACTCGAGTATTTAATTATGTATTTAATAAACACTGCGCGAATTCTAGTGGTTAAAAACCCACATCTATAAAACTAGGACTTAACTGAATTTATTAATTATAAATTCCTTCGCGACTTTAAAAGTTAATTTAAGCATCTATTATCTTTTGAAATAATATAATAGATAGATCATTATATTTTAAAACTGGAACTCTTGAGATGGTTTAATTAAATAGATTTAAATTAACACAGAATCCCTTTAAATAGAATGACTGAGCTAGACCACTGATCACTTTACACAATATATATTACCGCTTTGCACAGAAATAGAAATCACTGCAAATATATATAAAATCCAGGGGAAAATCTATAACAAGATTTCAATAAAGCTAGTGCTTCTGTAAAGATCTGGCCAGCGAGTGATAACCTGTCTAGTTCTTCATGGTCTATTTAGCTAAAATGAAATGTAAGTTGAGTGGGACATGATAAACTTGACAACTTATTTGATCTCACGAACTTTTGGGGATCTGACCGCCAAATCAAGAGAAAAAGCCGCCCCCTGGTCTTCGTATCCGCTCGCTGCTGCCCGTTTCGCTTTCCCCCGTTCGCTCGGTTGCGATTGACACCGAGACGCGAAATTAGCGGCAAGCAACTGCGTCTCGTATCAGGGAAAACTACTGTCTTTGATAGCGCCGATAGTCTCCCCTAAGATCCCTCGGTCTGTCTCTTAGATCTCGTGCCGCCTACTAAATGAGTCCCGGTGGAATGAGTTCTGGCAAACGAAAAGTTACAACAAATGTTCAGGGGTTCTAATGTTATGAAAAGCTAAAAGTCCCTTTAAATCATCCATCATATCAGGGAGAATTCACTTGTCAAACTAGACGTACGTCACAAGAGGAAAGTTAAAAAAATTTTTTGTTCGGACAAAGTTGACTGAAAATGCGATAAAGATAGCAAAGACAGAAGATGCTCAACAGTTAAACATTAAACAGCGGAAAAAAGTAAACAACGTATTTGATTAACTGCAAAGTGAACAGAAAGCTGTGGACAGAAATGATCGAATATGTCCGATATAATGGCGCTTTCAATATAAAGGGTATGACAGAAAAATATCAGAGGTCATACAGCAGACTATCTGCAATACTTCATTACACAAATACAAAGACAGAAACTGTACTGTGCATTGTATGTTAATGACTAATTTAACTTCATTAAACATAAATGTTAATACCTACATTTGTCTCTATCTCAGAAAGCCGTTGAAATATGCAGCTAATGGAATATACCTTTCGACGTAGCTCGAGAAGAAATAATACTGAAGGTCAATACATCACCAGAGCAGAGTAAATATAATAGTATGTCTATCAAAGATATGTTGGTTCCTAGCAAACTGTAAATCAATCAGTGATCGCCCGTACAGATACACACACATACAGTCATCCACAGACGATGTACAGCATTTAATTTAATATCGGTATTTACTGAGCGTCAGACGAGTGTATTAAACCTCGGTCACGACTTGACAACTCATTTGACGTCCATCTGACATAAGAATAATATTGCATTGCTTTGGAGTAACATACATAGTTAAAAACTCGCATCTCATTTAACACCGAGTTATTTAAATCACTTCTCTTCATTCGTAACAAATTGTTTTTTTTTTCAGTCACTGATTTTGTTTTTTGGCCACCTAAATTTTGTTTTCCAGACATTCTTGGGAAACGTTGAAAGCATAATCAATCGGCTCTGTACGCGGACTGTTGTCACCGAAAACCGGCTATCTAAAGCGAATCTTTTCAACAAAAAGTAGGTACTGTTTGCTGTAATAACGTGCTGGAACATCAGCTGGGAATAGAACTAATCAAATAAAGTGTCTGCGAAGAGTTTTCTTCGTTCTTTAACACTTTATAACTGATATATTTTGGTTGTCTTGAACAGACGAGAAGTCTGTGAGATTAAACCATCTTCAAGGTTATGGAAACGCTATAAAAGTGATTGTAGTCAGTAGGGACTTTTTGTCAGTTTAAGTTACTTTTCATTCAACCATTAATAACTTAACTTTCCGTGGATCATAAATCTTTAGTTTCCGTGGATCATAACGCTTTAGCTTTCAGTCGATCATAACTCTTTAGCTTTCTGTGGATCATAACTCTTTAGCTTTCTGTGGATCATAACTCTTTAGTTTTCTGTGGATATAACTCTTTACCTTCAAGTGGATCACAATTCCTCAAATTTCGATGGATCAAAACTCTAGCCTCCGTGGATCATAAATCTTTATTTCCTGTGGATCCTAACTTTTTAGCTTTCCGTAGATCATAACGTTTCAAATTTCCGTGGATCAAAACTCTTTAGCTCCAGTGGATCATAACTCTTTAGTTCCAGGTGGTTCATAACTCTTTAACTCTTTAGCTTCTCGTGTATCATAACCCTTAGGCTTCTCATGGATTATAACTTGTAACATTCGGTGGATCATAAATCTTTAGCTTTCCGTGAATCATAACACTTTAACACCGGTGGATCATAACTCTTTAGCTTCTCGTGTATCATAACTCTTCAGCTTTTTGTGGATCATAGCTTGTTAACTTCTCGTAGATCAAAACTCTGTAGCTTCCCGTGAATCATAGCTCTTTAGCTCCGGTGGATCAGAACTCTTTAACTTCCTGTGGATCATAAATCTTTAGCTCAGGTGGATCATAACTCTTTAATTTCCCGTGGATCATAACTTTTTAACTTCCAATGGAACAAAACGCTTTACCTTCTCGTATATCATAACTCTTTAACTTTTGTGTATCATAACTCTTCATCTTCACGTGAATCATAACTCTTTAATTTTACGTGGATCATAACTCTTCATCTTCTCGTGAACCATAACTCTTTAACTTCCCGTGGGTCATAACTCTTTAGCGTCCCGTGTATCATAAGTCTTCAGATTCTAGTGTATCATAACTCTTTAGCCTATCGCGTATTATAACTTCTTAGCTTCTCTTGGATCATAAATTTTCAGCTTCTCGTTTATCATAATTCTTTAGCTTCATGTGCACTCTTCAACTTCTTGTGTATTATAATTTATCTGCTTCTCGTGTACCATACCTCTTTAGCTTGTCGTGTATCATAACTGTATAACTTCTCGTGTATCATAACTGTTTAACTTCTTGTGTATCATAACTGTTTAACTTCCCGTATATCATAACTCTTTAGCATTCTTTGGATGATAGCATTTTAGCTTCCGACGAACCATAACTTTTTAGCCTCTCGCGTATCATTACTTTTTAGCGTCATGTGGATGATAGCTCTTTAGCTTCCGGCGGATCATATTGTTTAAGCTTCTCGTGTATCATAGCTCTTTAGCTTCCGGCGGATCATATTGGTTAAGCTTCTCGTGTATCATAGCTCTTTAGCTTCCCGCGTATCATATTGGTTAAGCTTCTCGTGTATCATAGCTCTTTAGCTTCCGGTGGATCATATTGGTTAAGCTTCTCGTGTATCATAGCTCTTTAGCTTCCCGCGGATCATATTGGTTAAGCTTCTCGTGTATCATAGCTCTTTAGCTTCCGGTGGATCATATTGGTTAAGCCTCTCGTGTATCATAGCTCTTTAGCTTTCGGTGAATCATATTGATTAAGCTTCTCGTGTATCATAGCTCTTTAGCTTCCGGCGAATTATATTGGTTAAGCTTCTCGTGTATCATAGCTCTTTAGCTTCCGGCGAATCATTTTGGTTAAGCTTCTCGTGTATCATAGCTCTTTAGCTTCCGGCGATTCATATTGGTTAAGCTTCTCGTGTATCATAGCTCTTTAGCTTCCGGCGAATCATATTGGTTAAGCTTCTCGTGTATCATAGCTCTTTAGCTTCCGGCGAATCATATTGGTTAAGCTTCTCGTGTATCATAGCTCTTTAGCTTCCTATGGAAGTCTAGGACGAGTCTTGCTCACGTCTTGGACAAATTTGATTTGTTTTTATCTTTCCCTGCCCCATATAGTGCCCCTCGGTCTAAGGAGACAAATAAAGAATTTACCTATTACTCCCTCAGGTAAGTCATAAAAGGGGACTAAATTGCCATTGTGCGTGAAGCTGGCAAGCTTATCATGTAAAACAAAAAGCTACAGAAACATGCTGGATTGGCTATGTCCGCCGCATGGAAGATGGTCGCATCCCTAAAGATATCTTCTACGGACAACTGGCAGATGGCAAAAGAACAGTTGGGCGACCGCAGCTGAGGTTCAAAGATGTGTGCAAGAGAGACATGAGGATATTGGACATAAATCCAGCAACCTGGGAGGATGAAGCTGCTGAACACACCAAGTGGCGATGTCATGACAGAAGGGGCTGCTACTTCCTCTTCTACTACTACTACTACTACTATTACTACTACTACTACTACTATACTACTACTACTACATATACCACCGCTGCAAGAGCACATGAGGACTATAGTACAGACTTTCCCGCAAGGTGACCACCTTTAGTAGTGGTTCCACGTAGAGACGTATGAAGGGGTGACATATATTTTATGGAAATACAATCGAACAACACGAGACCATACTCCGTGCATTAGATCATAAGCGGGAGCCGCGCTGGTGTAATGGTTACCATACTGCGCTGGCGATCGGGTGATTTTGGTTCGAGCCCTGGCGATGACATTTGAAAGAGTGTCGTCGACCAGGGACTGGAATAACCTGAACGGCTCCTGAGCCGATCCAGCTCTAATGGGTACCTCCGAAATCGGCGAGTATCTGCCTGAATGGCGAGAGGACACTTGTTAGTGTACTTGGAAAAAGAGATACTCACGTAAAATCAGTCTCAGGTTAGACATATTAACCTGAGATTTCCCCTCGAGTATTAGGGGGCGTACGAAAAAAAAATTAGATCATAAGCCACCAATAGTTAGAGACACGATAGCCTATGAATGTGATAACGATAGCCTATGAATGTGATAACGATACCCCTTGGCGACAAAGATTGTGGAAGTCATGTATGTTAACTTAATATTTGCTATATAAAAAAAAAAAAAAAAAACCCACTCTCAACAACGTACTCTAAATACACAAGCAGCTTAGTGACAGAAAACTAAATGTCCTAATTGCCATCTTTCTACACAAACTGCCTAAGGAAATGTCTCTGAATTTTTTGGCTGAACACCATCACGAACCAAGAGTTGCATCTTCGCAACAATCAGGCAGATATGCAGATCATTTTAAAAAAAAAAAGGGGGGGGGGGGAAGGGGGGGGGGGGGGGGGGGGGGGGGGGGGGGGGGGGGGGGGGGGGGGGGGGGGAAGAAGCTATAATGGGTTGGCCATATCAGAACAGACCTTTAGGCCGCTTACACACGAGCGTTTCTTGACGCGCGTTTCTCTCGCGTGACGAATGAAAGAGTACGGATTTACAGACAGTCTCGCTCGGCTGAGCAGCCTGTAAATCCCTTACTCCTTCATTCGTCACGTGTGAGAAACGCGCGTCAAGAAACGCTCGTGTGTAAGCGGCCTAAGTCTCATCACCAGTACTGAAAGACGGAAGGTGAAAAAGAGGTAGACTAAAAACAGTATGGCGGATAATTGTGGAGGCGGAGATGAAAATAAAAAAACAGAAACAAAGTTAGGACATCACACAAAGGATGTCCACCGACAGAACAAAGTGGATCATTTCTTTCAGCCCTTCAAGTTGCCACTGGGTGTCATGGTGACTAATTGCTTAGTCAGTCAGCGGCTAATGACCAAAGAAAAGACATATATTTATATATTTAAGTGACACACAGGGGGACAAAACCCACCAAAAAATCAGTGAATAGCATTACAAGACAGTCATTGTTCTGGAATCCCCTGGGTAAGTGAAGAAGAGGGAGATTACAATCACGTGGAGAAAGGAACTGAAGACATACGCAAAAGGAATAAAAAGCATACATGGAAAGACTTTGAACTGATGGCACGTGACATGAAAACTTGGAATACTTTTTTAATTACCAGGGCTACATGGAAAGGTAAAGTAGAGTTTTGTTTCTTTGTATGTCGAAAATATTGTCTGTCTAGTATTATTCTTTCACTATATTAATAACTGGGAAATCTCCATTGAGCGTCGAAGTGCTTAGCGTTAACAGCGCTTTCCTGTCGCGGTGCATATACCGGGGTTCCGGGATCGGAATATGGTAGCGTGTCACGAAGTTCGACCGTTCAATGTTTCTTCCATTTTCCTCTCTCTCCCCCTTTCTATTATTTCTCATTTTCGCTGCACAGAACTCCGTACTAGAGTCATTGTTTCCATTTGTCACACTTCACTTCGTATGTCCAGACAAGCGTATCGCCCATCCCTGAGAGATTAATTGAATCACTAAACGTGTTAATACCACATTGACTCCAGGTAGATGCGAGCATGAAGTGTTTGCTTAAGATTGCATAATCACGTCCGACTCGACTGTTTGGGACAGGCGATTATAGATAAGCGCAATCTTGGAAGTCATTTGGAAGAGTGAGCAGGAAGTGTGAAATAAGTCAACTTTGACAACATTTTACGGATAATCACAACTCCATATATGGACGATGACTGTTTGAATTTTTCAGACGCATGAGTCGTGAAAAATATTACATGAGGAAAAGTTTTCATAACTTGTACTTTGAATGTACTGGCTGGCATTTGAGGCGCGAGTAAACAATCGCTATGATTGGGAGTTTTTCGAAAGCACCAAGGGGAAGCGTGTGCCGGAAACCTACGATATAACGTAGCAAAAGGTTGACATACGTCACTGCGTTCCAGAAATCGTCAAAGCAGACAGACCAGACAAAGCCAGGAAAGAATGGAGTCAGGATTCTGAATTTATAGGACCGGACAAAACGTATTAAAAGCATCTTTGTACATCAGTACAAACTCGCGAATATTAACACGAAACCCGGAATCCTACAGAACCACTCACAAGTCACATAAGGATTGTACAATAGACATAAAACCCCAGACTTGTGTTCGGGGCATCTGTGTTAAGTTGTCAATATTATTCTACTGAGCCAGAAGTCTAAGATTTCTCAATTATTGAAGTGAGTGTAACAAATTTTTATGCTGTGACTTTTACATGTTCATACGTGCTAGTGGTGTTAAAGATTCATACTAGACTGGCAACCTCATCATGTGAAAAAGATACATTCATGAACCACCACAGCAAGCGCTGGTGATTGCTTCGTGCTACTTCTCACGGAAGAACCAATAGCAGAGGTAACCCCAGACTCCGAATGGAGCAGGGAGTGAGTGATGATTACATTAAATTGTAAATAGTTGAATATTATCAATTGGTGAATGTATGTAAATTTAATATGTTCCTTCAGGCACAAACCACTGCCGCTGTCCCGTCATAAATCTTTCCTTAAATTAACCGACATACTGGTGATTTTTCCACACAAGCCCTGAGTGAAATGATATTCGCTCAGGGAGAGTAAAGAATCTGAGAAAACAAACGGTAGACGGAGAGCGGGAAAAAGCGCCTGATTAACATCAGAAAAACAAATATTTAGCAGCGGAATTAGTTCTTTTATTCCCTCTAAAGTTGGTAAGAACAATAATAATAACAAAAGAGGAATTTCGAAGCTGAGAGCTTGAACGAAATCACTACTTTGAAGACCCTCATTAGATACTCTAGGTTTTGGCCACTGTTAGACCACTATTGCAGAGCAAGGGGAGGCAACCCGTGACATAGCGTCACGGTCTAGCCTACCCAGCTAAATGGGTAACTTATTATGCTCTTGAGTTAGGGAAGATAAAACGCAGCGACAGGGGGTCGGAGTGACCAAGAGGTATGGCGTCCGCCTCGAATTCTAGAGATACCGGGTTCGATTCCTAGTTGAGGAAAAATAATTTATGGACATTTTTGTCAGAACTAGTGGTCCTAATGATGTCATACTCCCCCCAGTCTCCTTGGTAGTAAAATCGGATGCCTAGCTGTCTCAGATAATAGCGAAAAAAATAGGAGGTCCTGTCTGCAAATTGCGCACGTTAAAAATCACACGGTAGTTGGAAATCATAAAGAGGGCCGCGGCCCTGGAAAATTTAAAAATTAGAAACTTACCCACCACAAAATTTTTTACAGAATGTGTGATTCCTATTTACACACATTGGATTTCTCGCCGGTCCGGTGCTACGGAGTTCGTGCACTGTGCTGAGATCCTCCTTATATGATCTGAGGAAGGAGATAGGAACACTGATGGAGTTGTCCGTGTGCAATGAAGACAGTCCTTAAAAAATCCAACCAAACCAAAAGGCAGCGAGGAAGAGAGATGGTCACCACAACCTCACAAAAATACTGGACGTAGTATGGTGGTCTCTAATACTTCACTCCCCCACTGCAGCATCTGCTATGAGGCTACCTTTATCGTTTAAATCTCCCACCCACTACCATAATATTTCACACTGTTTACATTCTCCTGAAAATTTAATAGTTCTAACAAGCAAGGGGGAACAGACGGCTAGAACATTTTTCACAAAATTTAAAAAAAAATGGAAAGAAAGGAAACATAAAGGAAGCTAACTGAGAGATAAAGAAGTCGTGAAGAGTTATATCAAAATAAATCGTCTAGAACAGTACTTCCTAACCATAGGGGTGTGAGACCTACCCTCAGGGGGTGTGAGGCATGCCAGTTATTTTAGAAAGCGAATCATCATTAACAATTTATTATACATGGAACTCCAATGTATTTGTACAAAAGAGAACATTAACAACGTGAATTCAATATCTATTCCCAGTCACATTTTGTTAATGAATTTTCTCAAAACATACTTGTACCTATTTTTCTCATTTTTGGCATATGTTGTGAGCTGGAAGACAATGGTGTGCGAAGCTTCTTGAGATGAGGCAAAGGGGTGCGAGGCTTCTTAAAGTGCAGTAAAGGGGTACGAGGCTTCTTAAGATGCTGTAAAGGGGTACGAGGCTTCTTAAGATGCTGTAAAGAGGTACGAGGCTTCTTAAGATGCTGTAAAGGGGTGCGAGGCTTCTTAAAGTGCTGTAAAGGGGCGCAAGGCTTCTTAAGAAGCTGTAAAGGGGTGCGAGGCTTCTTAAAGTGCTGTAAAGCGGCGCGAGGCTTCTTAAGATGCTGTAAAGGGGTACGAGGCTTCTTAAGATGCTGTAAAGGGGTACGAGGCTTCTTAAAGTGCTGCAAAGGGGTACGAGGCTTCTTAAGATGCTGTAAAGATGCCCGAGGCTTCTTAAAGTACTGTAAAGGGGTGCGAGGCTTCTTAAGATGCTGTAAAGGGGTACGAGGCTTCTTAAAATGCTGTAAAGGGGTGCGAGGCTTCTTAAAGTGCTGCAAAGGGGTACGAGGCTTCTTAAGATGCTGTAAAGGGGTACGAGGCTTCTTAAGATGCTGTAAAGGGGTACGAGGCTTCTTAAGATGCTATAAAGGTGCGCGAGGTTTCTTAAACGGCTGTAAAGGGGCGCGAGGCTTCTTAAGATGCTGTAAAGGGGTACGAGGCTTCTTAAGATGCTTTAAAGGGGTGCGAGGCTTCTGAAAGTGCTGTAAAGGGGTACGAGGCTTCTTAAGATGCTGTAAAGGGGTACGAGGCTTCTTAAGATGCTGTAAAGGGGTACGAGGCTTCTTAAGATGCTGTAAAGGGGTACGAGGCTTCTTAATGTGCTGTAAAGGGGCGCGAGGCTTCTTAAGATGCTGTAAAGGGATACGAGGCTTCTTAAAGTGCTGTAAAGGGGTACGAGGCATCTTAACGTGCTGTAAAGGGGTACGAGACTTCTTAAAATGCTGTAAAGGGGCGCGAGGCTTCTTAAAGTGCCGTAAAGAGGCGCGAGGCTTCTGAAAGGGCTGTAAAGGGGCGCGAGGCTTCTTAAGATGCTATAAAGGGGTACGAGGCTTCTTAAAGTGCTGTAAAGGGGCGCGAGGCTTCTTAAAGTGCTGTAAAGGGGCGCGAGGCTTCTAAAGATGCTGTAAAGGGGTACGAGGCTTCTTATGAGTGTGTCACTTAACCGAAACACGTGAGCAGTGAGACGTGCTGCATCAAAAAAAAAAAAAAATCAGTGCTAGCAGCAGACGAAATTCAGTGCCAGACAAGATTATTTTTCCAGACAACTATTTATGAGAATGAAAAACGAAAAATAAAAGAAAAACAAAAACACAAAACCCGATATTCTTATGTGCATATATATATATATCACAGCTGTTTGTGCCCTATACCAGAGCGCTCTTTTAGTTTCAGTGACCGGACTTCTCACACCGGGTAATAAATCTTCATGTGCACCGTAAAAGACTACTGAGGGTTTTGGCGGGGAAAATCAGCTGATGTGTGTGTAAAATCGTTAATATATAAATCATTACACACTCGTTCTGGATAAACATAGCGCTAAAATTCTTTTGTGTACTATAACTTTGTTCTGTGTTCTATTTTTAATAGCATTTTTATTTGTTTGAAATTATATTTGACGGAAATACAGACTTTTGAAAACAGCGTCATCATTTGAGGAAATTCGTAACAGAAGTAATCTATTTATTAATGTAATATCTAAAAATCGGCACATTCATATGAGTTTATAATTATATAGTCTTCTCGAAGGGAAGCTAAAGATTATTTCCACATACTTTTTTTTTGGTTTCTTATCTTGAGAATGTGTGGTAGTCATGTTTGTGAGTTTGGCATTACAAGAACAAGCATATTGTCACTAGATTTCATAACATTTAAATCACTGTAAACGCATTCCTGATACTCGCAAATCTTACATACGGTTGTAAAAAAATAACTTTTTGTAAAGCACCATCGGTTTTTGCATTTTCATTCATTTACAATGATATTTAGCTACGTATATAAGCGTCAGAAAACATGTAAAGCTATAGATAGATTACTTCCACATACTTTGATCTATCTTTCAAGTCTTGTTAATCTTGTATTTATAATATGAATGTCTTTTTTTTATTGTGTGTGAGATAAGGACTGTTCCATTAGTGTTCTTTGGTAAGACAATCCTGTGCACACGACGGCTGCCAAAGAATTCTAAGTAACTGTTTGTATATCTTCTTTCATTCACAGATAAAGCATTCTACAGCGTGGTGTTAGACGTGATACTCCCAAATATTCCATTATCTTTATACATACACAAGTAAACTATACTACATAACAACGAAATGGAACATACTTTGTTGCATCATATGAATTGTGCCAGTGCACTGTGCAGAGCCTGTGGCAAGAGAGCATTAACTTCCCAAACAAAACGTTCAAAACGGAATGCATTGAACTGTTTGAATTACGTTAATGATCTGTTCTTTGTGTTTGGAATTAACGTATCAGATGATAAACCGACAGAGCATTCGACTATATTTTGTAGGAAGTGTTACTTACCAATACAAAACGCAAAAAGGAGGCATAATGAGAAGTGTCTTGAAACAGCCAAGTTACTATCGGAAAACAGTCAGCATATCTGGAAAGACTATGACCATAATTTAACTATAAGTGAATGTCAACTGTGCAATTATTTTGCAAAAACATCTTTTGGTGTTTTAAAAACAAAAATCTGCTCTATCCCCTGTGATGTTCTTTCTAACCCCTCCATGTCTAGCCAGTCAGTTAGCTGTAGTCAGTCAGTTAGTTGTAGTCAGTCAATTAGTTGTAGTCAGTCAGTTAGTTGTAGTCAGTCAGTTAGCTGTAGTCAGTCAGTTAGCTGTAGTCAGGATAGCTCTGTACAGCAGGAGGTTGATGTGCTTGCCCACACTAGTGATGATATTGTTCAGCTAGAGGTTGATGTGTCAGCTCACATTAAAGGCGATACCATTATTCACTTGGAGGTGGATAACACTACTCACCCTAGCATGCCAGTTTTTGTTGCCACATCTATACCTACCAAGTCAGTTATACATACGACAAGTACATCCACCTCGCCTGTCTTCAAAAGCGACATCACAGTACAACAGTTACTTGCTAAGCCACCTTCACAACCACTAACACAAGAGGAAGAAACCCTATTCACATCCATTGTTAGAAAAAAAAAAACTAGAAACAGCAAAAAATAATATCATAAAATGCAAATCCAGAGGACAGCCTATTGTACCATAAAAACTAATTAAATACAGAAAAGAAACATCAGTCACCAGAACGCCAACAAAACGTAAGCGATCTCAATTTCTCCACACTGTTAGGAAACATATTGTTGGAACATCAACTGACTCACTAGACCTGCAGCAGGCAGATGAGAGGAGAATTTGTACATTCCACTATTTCCAAAATTGAATGACATGCCAGCGGTATTAAAAATATAACTTCACAATTAAAATGTATAATGGAAACTCATTTGTTACAAATTTCTCCATCTGTGAATGTACAGATTCCTCCTATTAAAAAAAAAAAAGGAAGTGTGAATGATAATTGAGCGAAATTTTCGGGCTAGAGCAAATTATGGAAGTTGTTGCGTGAGAGTGACAGAATTAACAGAGTGTGGAAATCATTTAATAGGTGTATTTATTAAATACACCTATTTATTTATTAAATTGAACATTTCATTTTACTCATGACCATACTCATTTTTACATGACCATCGTGATGTATGATTGAGATAATTGTTAGCTCTCATGTTTTGGGGACAATTGGGTGTGTTATTTTAAGGTAATAAGTGTGGACTTGCAATTTAATGTTTCAATAATTAATGTTTGACGCATGAAACCAAAACAAAACTATGATATTCATTTGCTGCAGGTTTTCTACTTTTGATTTCTGTAATTTGTTATGCATGTTGATTGTGATCGTTTTAGTGTAAATTGCATTAGAAACAAACCATAACAAAATATTAAAAAAACGTAAATTTTACACTATTTCAGACTATTATATCTTCTGTTCTAATTGTGATAAAATGTTTGTTCTTGTTCTAAAATTTACTCTAACATTTCTAGTCTAGTTTTATGCAAAATTAAAGCCGGTATTTATAATAATAAAGTACCTAAAAGCATTAATTAGGTCCTATCAAAAGTAAACACCGCCACATTTTTTTCCCGTTAGGAAGATGACCACGTGACATCTGTCACGATAGCTATAAATAGCGCGGTCAGGGAAAACTAAAAGATCGCTCGCAAACAGCCGTGATATATATATATATATATATATATATATATATATATATATATATATATATATATATATATATATATATATATATATATCATCTCATCTCAGCCCGTAACCGGTCATGGGTCGTAGGGGTGCCATGGTGGAAGCATCAGCAGACAGGGTCCTCCACTGCTCTCTATCCTCAGCAATGCGTACAAGTGTGGAAAAACCGTGTCCTGCCCATTCTTTGATGTTATCAGCCCAGGATTTTCTCTGCCTTCCTCTTCTCCGTTTACCTTCGACTGTTCCCTGAAGGATCGTTTTCGAAAGGGAGTCATGACGAGTTACATGCCCAAACCAGGCAAGCTTTCGACGTTTCACTGTTGACAAAAGTGGTTCTTGGTGGCCTTCATAGGTGTTTATCTTCTCTCTAACATAGACATTTGTTTTGTGCTCTTTATAGCAAATGCGCAAAATTCTTCTATAACATTTATGCTCGAAAGCCTGAATCCTTCGCTCCGTATCTGCAGTGAGTGTCCAGCTCTCACACCCATACAAGAGAATAGATAATACAAGTGATTTGTATAATTTGATCTTCACAGGAAAACTGATGTTACTTTTCCAGATCACATTCAACCTTGTCATGGCAGCTGAGGCCATCTCAAGTCTTGTCTTGATTTCTTTAATTGATCTTCCATCACTGCATATAGTGGACCCGAGATATTTAAAGGTGTTAACTTCTTCTAACGTTTGCCCATTTAACGTAATGTTGGTCGGAACATGTTTCTTATGGCTATTCACCAATATCTTGCTTTTTTCTATATTAATTTCCATCCCATACGTTCTTGTTACTTTCTCCAGTCTAGAGGTAAGGTCTTGAAGTTCTGATTCTGATCCAGCTATCAGATCAATATCATCAGCAAAACGTAGGTTGCACAGAGGTCGGCCTCCAATCGATATGGTTGATTTATAATCGTAGAGAGCCTCCTGCATAATATGTTCTAGATAAATATTAAAGAGCACTGGGGACAGGATACATCCCTGCCGAACTCCTACAGTTGTTTTGAAAAATTCTCCAATGTCGTTGCTTGCAAAAACAGCACTGCTTGCGTCCTTGTATAGTGCTTCAATGATATCTATGATGTTGGTATCAAAATTGAATTTTCTCATTACTTGCCATAAGCATATATAGATATATGCAATCAGCTGTGTAGGCCTACAGTTCTAATGGGATATTCTTAGACCTAAGTATAAGTTAAGTCACGCACGTATTTCCTCCTCTGACTGTCTGTTTGTCTTATCGAAAACGGTGTAGCCAGCAAAATTTCTAAGGCAGTGAAGAGTGACTAGCTTTACTTTTCACTTTTCTCTTTTCCCCTCTCCCCAACATCATACAACCCGCAACAGTTAACGAGTTATTTTGGGCGACAATAACAACAGCACGAGAGATCGCAACCGGTTTAACAAGGTTACGTTGTGACCACAAGTGTATACCCTAGTAACATCATTTTTATAGATTGCGTCAGCCCAGGCACATAACAATGTTAGTTCAAAGTGAATACGTGTAGTATCTAGGGACACTAGCGCGGCGCCACACGTAATTTATTTTTTCAAGGGGTAAGGGAAGCATGGATTTTAGTTTGGTGAATTGCTTTATATTCGTAGTTACATAAAAGTTGTAATCGGCTCGCTCAAAATAACATCAGTGTCCTAAAATAATCGATGTAATGTGAAAAGTCTAATAGCAAGGGAATGGTAATCATGCGAGGATATCACTGTGGATATGCAAACACATCTACAAATCATATTTATATAAGCTATTCATAACATTTGTCGTGAAGTACGCTTACAATTCACTCTGTTGTTTATTTTTCTTCCGGTTCCTTCCCTTGTATATTTTGTTTTCCTCAGACGGCGTTTAAATTATTTCAAGGGTTTCTCTAGCATTAAAAGCTTTGAGAAAGGCTGGTTTAACGCACTAATCTGGCATGCTTTAACTTTCCCTGGTACTTTATAACTGTCTTACCTGGTACTTTATAACACTGTCTTTCCTGGTACTTTATAATTGTCTTCCCGGGTACTTTATAACTGTCTTCCCTGGTACTTTATAACGGTCTTCCCTGGTACTTTATAACTGTCTTCCCTGGTACTTTATAACTGTCTTCCCTGGTACTTTATAACTGTCTTCCCTGGTACTTTATAACTGTCTCCCCTGGTACTTTATAACTGTCTTCCCTGGTACTTTATAACTGTCTTCCCTGGTACTTTATAACTGTCTCCCCTGGTACTTTATAACTGTCTTCCCTGGTACTTTATAACTGTCTCCCTGGTACTTTATAACTGTCTTCCCTGGTACTTTATAACTGTCTTCCCTGGTACATCAACGTATTCCCATGATACATCATCATCATCCTTTTCCTTTGAGCTCCATACGGAGAATGGATCCACCATTGCAGCTGGTACCGCAGGAAGCCCGCTCCAGTCACGTGCTCTTACAGCGGTGGTTTCTGTGGTAAGTTGTTTTGCCTGACGAGGTTACTATCCTCATGCACAGCCTCGTATTGGTGGTCTTTTACGACATGCCTGAGGGTCTTCATCATCATCATCATCAGCTGCCATCTACGCAACGAATGTCGGCTGCAACGTATTTACAACGTCTACTGTCTCGTGTCTTGAGGGTGAATTTGATGGGGCACTCTGATGGACTCTTTCCTGTCCATCTCTTGATGTTATCCTCCCACTTATAGAGTTGTCTTCTCCTTGCACGTTTGCCTTCAACTCTTCCGTCTATTATGGTCTTCTGCTAGGTGTTATGTCTTTTTACATGGCCAAAAAATTTTAAATGTCTAATTTTAATCTCCTTCATTAATTCTCTGAGGGTGCAGTAGTCCTTAATCGTTATTTGCCTCTTCCGAGACCGGCGGAAACTTAACGGGGCTTCACCTGGTACACTGTAACCTAAGTCTGTGGCATACGTTATTTTCCATTTTCACTTATGATGACAGGAAAACTATACAGCGCTTTATAACAGTGGGTAACCTAACCATCAACTTAACCTTGGATGTCTTCCTATTATTGATTGACACGCTTGTGGACTTCTTTTAACGTGAAGCTCATTCTGCCCCAGCTGATTACTTAATCCAAACTTGTTAACATTTTTCGGACTTGGTATTAATCTGACGTCAGAATTTCTGTTTCACCCATGGATGCTTTAAAAGTGGCATGTGACACCTCTCACGGAGATTTGGAGCTCTCGTAAATTTGTGTCATACTTTGTTTCCTGGTAAGTTTAAAGGATTTTCCGGCTAATTGCCAACAAATTTGTTTTTTAGTTTCAGCAATATATTTTTCTGATAAATATCACATTATACCTCTAATGCTTTTCAAAATATTCCTCTTGTACACACGCGAACTATTCACACAAAAGTGAATGTGGTGAGCATTAAGTTTCTCCTTAATTCGTTTAATTTCCACTCTTCTCGCATTAACAGGCATATGGAAATTCTAAGCGTGTTTTTACCGCTTCCATATGACAGCAGCTCGCTACCCAAACAGAGCAGACAGGGAGTCGCTGCCAAGTGGAGAAGGAGAATGCTCAGAATATCAACTATAATTTTATGCAGATGGGACAGTTAATGCGCTCAAAACTATCCTAAAAACACGGACGTTAAGCGGTAACATAATTACACGTATCTAATAAATAAAATAAAGTAAGGGAAATTCCTTGCAAAACTTGGATTGATTGAGGTAGTAAATAATAAACACAAATGTGTATACTGCAGGCACTTGTGAGAAATAAAGAAGTAGAAAACCAGACAAGAAAAGACGTAACAGAAGTGATAGGCTTACCGGGAAATAGAAACCCAGAACCATCCGAATGACGTCATTGCCTCGCTACGAGAGTGAATTGTGACTAGCTGCACTGCCAACTAGGCATCCCATAAATAGTGCTTGTGGACAGTGGTCATTGCCACGATTACCCTACGCAACCGCGGAATTTAGTACCTGGGAAACAACCCAGACTATAGACGCAATCACTTCTCTAATATTCCCATTCACCAGATAAAACAAAACAAGGACCGTAATATCGTGTCTAGTAAATTATAGAAGAACAATAACAGTACAGAATTGTTAGTAGGTTACTATGGAAACACATGAATGAACATAGAAACTAACAAAGAGGGAAACCCGAGGCCTGTGTGCTGTAAACAATAAACATAAATGGTTATGTTGTTGGTACTCGTGAGAAATAAAGAAGTAGAAAAATATTATTCTAAGTTTAAGCCAGTAGAGTGGAAAAAAATGTAATGCATCTAACTAAGACAAAAGACAAGACAAAAATCTATGTTGCAACCACAAGGCCTTCGTCATGGGCAGAATTTCTGCTCTTAGTGACCGAAAGAAGTAACAGTCATCGCTTTAAAGAATTTAGTAACTGTTATCATTTTTTTTTCTATGCGTGTGTTAGAGCTAAGATTGCTGTCTTTCTTTGATCCTTAGCCGCCGACCGTCAAAGCAGTCAGTGGCCATCACGCCTAGTGGCGTCTTGTAGGGCAACAACAAATTGATTCCACTTTGCTCGGTCGGCAGCCATCCTTCGTACAGTACCCCAACTCTGGTTCATTCTTCGCATCTCAGCCTCCACAGTCCTCCGCCAGGTTGTTTTTGGTCGGCCTTTCTTTCGTTTTCCTTCAGGGGTCCAAAGCATAGCTGGTCTTGTGATGGCATCGGGGTCTCTTCTGAGGACATGACCAACCCAGCTCCAGCGTCTGCCAGCTATGATGGTGTGCATGTCCTCTTGCTTGCTTCGAGTAAGCAGATCTTGGTTGGTGATGGTATTCGGCCAAAAGATTCGGTGAATTTTTCTTAGGCATGTTGTGTGAAAAGAGGACAATTTCGATATTTCCTTCTCTGTAACTCTCCAGCATTCCGAACCATAGAGAAGCACAGAAAGCACACAGCTCTGATATAATCTTAATTTTGTGCTTGTGCTGTATTGAGAGGACTTCCAGATGTTGTTTAGGCTAAAAAAGGCTGTTCTTGCCTTATTCATTCTGATGTTGATGTCTTTGCCTGTCCCGCCGTCTGGTGTTACTATGCATCCTAGGTATGTGAAGGTGTCTGTCTGTACCAGTTGCTGATTCCTTACTGATATGGGCTCAGGGTTGCTCACATTGAGCGACATGACGTCTGACTTCTTTAAATTGATGTTCAAGCCCACCTGCTGGCTAAACTTATTAAGTCTATCCATTTTTTCCTGGATGTGTTGATGTGAATGCGCTAGTAGTGCAATGTCATCTGCATATTCCAGATCTTCCAATGTAGAAAATGTAGTCCATCTTATTCCTCTTGGACTGCCCTCTGTTGTCTGGCGCATCACCCAGTCTATGACTGTTAAAAATAGAGAGGTTGATAAGGGACATCCCTGTTGTACTCCCGTCTTCACTTCAAAGGTTAGGTTGCTCTGCCCAACACTACACGTAAAGTTGGCATAGAGGCTTTTTATGATTGACACTATGCAGCTTGGAATTCCATAAGCCTTCAGTATTTTCCATAAACTGTCCCTATGTATGCTTGTTGCTGTCATTTTCGACGGAGTCATCTGTCAAGTTATTTGCTTATGTTTGTATCATAAGTATAATTGTGTCTTTACCTGCGATGTCAGGTTGATTAGGGGTTGTCTTCCCTTGTTTATTCATTCATTGTGTTTGACCTGTAGGGTCAGAGGTTGACAGTTCGGCGTAGGCCTATGGGAAGGTTTTTTAAGCGGGAGTGAGATATACTTCCGGGAAGCCGGGAGGTCCTGTTTTTCTGAAGGGACCAAGAGTCCATTGTTTTTCGGGGAGAATCTTCGAAGTAACTGCTATGGCAGTTTTCCCCAGTGAATCTCTGTGCGTCGGGATGACGACAGAATTCCTTGTGTAGTTCTGAGGATTCATTTACCAGGTAATACCGACCTTTATGCATTATTACGCTTTCCGGTGGCAGAACATGTAAAGGATTACCTAGGGTGAACAGCAGCTCACTGATCCGCCATTTCAGAACTTATATATATATTTGTGCTCGAGGTAGCCATCCAAGACTGTTAGTCTTATATTGTCCAGAAATCCAGTGACGAAGATATATTGTGGGAGCCGCAGATTGGCGGAACTTCTATCTACAATAAGTATTACTGCAGGGTTGATGATAACCTATTTAACAGAAGTACACGGCCGACGTCAGAACGAGGCCTGTGCTTTCGGCTATTATACTACAGCCTGATATGTGCAATTGGCGGTAGTGCCAAGTTGCACCTATGTGTCATAGTAACTAAGGCATCTGACGCGTTTAGTCAGAGACGCCAAGGGCGACGCTACGAACTGTCATTATTGAAGAACTTTGCTATTGACCATGCACGTCTATTCTGATGTTTACCTTTTTGAATGCCAAATGTATACCTATCGATGTCAGGTCAGCATGACCTTGTTACACTGACTGTTCCTGTTGATACTATGTGTGTTCCCGTCAATAAATGTCTTGAAACATGCCTGCAGTGTCAAAGCATCCTTGATTACTGCATGTGAGAGTATGGGTTGCAGGATCTACATCTATACGAGCCTAAACACATTCGCGTCTTCATTCGCACCCACACTCAATTCATCATACGCTCGCACTACACATCTAACCACATGTATACTGTCTTGGGCCAGTGATCACATCAACAAGAGAAAAAAGACAGTTACATTTCTGGTGGACCAGTTACGTGGGCTCTTATGATACATTTCTTGTCGCCAATGTGGCCTAGAAACTTACATTTCTGATGGACCAGACCTGTGGGTTTAAAAAGAACAGAGCGAGCATTTGACATTATTGTTGACATTTATGGATCCAGAAATTTACATTCCTGGTTGGCTGTTACATGTATGATGTCTCCAGTTTTGTCGAGAAAGTTACAAGAAGGACAAGTACACATTACACTTCTGATCTGTGGGTCTAAGCTACACACGGGACAGCCGTAACACAGCACTAATTCTACACTTGCAAGTTTTGGCTACAACAGGACAGATATAGGTCATCAACGGTTGACACAAATAAACAGTACGAGCATTTATATTATAATGCTACATAAAGCATAACAAGACAAGTACTGAAGTGAACTACTAGGCATTTGCTACGTGGACCATAACTGCATAGAAGGCGGGTTCCTATTGTAAACAGTACTGCGGGTTGTGACACGTTTCATTCAACAACAGACTTTTCTAGGTCAGAGCATTCAAGCTACATTGTTGGAGGTCAAGTGTCTGTAAACAGTACGTGAAATTGTAAACATTCAATGTGCAAGCCCTAATTTGAGAAGGTCATAGTAACTTTGGTTCGTGAATACCACTTTATGTTACAGTGGATTTGACGTTCAGTGCGCGTTTGACATTTCGTTTCTGTGTTCGCAAGGAGCAAGAAATTTATTTTAGTTTCAGCTGTGACTGAACTTGTTCTGCAACACATTGAAATTGATTGCTATATGTTTATGTCACTTCTACTGTTTTTGGTGTATTTTTCTGCGGGTTTTTCGGTTGGTGGGTCTTACGGTAAATATGCCACTTGATCGAGGCTTACTGTAAGCGGTCTGTAGGTGCAAATTTTCTTAATTTGGAAATTTGCTAGTGACAATTGGTCGCTATTGATGTTAGCTGTGATGTAATTGTACTTAACGTTGTTTTTGTAATATTTTGTCTGTTTTTCAGTTTTGATTGTCGATTTGTTTTGTTTGTATTCTGTAGGTCTCTCCTTTCTTGTGTATTTCTCTACACATTTTTTGGTTAAAACAGTGTTGCCATTTGTATTGTTTTGTATTTTTGTCTTTGTATTTTTTTTTTGTTGTACTACATTACTGTCATGCACAGTCTACATACACATACTTGGTCATGTTTTGATATTATTGATAAGGTAGACTCTTCATATAGAGTTTCTTAATAAAATATTATATAAGATATTTATACAAGTTCTTTGATAAAAGACTTGTTATCTACAAAGATTGAGACAAGGTGAAATACATATTCAAGTTCTTTATAAAAAAGACTTGTGCCCATAGTGAGTGGGATATAAGGGAATTTTTTTTTTCCACAGGTACTCAAGTGATTTTTTGGGTACATTATAAACAAGAGGAACATACAAAGTCTTTGTCTAAGACTAAGACAGTAAAATAAAGTGAAGTGAGTATACAAGTCTAGCATTTCAGACTTGTCTCCCATTGAAGTGGGATAAGGTAATTTATTTAATTTTTTTTCAGGTTTCTGATCTCATTAGACAGAATGTCTACATTGGATTTCTTCATCCAGCAAGGGTTGACCCTTGGTAAGTCTGGTAAAGAATTGGAAGAATATTCATCTGCTCAATTCGCCATTGCATTAAAGTCAGAAGAAAAGAAACAAAAAGAGGAAATTAAATTGAAAGCAGAAGCTGAACTAAAGAAGCTAGAAGCTGAGAATAGAAGATTAGAACTTGAAGAAAGAAGGTATCAAAGAGAGGCTGAGGAGAGAAAAGCTCAAGCTGCTGCTGAGGAGAGGAAAGCTCAAGCTGCAGCTGATGAAAGAAAATTCCAGATGGAAATGGAAGACAAAAAAATTCAAGCTCAAGCTGCTGCAGAGGAAAAAAAACTTCAAGCTGCTGCAGAGGAAAAAAAAACTTCAAGCTGCTGCAGAGGAAAAAAAAACTTCAAGCTGCTGCTGAGGCTGAAATTAGAAAAATGGAACATGAGGAAAGAAAACAGAAGATGGAACTTGATGAAAAACTCGCAATTTTGGAGTTAGAGAAATTGAAATTGGCGAGTACGGGTGCTCAGCAAACAACTTCGAGTACGACAAAGGAGTTTGTTAGTAGGATTAAATTGCCTCATTTCAATCCTTTAAAGGATGACGTAGCAGATTATCTAGATAGATTCCAATTTTTGTGCGATACGCATAACATAAAAAAGGAAAAATATGTTGAACAACTGATGCCATTTTTTACAGGTGACACAGTGACTACTCTTATGACAATAGACGAACATGAGAGGACTAATTATGATGTTGTCAGGGCAGCATTGCTAAAAAAATACCAATTAAAACAAGAAGACTATCGTCTTCGTTTTAGGACAATGTTGCCAGAAAATGGAGTAGATTTCTCTGATTTTGTTACAAAGATACGTCGTACATTTACACGATGGGTTGAGTTGTCTCAGATTGAGAAAACATATGAAGGTCTAATGGACTTATTATTGCGAGATAAGGTTTTGTCATCTGTTAATGATTCTTTTCTTGCATTCCTTCATGAGCGTAAGCCTAAAAACTTAAAAGAAATGGAGGAATACTGTTGTCAGTATGCCACAGCACATCCCCATGCTACAGTTAGCAATTCTAAAGTGAAAGAAGGGTTGCCAGCTGCTTCGGCAACACCATATGGCCCTAATTTCAGAAAAAAATTTCAGGGTGCTCAACAAAATTGGAATAGGGGAAGTAATCAAAATTACACTCAGAAGCGGAGTAATCCAACACATGATGGTTCTTCGTCTATGCAGTGGAGACAAGATGGTAGTTCTCGTAATTTTAGTGGTAATAATTTGAGACACTTTCGTAAAGGCTATCCAAATAATAACTATTCAAATTTTCGAGGTAATCATTCTCGACGTCAAGATTATGACGATGGTGAATTTAGAAACCGGGATTCAAACCGGAATGATGATTACAATAGGCAATATGATAACAATTACAGGGGAAATGATAGTCGAAATAATTACAGGGGAAATGATAATCGAGGTAGACCTAGGTTTAACAAAAAAAAGACCTTACCAACAGGCAAACTCTGCGCAACAAGAGTTTGATGGAGCCTGTAATACAGTAAATGATAGTGGTAACTCTAGGGCTATCACTGGTTGTGCTTTCGATTTTGGGAGAGCAACTGAATGCCCCCAATGCTTAACATTGTTTGACTCATCAACTGTATCTACGCTAAGTTGTGGTCACCCTCTTCCTGCTCTACCTGCTACAGTTGCGCATGATGGGAGAGGATCTCTCATCTTACATAAAGGTCTAATAAATGATAGGCTAGTCTCAGTACTTTTCGATTCGGGATGTACTACCGTCGGGGTTAAGGAGTCTCTGATAGATCCTTGCTGTGCCACTGGAAAAACAATCAAATGTGTTACATTTGGTGGTACTATGGAAAGCTATCCTACTGCTATTATTAGGATTGACACTCCTTTCTTCACAGGAGATGTCCATGCATGTCTTCTTCCTAATCCTATTGCGGATCTTATAATCGGTCGTATTCATGGGGTTAAGGAATGCACCCCGCAACAAATTTCTAGTTGGGAAGAAAGAAACATTCAAACGGTCAATGCAGTGGTGACAAGAGCTCAAGCTCTTAATCCCCCAACTTCATCTGATAATAGTAATGAAGTTGATAGCCAAGACGAGCACTTGGTGATTTCCCATGACTCGTTTGTTAAACGTCAAGAAGAGGATCCTTCTTTGAAGAAATACTTCCTTCTTGCAAAGAAAGGGGATCCCAATCAAAATACGAATCACAAATCGTATATTACTATGAAGAATGGTATATTGGTACGAATGGTACAACACTCGGACAAGTCTATGCACTCGCAAATTCTTGTGCCTAAGTGTATGAGAGCCTTAATTCTTCGGCATGCACACGATTCTCAGTGTGCTGGACACATGGGTTTTTCCAGAACTAAAACTAGAGTCCTTGCGTCATTCTTTTGGCCATTCGTGAATAAAGACATCCGAATTTATTGCCGATCTTGCAAAATTTGTCAAGAGGTCAAGTCTAGGGGTCCGAGACATGCTGCTCCTATTCAGGCTGCAGATATTCCGATTCGGCCGTTTCAGAAAATGGCTATAGACATCATTGGTCCGTTCAAAATTAAGTCAGCCAGAGGACACCAATTTATCCTCACTTGCGTGGACATGTGCACGCGTTGGCCAGAGGCTATTCCTCTGAAGAGCATATCAACTGTCGATATCGCTGATGCTCTTTGGCTCGTATTTTCTCGTCTGGGATTCCCCGGAGAAATACTGTCGGATCACGGCACTCAGTTAATTTCGGACGTTATGTCTCAGGTAATGGCTACGCTAGACATTAAAAGGTCTCTCAGTAGTATTTATCATCCAATGTCCAATGGATTGGTAGAACGTCTTAACAGGACACTAAAGAACTTACTTGGCAAGATAACGGAGGATCATCCTGAAGATTGGGACAGGGTTTTACCTGCAGTCCTCTTTGCCTATAGAGAGGTTCCCAACGAGCATACAGGGTTTTCTCCTTTCGAACTTGTCTTTGGCGCGCAACCGCGCGGGCCAATGTCCTTGTTACACGATTTGATAACTTCCGATAATATTGACGATGATACACAATCGTCATATGAATATGTTATAGCTCTTAGAGAAAAGATTATCGAATCGTGCAGGTTAGCAACTTCATCTTCCGAATTTGCGAAAGAAAAAGCTAGGCGATTTGCTAATAAGAAAAGACGCCTACGTCAACTTTGTCCTGGAGACAAAGCATATGTCTTACTGCCCTCAAGAGAGAATAGACTTCTCATTTCTTGGAAGGGTCCATACACTATAGTCTCGAAAATTTCTGATGTCGACTATATTGTCGATGTGGATGGAAGGCATAAAACCTTCCATATAAATATGCTAACAGAGTTTATTGAACGTCCAGACTATTTACAGCCTATTTTCCAGGCGACGGACGACTCTCCAGTTCAACATGGTCACATCTCATCCCTGTCTGTTATACAGGATGAGGAAACTATTTTTTTCTGACGTGAACTTACCTCTTCCTACGATTCCACTTACTTCAACGGAATCGTGGAGAGACGTTACAGTCTCTTCCAACTTGTCTTTTGAGGAACAACGTCAAGTATCCTCTACGTTACAATCATATCAGGATGTCCTTACCGACATTCCTGGACACACAGATGTCATAGAACATGACATCATACTTACTGATCGTAATCCGATCAGAGTAAGACCATACCCAATACCTATTCATTTTCAAGCACAAGTCGAGAAAGAATTGGATGAAATGATTCAACTACAAATAATTGAACCATCCACTTCAGCTTATTCTTCGTCGATAGTTATTGTTCGAAAGAAAGACAATAACATACGTCTTTGCGTTGATTATCGCAAATTAAATCAAGTTACGAAGTTCGATGCTGAACCTATGCCGTTATTAGATGATCTACTTATTAGACTTTCTAAAGCTAAATTCTTTACTAAACTAGACTTGTCGAAAGGTTATTGGCAAGTCCCACTGACGGAACACGCCAAACCTCTCACTGCTTTTTCGACACCTAGGGGTCTGTTTCAATGGAATTTTATGCCTTTCGGGCTTATGAACGCCCCAGCGACTTTCGTACGCATGATGCGACGAATTCTATCAGATCGTGCAGATGTCATTGCATATTTAGACGACATCTGTCTTTTCAGCGATACTTGGGAAGAACACTATGTGGGTCTGAAGGAATTGCTATCTACTCTACGTGAGCATAGTTTGACTGCTAAACCCTCTAAAGCTTTTGTTGGGTTTAGTGAAATTTCCTTCCTAGGTCATCGAGTTGGTCATGGTCTGTTGAAGACAGAGGACCAAAACATTTCAAAGATATTAAATATCTCGGTTCCGAAGACAAAAAAAGCAAGTGCGTAGTCTCTTGGGATTGATACAATTCTATGGAAGATTCATTGAGAATCTGTCCTCCATTATGGCACCACTTTCAACGTTATTGAAAAAAGGTTCTCCTAATATGGTGCGTTGGTCCCAAGAATGCCAATCTTCATTGGATCAGGTTAAGAATTTGTTCTCATCTCATCCTATCTTAAGACTACCGACGATTGATAAGACTTTTGTCCTTCGTAGTGATGCCTCTTCCACTGGCATTGGAGCGGCACTAATGCAGGAATATTCAGGAACTCTGCATCCTGTAATGTATATTTCTAGGAAGCTGAATGCGGCAGAAAGGAATTACTCGGTTTTGGACCGTGAATTGTTGGCTATGGTTTGGTCCATTCTTAAGCTACAAAGGTTCCTTCTGGGCGCGCATTTCTTTATGGAAACCGACCAAAAAGCTCTTACGGCTATGCAAAGTAAGGATTTGAAGAGCTCGAGATCTACTCGTTATGCTATTGCTCTTCAGCCTTTCCATTTCACGGTGCGAGCTATCCGTGGTTCGGATAATGTGATGGCGGACATATTGTCTAGATGCCCACATGATTCCAGTTAAATCTTGTGTCCTAGTTTTTCCTGATATATTTTCAGACTTAGGTCTGTCCTTAATATCATAATATGTTGTAATACAAATGTATTTGGATGATGTTTAGATAATTTAACAAATTTCATTTTGTCCATCCATCAGTGATATGTTGCTAAAATAGCATTGACATTTGTATATTGCTATGATTATATTATTTAGTAATGTTTGATATATGATTGGTATTGCCAGCAACTTAGGTTTCTTGAATGGTATCCCTTAGTTTGTTTGGCTTAAAGGAAATATTTTCTCCTATGTTGGGAGATGATTTGTACCCTCTTCTATTGTACCTGATATTAGGTTCATTGTTTGCATGAGCACAGAAGTGATACTGGTGCTATCTTGCTCATGAGCATATTAAAAAAAAAAAAAATTGCATTTTTTTTTTTACAGGGGGGTGGTAGTAATGTTGCTGTCATTTTCGACGGAGTCATCTGTCAAGTTATTTGCTTATGTTTGTATCATAAGTATAATTGTGTCTTTACCTGCGATGTCAGGTTGATTAGGGGTTGTCTTCCCTTGTTTATTCATTCATTGTGTTTGACCTGTAGGGTCAGAGGTTGACAGTTCGGCGTAGGCCTATGGGAAGGTTTTTTAAGCGGGAGTGAGATATACTTCCGGGAAGCCGGGAGGTCCTGTTTTTCTGAAGGGACCAAGAGTCCATTGTTTTTTCGGGGAGAATCTTCGAAGTAACTGCTATGGCAGTTTTCCCCAGTGAATCTCTGTGCGTCGGGATGACGACAGAATTCCTTGTGTAGTTCTGAGGATTCATTTACCAGGTAATACCGACCTTTATGCATTATTACGCTTTCCGGTGGCAGAACATGTAAAGGATTACCTAGGGTGAACAGCAGCTCACTGATCCGCCATTTCAGAACTTATATATATTTGTGCTCGAGGTAGCCATCCAAGACTGTTAGTCTTATATTGTCCAGAAATCCAGTGACGAAGATATATTGTGGGAGCCGCAGATTGGCGGAACTTCTATCTACAATAAGTATTACTGCAGGGTTGATGATAACCTATTTAACAGAAGTACACGGCCGACGTCAGAACGAGGCCTGTGCTTTCGGCTATTATACTACAGCCTGATATGTGCAATTGGCGGTAGTGCCAAGTTGCACCTATGTGTCATAGTAACTAAGGCATCTGACGCGTTTAGTCAGAGACGCCAAGGGCGACGCTACGAACTGTCATTATTGAAGAACTTTGCTATTGACCATGCACGTCTATTCTGATGTTTACCTTTTTGAATGCCAAATGTATACCTATCGATGTCAGGTCAGCATGACCTTGTTACACTGACTGTTGCTGTTGATACTATGTGTGTTCCCGTCAATAAATGTCTTGAAACATGCCTGCAGTGTCAAAGCATCCTTGATTACTGCATGTGAGAGTATGGGTTGCAGGATCTACATCTATACGAGCCTAAACACATTCGCGTCTTCATTCGCACCCACACTCAATTCATCATACGCTCGCACTACACATCTAACCACATGTATACTGTCTTGGGCCAGTGATCACATCAACAAGAGAAAAAAGACAGTTACAATGCTGTCAAAAGCCTTTTCAAAATCAACGAAATTAATGTACAGCTGTCTTTGCCATTCTGAGCACTGCTCTATAATGTTCCTGAGAGTGAATATATGATCTACACATCTTCTGTTCTTCCTAAATCCTGCTTGTTCTTTCCTCTGTGGTCTACTGCTTTCGAAATTCTCTGTATAATTATCCTGCCTAGTATTTTACTGGGAACTGAGAGAAGAGTGATTCCTCTCCAATTATTGCAGTCTGCAAGATCTCCCTTCTTGGGCAATTTGACAATTATTCCTTTGTTCCACTCTGATGGTGTTGTCCCCGTTTTCCAGACTTGTGCAAATAGCGGTTCTAATAGTTCTGCTGCTAGCTCAGGGTCTGTCTTAAATAGCTCTGCATTTAAGTTATCATGGCCAGGAGCTTTTCCGTTCTTTAACCCTTTGATTGCTGTGATGATTTCTTCTTTTCGTGGAATGTCTGTATTTACATCTAGATCGTTTTCAGCCTCAGGAACATTCAATTGTGTCTCTGGTGGTTCCTTGTTCAGAGTTTCTCTGAAGTGCTCTGCCCATCTTGTTTCCTGTCTTTCTGCTGTCGTGATGAGATTTCCTTGCTTATCTCTTACTAATGTAATATTGTTTGCACCTCGTTTTCCGCTGATGAATTTAGTTATTTTGTATACTGTGCTTTGTTCTTTTCTCAGTGCAGCCTCTTCTGCCTGTCTTGCAAGATCGTCTAGGAAATTACTTTTGTTGGCTCGGGTTTGGCGTTTAACTTCCTTGTCCAGGTGACTGTACTGTTCGCTATGTAGTTGCTTTAATCTGGGAGACTTCGCTTCTGTTTTCTTTCTTTTCATTTCGTTTCTCAGTTTTATGGTGTTTAATGTTTCTGGTGTTATCCAGTCTTGCTTCTTCCTTTCCTGGAATCCCAAGCATGATTTGCTGCCTTCCTTATATATTGTTGAAATGGTGTTGAATTTCTGAAGATTGCTGTAGTAACACCTCAATTACGTTATGAATATATGCTTTTAATTGAATAGAAAAAAACTGGGTTGGTTGCATTTTTATAACGTCAATCTAAAATAGAATTTCTAGCAAAATTTTTGTCTTTCGTATGTACGTGCCGTGCCAACTGGCATAGGCGACTTCGTAGTTCTTTTATGCTATTTAGCGAGAATACAGAGTTTCTTTCTTCTTTGTCGTCCCCTATCTTTCCTTCCATTAATATTATTTGCTGTCGTAATTTTTTCAAACTTTCTTGTTCTCAGAACATGCTAAATCAAAGTCGACTGTCTCATAATGAGTATAATGATCGTGTTCTGCGTTATTCCTTCTTTCAAGAAAGCATAATTGTTTTTTGCAAACTTACATTCTTTCTCCCTGTTTCGCTTTCATGTGATAAGGTTGGTTTATGTAACACAGAATATATGTTTAATATTACTTCAAAAGATTTGTTGCATAAAATGTGTTTCTTACTGCGAAGTCACATTTTTGCAGGGCTATTATGTTGAGGTCTTGACTATTATTTTCTTTGGTACACCGCCAATTATATAATTGCTTTTTAAAAAAAAAAAAAAAAAAGGTACAATGTTTCAACTCTTTCCTTTTCTCTCTCAGAATATTAGAAGAGCCTGCGTGCCCAAGTGTCAAGCATTCGGCAATAAAGTTCGTTCGTTCGTTTTCTCTCTGTCTGAGTTAAAATTGGTCCACAAATAACTATGATATAAAATATTCAAATTTAGTCAGATCATACAGACACGCTTAGAATCGCATAAATACTAGAATCAAAAATTAACTTTTTGACTTTCTCTATGATTGGCTGGGTGTATTGCTATAAATAGTAACAAACTTTTGTAGTTTTCCGCCATTGAAATCATAAAAATCACACTGAGCTGACGTATACAAAAAGACTGAAGACCAAGCCTTTGCCGGTTGGACTGGTAGAGCGGACTAGAACCCTTTTACAGCCAGTCAGCTTGAGTGTGTGTGAACTTATTTACCTGAGGGTAAGATTGATAATTTTATTTGCATACTTTGTTAAAAATTGACCTGTAAAGTAAACTGGTTATGTGTGCCATATTTATTCGAAAGTGTAACTGACGACGAGATGTGTTGGGTCACGCTGACCTAAGTAAGAATGTGTGTAGTAGCAGACTTGTTCGAATTGAAAAATTGGTGTATAGTGTTTGCAAATTTACGACAGTGAGTGTTAGAAGCGATTTAATTTAGTATTTTCTTCTGGAGTGACCCCTGTTCATAGATCATGTAATAAACATATAGGGAAGGTTAGAATGAAGTAATCAACAGGTCACATGCTGTATTGTACTTGCCATGATTATTGTATGGAAGCCAAACCTGGACGAGGTACCCAAGCATTGATGAACCCAGAGAAAGAGTTATGGCATAAAAACTGATGGTAGACAACGGAATTCAAGGTCTTGTCTGTCTGTCTGTCTGTCTGTCTGTCTGTCTGTCTGTCTCTCTCTCTCTCTCTCTCTCTCTGTCCCTGAGCCACGCTAGTGAATGCTATATCATTATTTATTATTGGCTGCTGTAACGTATATAAAATGTTTAATTGGCAAGCACATTAATTTTTATTCATGGCAAATGTTCCACTATACATTTGTTTTCCCTTCTTCCTAGATTTTAATAATTATTTATTGCTTCATTCTTTCTTGTATTCCCGAGATGGGATTATTGCAAGGCAGAAATATAAAAAGGTAATAATGCCTATTTATTTACTGCGATGAAATAAATGCATCATTCTTCCGTCAGTTTCAAGTCAGTGTCGTCTAAGTTATATTACAGAGCAAGTTCCTCAGTGTATGTTCAGCGTAACTTCATTTATCTCTTCTTATCTGTTGCTGTGAGGGCTCTTTGATTCGGCTTCACTCGAACCTTAATTCTATTCTCTCCTAATGAACGGGTAAAGGAAATTCTGGTGCATGTTTCTGCCATTGACAAATGTATCCGGCGCACGTCAAAAGATTTCAGATTACTAAAAGAAAAGAGATCTAAAAATACATTATAATAACAGAGGCACACCTGGGACAACAGCAGTGCAAGGACATACGGAAATACCCCTCCCTTACAAATGTGTATGTATGTATATATATATAAATATATATAAATATATATATATATATATATATATATATATATCTATATTTATATATATATATATATATATGTATGTATATATATATATATATATATATATATATATATATATATATATATATATATATATATTCTGCCATCCTGAAGTCACACGAATTAGTACAAATATAACAAGTACGGTATAGAAACACAGCAAAATTTTGATAGTGTGAGAATTAAATATCTTAAGAAATAACATAGCCTCAGCACCAGCCTCACTCCGCTGACTGGACGCAAAATTATAAACTCGTCCTGCAATGAGTAGTTAGACATTGAATAGACGTAAGGAAGTAAGGAAGGACATGAGAAATAAATTTAAAGAAAAGAAAGAACAAGAAAAAAAAAGGAATGAAACCACTGCAGAAATGAGAAGTTGAGTATGTCGATGTCAGAATGAAAGGTAGATAGACAGACAGACAGACATATAGATAGATAGATAGATAGATAGATAGATAGATAGATAGATACATAGATAGATAGACAGATGGACAGATAGATAGATAGATAGATAGATAGATAGATAGATAGATAGATAGATAGATAGATAGATAGATAGATAGATAGATAGATAGATAGAGAAAAGAGAAAAGAGAAAAAGATAGATAGAGAGAGAAAAGAGAAGAAGATAGAGAGACAGAAACAAAGAGAAAGAGATAGAGAGAGAGAGAGAGAGAGAGAGAGAGAGAGAGAGAGAGAGAGAGAGAGAGAGAGAGAGAGAGAGAGAGAGAGAGAGAGAGAGAGAGAGAGAGAGAGAGAGTCTATAATTGCACTGTCAAGCTTGATTTCAAATAGATCCCATTTTGTGATCATGCCTCACCGCTTTGACGGCAAAATGGTCACGTCACATCTGATGTTCGCTTATTGCATGCATAGCGTCTTTTTTTTTTTTTTTGAATTCTGTATCAGCTGGTTTTACGTGAAACACAGACAAGAACACGTTCGTAATCACATACGTAAAAGTGCAACACATAAAAACATCTACACAAACACACATATAAGCAGAAATGTAAATACTTTTCAAGTCAAAGACACGAGACAGAAGCATTCATGCACACGAGAACACAGGCTGACATTTTGGAAGTTTAAAGTAAACATCATCAGTCTTTTTCATGAGACCGCTGAAAAGAGGGCTGCACATGTAGCTCGGCCAGAGAATTTGAACAGTCATATATTACTAAGATGAATGTATTTACAACAACAAAATATCATGCAGGGAGCTGTACAGGACACGAATTTTATTCCAAAACTCTTTTCTTTAAGTTCAAATTCGCATTGTATATTTGTTGCGTTTCAGATATTTGACGTTCAAATTGTCTACGTTCCTCTCATTGATGAGAATTGGAACGTTGCGTGCAGATCTCGTATTTGGTGCATCTAAATCTATCACGTATAGGCCTGTATTGACCATGCCGATTTTATATAATAACTAAAACAATGTAAAATATGGTGGCGGTAACTCCTTAAAGTATGGGTTTTAACATAAAAGGCATAACGAATTGCAAATATGACTTTTTTCGTGTTCTCAGGACATGGCGTAGGATGGGGAATTGTGACATAATATGTGCGCTCTCTTCTCCTCTCCGATAGTATTGGACTACATTTGTTATGTGTACTGAATTATGTGCATTATTCAGTACACAGCACATTCTTTTTCCCTACTGTCATTGTTCACTTTTCACGCATGGCAGGGCCAGACAAGCGTATCGCCCATCCCTAAAACGTGATAATACCACATTGACTCCAGGTAAAAGCGAGCATGAAGTGTTTGCTTAAGATTGCATAATCACTTCCGACTCGACTGTTTGGGACAGGCGATTATAGATAAGCGCAATCTTGGAAGTCATTTGGAAGAGTGAGCAGGAAGTGTGATATAAGTAGACTTTGACAACATTTGTCGGATGTAGCAACTTCATATACGGAAGATGACTGTTTTAAATTTTCAAACGCATGAGTCATGGAGAATACTACATAAGGAAAAGTTTTCATAACTTGTACTTTAAATGTAATGGCTGGCATTTGAAGCGCCAATAAACAATCGAGCTTATTGAGAGTTTGTCAGAAAACGCCAGGTGGAAGCGTGGGCCGGGAACCTACGATATAACGTAGAAAAAAAAAGTTTGACGTACGGGACTACATTCCAAAAAAAGTCAACCTAGACAGCTCGGACCTTGTCACAGAAAAGAATAGATTTTGATTCTGAATTTATAGGACCTGACAAAAAAGTATTAAGAGAATCTCTGTACATCAGTAAAAAAGTCACCAAAATTAATACGGAACCCGGAATTCTACAGGACCACTCACAAGTCACAGAGGGATTCTGAAATAGAAATAATTCCCCAGACGTATGTTCAAGGCATGTGTGTTAAGTTGCCAATATTATTCTACTGAGCCAGAAGTCTAAGATTTCTCAATTATTGAGGTGAGTGTAACATATTTCTTATGCTGTTAATTTGACATCTTCATACTTGCTAGTTGCGTTAAAGATTCATACTAGGCTGGCAACGTCAGCATGTGAAAAAGATGCATTCATGAACCATCACAGCAAGCGCTGGTGACTGCTTCATGCTAGTTCTCATGGAAGAATAAAAAGCAGAGGTAACCCCAGACTCCGAATGGAGCAGGGAGTGAGTGATGATTACATCAATTTGTGAATAGTTGTATATTATCATTTTGTAATGTTTGTAAACTTAATATGTTCCTTCAGGCACAAGACACTGCCTCTGTCCAGTCAATAATTTTTCCTTAAATTTAACTGACATACTGGTGATTTTTTATCACATGCCCTGAGTGATATGATATACGCTCAGAGAGAGTAAAAAATCTGAGTAAACAAATGGCTGACGGACAGCGGGAAAAAGCGCCTGATATTTAGCAAACAGGTATTTAGCAGCAAAATTTGTTATTTTATTTCCTCTAAAGTGTGTGGTACCAGTACCAGGTGACCCGACTATTTGTGATACGAAACGGAGAGACTATTTGTTGTACTACTAGATTGTGGTTCGAAGCTTGAGATCGACACCTGAAGATTCTTGCCTTGACAAGGAGCGGTTACTTCCTGAACTGATCTTGAAACGCGCCCCTCACCACAGAGACAAATCTACGGAAAAGAAGCATCGACATTTCAGCATTTTGACAAGTCCCAATTTTAACAGGCCAAAACAACCGAACTTTATTTTGCTAAATTCATCAAGCCTAAAGACGTTTCGGTGAAGAAACCTAATTATTTTTCATAATCACCAGACATATTTATTTATAAGTGCTAAAGTAAATGATCATTAAATTTGTATATGTGATTTTGACAAATTCATAGTTGAATCAATAATTACAAAGGCATACGTATGATCCAGACCCTAAAGTATATATATATATATATATATATATATATATATATATATATATATATATATATATATATATATATATATATATATATATATATATCGATCTAATAAGAGGAATTTCGCTGAATTAAATCAGCTGGGGACTTGAACGAGCTAAATCATACAATATACATCTTTACAAAAGGCAGCGGGTCAGATAAAAAGTTAACGTGCTCAGACGCATTCAGCATTGTAATTCACTTCTCAGATATCTTGTGAAAACTTCCTCGAGGTAGAAGCATCATTATCCTTCTATCTACAACTCTGCTAAGAGTAATCTTGTGCGAAGGTAGACATATTTGAAGACCCACATTAGATTCTTTAGGTTTTGCCACTGTTGGACCACTACTACAGAGCAAGGGGAGCCAACCTTTGCATGGATCAAACGTGGATCTGTCTGGGCTTAAGTCTAGGAAAAGTCGGAGTCAGAGTCGAGACATGTTTTACCGACTGCGACTTCGACTGCACTAAAAATGACCAACACCACGACTCCGACTCCATCTACCCGCTGAAAACAGACAATAAATGTTTCATACATTCTTTTGCAAGAGTCCGATTGACAGAGTGGTTAGCCCGCTGGTCTCTCGCGGCAAAAGTGCCGGGTTCAATTCACGGTATCGACACGCTCCAGTCTACCTAGCCGTAAATGGGTACCTGACTATGCTCATGAGTTAGGAAAGAAAAAAAGCAACGAAGAAGGGAACTGATCACCCCACCTCTCGAGGTAGTATAGTGCAGTCTCTAACACTTCACTTCCCTACGGTAATATCTGCTATGAGACTACCTTTACATTCTATTGCATGGAATAAAACCAACGGGCTGATCACCCGTTTGCCAGTCACTTCGATTACGGAAACAACAGCAAATGGATTGATTTGCCATTGCCCTAAAGACGCCAATAGGCGTGATGGGAAACAATGGCAAAGAAAACCTATCTGCTGTTGCCCTAAGACGCCACTAGGCGTAATGGCCACTGACTGCTTTGACGGTCGGTGGCTATGGACGGAAGAAGAAGAAGAAGAAGCATGGAATAAAAGTGGACGGCCAGTTGTCATTGGTCAATGATTCGTCGTATCGTAACTAAATCTGTTTTTCCTTTTGTAAACAATATGACGAATTACTGATTTATGATAATTGGCTATCCAATTTTATTCTATATATTAGAATGAGTGGAACATTTTTTTGGTCTCTATTAATATTAATAAAAGTGTCTTCCTAAAAGTAGTATTTTTCTTTATTTCTTTCTACTTCTAATACCACGAATCACAGCGAGTGAAAAGTTGATTATATTTTCGACACAATGCACGTTGTGTGCCCTGGTGTGCTGTCATGTTGTAATTCCCCACGACATCTATCATGCCATCGATACATTACTAACATAGTTATCATTACCTTTAAAATCCGCGTGGAGCACAGGCGTTCAACAGATTCATGCTATGTCGTCCTATCTTGTGCCACCCGTCACTGTCTTTTAATGTATTCTTTATCCCTCTCACATATGTTTCGAACGTCATCCTGCGTCTGTTAAAATGTTTCCATTTTTGTTTCTTATTTTGTGCATTCCCGAATAAGAAATGTCTTGTAACCCATCAACGTGTTTCCTCAATGTGTGCTGTAACTATCACCGGCTTTCTTCTCTTGTTCCGTTAGTATCTGTGTGGTGATTTTGTCATACCATTGCAAGGTGTCTATTCTGCAAAAGCCCCCATTTATTAATGTCTTTAACTTACGGTTGTCATTTTGTATTGTTCTCCATGTTTCAGATCCACACATGCCATATGAGTGACGTGACATTTTGAGTCAATGAGTCTTATTTTTGTGCTGGACTTGACCTCTTTTCTTCTTCTTTTTCGTGGATCCATAGCTGCTGGCTGTAAAAGAAGTCAGTGGCCGTCACGCCTGGTGGAGTCTTGTAGGGCAACAACAAATTGCTTCCACTCTGCATGGTCGGCGGCCGTTCTTCGTACAGTGCCCCAGCTCTGGTTCATGCTTTGCATCTTGGTCTCCACAGTTCTCCACCAGACGAGCGAGCAAGTAGGTGCCTGGGACAGGCCTACCTGATAAATTCGCAACTTGCGTAATCAGTGGTTACCCACGGCTGACGGGGGTGGGGGGTTGGGGGTTGGTTGTAAACATTCCCACCTGGCGCGTAACTGACCTTACAACGTATCTGCCAGTTCTGTCTAACACACAGGCGTCTGAACGAAATCGCAAAGCCCGTCTATGGTTATCTCACTGGGCTGCGACACGCTTAATACCATCATATTTACATCTACTCCATATGACAACATATAAGGCTACTCTGGGTAAATCTCTAAATGAGTTAAAAGTATCCATACAGTAGACAAGTAATCAAATAAATTAAAGTTATATGTTGCGGAAAAAATTATAAGGATCCGCCGCGGAGGCCAGAAAAAAAAGAAAATCGCTTATGGTTACACTCTGTGTTAAAAAACTCCTTTCACATAACAATCAGTTATATAGTTACACTTCGAGGGGGAAAATTATTCTTTTATCACTTACCTAACTCATCTAAAGGTCCATTCACAACTCGGCTTAGCAACAACAAACGTAAGTAGCACACAAACACAATTTCCTTAAAAAAAACAAAACTAACTATAGCTTCTTAGTGCTTGTTGGGTAATGGCCGAGCCTTCAAAATGCTAGAACCCACTACAAATGAACTAAATCCGTCTGTCCAAAACCCAAGGAAAAAAACAACTACCAAATTACTTAAGAAATCTTACCGGAGATTGTGAAGAATTTCCCACACTAAAAGTAGCTGGCAAACTGCACAAAGATCTCTACCATCTCACGACAGAAGTTCCAGGGACTAAAAGCAGTTAGAGACAGAAGGGGACTCATTATATACAAGAAATCGGCCACATCCGAACATCAGGTCAGAGCCAGAAGAAACAGCGTAACAATTCCAGGGGACATTCCTGCCAATGCCGCAAACTACAAGAGTGTTTGCGTAACAGAGTGTCCGCTCTGGAGCTACGAGCTTACCAGACTTCCCTGAAACAAAAAAACCACAGGGGAAAATTTTGCTGCTCAGCGAGGAGCGTTGCGGACGCGCCACAAGCACACTCTTACCAGCATTAAAGGACCCTTCATCTTCGCTGGCCACTTTCGCGGAAGCAAAGGGGAGTTAACTTGTCAGATCAAAGTGACATGCAAGCCGCAACCGAAATCTAGAAAAAAGATGAAAAATGGGCGTGCCTACAAATCAAGAAGCAGTTAGGGGAGATGGTAGCTCTACCCTAGGGCAAAAGTTTCGAATCCGACGTCACAATTACATCTGGCCATCTTATACGGAGGATCCGTCGGAGACATCTTTTTACAAATGTCTGTAGCTTGAAGGTGATACTCTTCTGGATATGCCATGTCTCTGAGCCGTAAAGCAAGACTGACTTCACATTTGAGTTAAAAATTCTACTTTTGTTCAATGCCGAATATATTATCCGAATAGAGACTAATCCCAATTTTTCATTTTTGTGCTGTTTTGACTTAACCTGCCTTATACCTTCCTCCCTTAATATTTTCCATGGCACTGATAATAACATTATATCGCTGTAATTTGTGCACTTCTATAAATCATCTTTCTTATGCAAACTTGACCGGACATACTTCCTTTAAATCTGCGTGTATTTCTTCTCTCTCCCAGACGTTACAAAGTAATGTGTATAATATCTCTGTAGAGGTATCAATATCTGCTTTGATGGCTTCTGCTTGAATGCCATCTGGACCAGCTGTTTTTCCATCTTTTTACAACTTCATGGCTTTTTGTAATTACTTCTCTGTTTGGTCTTTCTTCATTAACTTCTGATTCCTCTTATGCTGGCTAGATGTCTCGTTTTATGTGCGTGTGCGTGTGTGTGTGTGTGTGTGTGTGTGGAGATGGGTTATTGAGAGGTTTCTAAAATGTTTTGTCAACTTCGTAAAGTGATATTTGTGGTGGGTTTAGATGTTATGAATGTTGGTGTTGTATTTATTTTGTAACTGAGTGAGGTCAAGCTGTGAAGGCACTGAATCTAACAAGTGATGGGGTGTGTTTTCAGGTAACCTTTCTGCTACCACCCTAAGATCTCACTCAGAGTTATATTTTACACTTATAATAAATGATGACTACGTCTAAATGTCTAGGGTAATGTAAGTGTGGTGTGATGGTTACCCAATACACAAACACACACACAAATATTAAATTCTGTGATCAACTCAACTAACTCAGTGTTTTAAATTTGGTATTTAACAAATCTTTTTACAATTTATTTAGTCCTGAACCTAATATTATTTTGGTCAGGACTATCAAAATCCAATGAAATAAATTTATCTATACATAGGCAATTCAATTAAACAAAAGGGGACAATCTGTCCAAGCACATAATTTAAATTCTAATAATGGTGTTAATATATCTTTACTACTGTTTAACTGGTACTAGAGGGCGGGTTGGGGTTTTTACATCATCCCCTGTCTTTATTCACAAATATTCTATTCACTTTAGTGGGTGGAATAGATTTTATTTTAGATAATTATGTTATTGTATGGTGGATAGTTGATGAATAGTTCCGTGCCAGGTCTTATGCACTTATCTGGCACGAGAAGCTAGATGATAGTTGTATGTTCGGCCAACGGCCACTGTCTCACTCTTCCTGGGGCAATCTTGGTAGAGAGATTGTACCAAGACTACAGTTCCAGTGGTAGAGAGCTTGTACCACTACAGCAACTCTACTTTCTCACTGATTATTATAGTCAGGAAGCTGGCACTAGCTTAGTGCCAGTAAAAAACCCTGCAACATGAAGATTATGATTTGTCTTAACATAATATATAATCCACCAACTTCACAATTTATAATCATTCAAAACAAAAGAACAGGGTCAGATCTCTCTCACCAACCCAGCTCATCCAATCTAGATTGATGGAACACTTTGTACCAGTTTTCTTTTTCCTCTCCCCTAATGGCTGCAACACCTCTGCCATTATCCTTGATCTTTATCCATAAAATATGATGGGTGATATGATCCTTGATGACAACCTATATAATCTTTTGGGTCTACCTCTCTGGTAGTTTGTTATATGATGGATCAACCTCTAGGCCCTGCATAAGTCTGCTAGGGACCTATGTACTTACAGTCGTAAAATATTTTTCATATGGCAGTATCTCACACTCAAATGTTTAAATAAAATATTAATAATTTCGTTCTTACCACAAATTCAATGAAATACACACAGATACGATGATTTTGGCACAAATTTAGCTGTGCCGCTGCTAGACTATGACTGCTTTTCTTTAGTTATGTCTTTATTATATGATGAAGCAAGTCAAACTTCTGGTCTATCAATCGACCTGTTTAAGGGAACGTTTTACTTCAAATGGCATCCAGCCTTCCAATTTTTTTCTCAATATCCCCTACGCTGGCCAATAGAAATCGGCGTCTACCAAATTTTGAATTCAAAGTAAAAAACCAAAACTCCAAACAAATAGGTGTTCCGCTGTCGGTCGGTCCGTCCGATCTTGGCATTACAGCTAAAAATAGGCTTGATTTTTTGGCTAACAAATATTCAATTCCACCTCTCACTTACTCCTAGATTTCCCCACTTGGTTTTGTCTTACCCTTTTCTGCCTCTTTTCAAACACATGTTCAAAAAATATGTTATGGATAAGATAAGCAGGCATGAGTTCGTTCGTCAGTCTGTCCTAGAATATATTGTTGCAATATCTTGGTTATTTAGTGGACGATTTTGTAAATTAAAAGATATTATTTATCAGGAGATCCTATTCCACAAAACTATCTAGGTTTTATGGTCCTAAGTATTATATTTCGTATTTCCATATTTTTTCCATGTTAGTCGTCAATATTATTTGAATCTAGAAATCCACCATCTTTTTCCCCTCTCTCCCACGCTTTATTTTTTTAAACTAAAGCGAAGATCAAAAAGAAAAATATGACTGAACACGTGCTTGAAACTAGCAAGGCTAAAAAGACGCAATTGGTGGGGAAAGGAAAAAAATTCACGTCCCCAAGTTGACACAAGGTAAAGAAATGGACAAAAGGGACCTTAGCTATTATACGCAACAGTCATTTCTTGGACGCTTTTGCGATACTTAGTCTTTTATTTGAATTCAGCGGCAAACGCATTACAGAAGATGCTCGAACATATTTCAAAAAAAAACAACTAACCTTGAAAAGTAACTTTTTCTTAATAATAATGTTAGGAATATAAAACCTAGCTGGCCTGATGGCCCATCTTGAGCAGAAAAATAATATGCTTTCATTTATACAGACGGATAGATAATAATGAAGATATTGACAAAAGACTGTGTTGTTCATATCAGCGAGCGACTGCATTGAAACAAAAAATGTCACTAATTTTCAAAAAATTGCGGCCTTGAGACTCAATTGCTAAAATCTAGATGAATGAAAGAGAGGGGGAATTGGTGGAAAGCTGTGGCTAAAAATAACTAGAGGCAGATTCGTGTAGGAAATGCATGTATAAACAAGTGTGTTTTTGTAAAAAACGCAAGTAGAGACAGACGGACCAACAGACAATAATACATACTTGACTGAGGTATGACTGAATTGACTTTTGGTAGGAGGTTTGAATTTGAAAAGGGGGAAGGGCGGGGATTGGCCACCGATAATCATATTATCGGCGCTCAGACGCGCACTTTTGCCATTCAACATAAATTGTCCAGTAGTAGACACAGTAATTCTTCAGTGGTGTATTTCCCAAAAGCTAATTGCAATATTTAGAGGGACGCCATACTAGAGCCAGCAGCTCAGCTGACTTTTGCTAGCATATAACTGTGTTCTCTATTCATAATTCTGGTAAGACTGAAAGTATTTCTTTGTATATTTTAATATTGTTTAATGTTTCGAGTGATTTGATACTGCCATATCAAAATCTATCCCTTACAACATGTAAGGATTCGCTCTAGATCCCCAGCCCCAGTTCAGGGTCTAGAGACAAACAAAATACATAAACGCCAGCAAGGATTATGAAGGGCGGATCAAGTGTTGAGATCAGTGGAACATATCACCTATCCTATTCAATGGCAGGAAGCTAATGAACATATTTCAGAATATGTAGTCTTGGGGAACTTATACTATGTGAAACCAACTTGGTAAGATGTGCTGTATGGTCAGAGAGATCTGACCCCGTCTATGTGGTGTTGTTGTGTAGTGTTGTGTGTAGAAGAGGCTCAGGAGGTAGAGTTCTGACACATGACCCAATACTTTTATTTCAGAACTGTGAGTTTTTATTTGGCACCAAAGTGGTGTCAACTGCTGTGTTGAAAAATACAAGTGTGGACCCGTGCAGTCTAATATTTTGGCAGAGCAGCCTTTAATTGCCCCCAAGCACGGAGAGGTGGGGCCACCAGATTCCAGCACCAGAACTACTCAGTCAAGATACGTGAGCGTCTGGCCTGCTGGACATTCACCAACTTATTTTCTAACTAACACACCAACTATATTTCCATCAACTAGAACATACCATGTTGGGAAATAAACTTGTATTCCTCCCATCAGTAAATGGACAATGTTTGGTAGCCATAGACTGGGAGTGATGAAGCCACCCCAACAGCACATCCCTAAATCGTTCTCCCAGATAAATTACAGCTATAAACAGTAGTAATATTAACTAGTCTTGTAAAATACATATGTACACACCTTTCATTTATTATGCCATATATTCATGCATTTCATTCATAATTTCAAAACCTTTCATATGTTCTGACCAAAATAAAACCTTGGTTCAGAACAAATAAACTTAAAGAAAATTTAATATCAAAATTTTAAACAGCTTGAGTTAGTTCAGTGTGTTATAAATTTTATTAGTATTATTAGACTTATTAAATATCTGTGTGTGTGTGTATGTAATCTACCACAACACATTCCATATCAGTACCCTAGATTTTTAACGTAGCCACATTCATTAGTAAAAAAGATATGTGTGAGGTCGTAAGTGGTAGCAAGAAGGGCCTTCTGTAAATTCACAGCTACATTTGTCTCAGGAGCTTTCACAGCTGACCTCATGCATCACACTAGGTAATATCACAACCATACAGTACCATCAAATCCACGACATATATTGGGGTCTTGTCCAGGGATAATTAGCTTAACAGTAATATTAGGATCTCCTGGTGGGAGAATTAACATTAGGGGAACAAATTGTAAAAATTAAAAGTGTCCCTTAAAATTAAAAGTGAAATTAAAAGTTGGTGAATCTTCACAGCCAGTGGTAATTAATTAGTTAACTGGCTAATTAGAATTACTTTAAACTATAGTAATTAGAATTACTTTAGTGGTTAGAGATTTATCTTGCTCATTGCTAACTTGTCTAAAAAGTATGGCGGAGCTGGCAAAGTTCAGATCAGCTGCTGTGCTAACGGCAAAGGATATGGGAATGGATGGTCAGGGTTTAATTCAATATGTAACGGCTGAATGTGATAAGTATATTGAACGGGAAGAAAGAAGATTAGAAAAAGAGGCTGAAAGAAAATTAGAGTCTGAAAGATTAGCTGAAGAGAAGAGGCTACAAATTGAGGCTGAGATTAAGAGGTTACAAATTGAGGCTGACAAGGAGGCTAAAGCATTAGAGGCTGAAAAAGAAATTAAGAGGCTGCAGATTGAGGCAGAAGAAAAACGTCAGCAAAGGGAGGCAGCAGATAAAAAGGCCGAAAGGGAGGCAGAAGATAGAAGGTTGCAAAGGGAGCACGAATTACGACTAAGGGAGCTGGAGCTACAAGGCCAGGCTCCTGAAAATGGTGCCAGCTCTTTTGCCTCAGATGCTACGCCCAGTCTAGGAGCCTCAACATCAGCTATGGGGTTTCATTTAGACCATTTTGTTGAAAAAGACGATGACATCGAGGGGTACCTAGGACGTTTTGAGTTATTAGCTACTACATATGGGTTAGAGAGAGAGAGGTGGAGTTTAAAGTTATCACATGGACTGAGAGGTACTTCTTATGAAGTCTTCGCAAAAATGAACAGAGAAGACTAAGACAATTATGACATGTTAAAGCAGGCTTTGTTATTAAGGTACGAAAAAAATGGTGAATTTTATCGTAAGAAATTTAGAAATGCCAAACTGTTGTCTGGGGAGACATACCACCAATTCTCTGCCAGACTGGAAACCTATTTGGAGAAATGGACGGCTCTGGGGAAGACCCAAGATCTTAAAGAGATGATCATGATAGAGCAATTGAGAGAGTCCATGGCTCCAGACATGAGAAAATTTCTCATGGAACAAGGTGCAGAGAAGTTGGGGGAGATTTTAAATGTCGCTGAGAGGTATCAGGCAGCCCAGGCAGAGGTAAGTGGCTCTAAAAAGAAGCATATAGAAACTTTTAAAGCTCCTTAGCCATTTAATAAATTTGAAAATAGAGAACAGGGTAATAAAGGTAGGACAAACTTTGAACGGCCAAGAAATGACTATCGAGACAGAAACTCACAGTTCAATGACCAAAAATCCAATGAAAGAAAACCGTTTAACCAAGGAAAAAGATGGTGTAAATGGTGCAAGAAAGATAACCATAACACCGAATTTTGTAGAAGGAAACCTTCAAACATTGCTGCAATGAAGTCGGGGACTCAAAGATTAAAGGTTAATCCTAATGGACAGCAAGAACCTTATCACCCCCCAGTTTGTGAGGATGTTATTTGTAATGGGGTCACCATAAGGTGCCTTTATGATACAGGTTTGGATTATGATTCAGTTGTGAAGTCTAGCCTAGTGGACCCAAGTCAGTATACCACAGAAACAGTGGAAATACAAGGGGCAACTAAGGACATACCACTCATGACACTTCCCATCGCAAGGATAACGGTGAAAACTCGCTGTGTGGAAGGAGAAATCAGAGCAGCAGTGATAGATGAACCAATCTACCCTCTGATATTGGGGTGTAGATACGTCTTCTTGGGGAATCCCGAGAGACCTGTGATCATGGCGACAGTGCAGACCAGGTCACAGAAGAAGGAGGAAGAAGGTGAACCTATAAATGCTCATCCAGAGGAGATGAGGAAGGCGCAGGCTGAGGATAGGACACTTAAGCCATGTTTCAAAAAATTGCCCAAATGCCACACACCTCCAAGCAAGGGAGAGTACTTTGTGAAAAACAAATTATTATACAGGAAGACAGGAACTAGATCCACTGGTCACGGACAGTTGGTTCTTCCCAAGATATATAGGGCAAATTTGATAAGGAGCTTACATGTTGGAAAAGATGGTGACCATGAGAAAGTCGGTACCATCTGCCAAAAGATTGCTCGAAAATACTATTGGCCCGACGTAAATGTCGATATTGAGAACTTTGTAGAAGCATGTGGCATATTTCATGAGGGAACACCCACAAAGGGACAAAATGTGCAGGACCTAGCAACGCCACAGGGCAAATTTAGGCCTGGGAGGAAAACTAATTATACTCAGGTAGACAAAGTGGAATGGGAGCCCCCTTTTCACACCCAGTCTTCACTTGAATGGATTAACATGGCCACTATGCGACGAGTACAAAGAAGAAATTTTACCCAGAATAAGATGACAATCCCTCGGTCAGACTTATATAAACTGGAAGAACAGAAAAGAGAGCGAAGATCTCTCATAAGCAAATTGTAAAACAAAAAAAAAAACTTTTAATTAGCCTCACTCCATCTTTAAACACCTATAATTCAATATCCACAAAACCCCCATACCCCCCCATATACAATAATTCAACAAAATTTACCTTTCCCCCCCCCCATGACCTCCAAATCCCAACCCTGATAAAAATTACCCACTTACCAAAACTTTCTTAAAAATAACAATACCCAAATTACAATTCACCCCCACCCACCATAAACCACCCCCAACCTAACAACCAATACCCAACAATCCCCCAATCATAAAAATACCATCAATAACACCCTATAAATCCCAATCCCCTCATAAATAAAACCAACCCAAAACCCCCCCCCTTACCCAAACCCAACCAATCCACCAAAAACACACCCCCACCAAAACCAACCCCCCCAAACCCAAAATACCCACAAACCCAAAACACAACAAAAACCCCAATCCCCACAAATAATACTTTACCACAAACCCCCATCCTAAACAAAACCCCCCCAAAAAATTAACCCCCCCCACCCCCAATCCAAAAACAATATAAATCCCCCCCACCCCAAAACCCCCCAAAACCCCCCCAAACCCCCCCAAAACCCCCCAACCCCAATACCCCAACCCCAAACCACCACCAAAAAAAAATACAAAAAACCCAAAAAAAACCACAAAAAACCCCAACCCCAACCACCAAAAAACAAAAAAAAAAAAAAAAAAAACAAAAATTCAAAACCCCAATAAACCCCCCAAAAAAAAACTTCCCAAAAACCAAAATCAAACCCCCCAAACAAACCAAAAAACCCCCCCCACAAAATTCAAAAAAACAAAAAAAAAAACCAACAAAAACCCCTAAAAAAAAAAAAACAATCCCCCCCCACCCCCACAAACCACCAAAAAAAAAAATCCCAAAAAACCCCCCCCCCAAAAAACCCCCAAAAAAAACCCAAAACCAAACCAAAAAAACAAACCAACCCCCCAACAACAAAACTAACCCCCCAAAACCCAAACCACAAAAAAAACAAACATAAAAAAAAAAAACCCCCAAACCAAAACCCCAAAAACCCCAAACCCCCAACAACCCAATCCTCCCCCCACCAAAACCTAAAAAAAAAAAAAAAAAAACCAACAAAAACCCCCAACACCCCCCCAAAACCCAAAACCCACAACCCAAACTACCCCCCCCCCCCCCCCACCCCCAAAAAAACCCCAAACAACCAAAAAACCCCAAAAAAACCACAACCCAAAAAAAAAAACAAACAAAAAACACACCCAAAAAATACCCCCCCCCCACCCCCCCCCCCCCAAATCCCCCAACCCAACCCCCCCCCACCAAAAAACCCCCCCCAACCAAACACCACCACCCCCCCAAACCCCCACCAACAACCCCCAAAACACCCACATAACCCCATAAAAAAACCCCCCCAAACAATTCAAACCCAACCCCACCCACCCCACCCCCCCCCCCCAAAAACACCCCAAAACCCCCAAAAACAACCCAAACAAAACAAAAAAAAAAAACCCCCCCCCCAAACCCCCAACCCCAAACCCCCCCAAACCCCCCCACTACAAAACCCCCCCCACCCCCAACCCCCAAAACCCCAAAAAAACACACACAAACCAACAAACAACCAAAAACCCAAAAAACAAAAACCACCAAAACACCCCCAAAAAAACCCCCCATACCCCATAACATAACACAAACCCCACACCAAAAAAAAAAAAAAAATTCCCCCACAAACACAAAAAACCCCAACCCCCAAACCATCACCAAAACCCCATCCAAACACCAACCCCACAAAAACCCCCCCCCCCCCCCCCCACCCCCCCCCCCCCCACACAACCGACCCAATCCCCCCCCCCCCCCCCATCCCCCCAAAAGAAAAAACCCCCCCAACCAACACAAAAACAAAAAAACCCCCCCCCCCCCCAAACAACCCATCCCCAAACCAAAAAAACCCCCCCACAAAAAAACCCCAAAACCCCAAAAACAAAAAAAATTAAACAAAAAAACCCCAAATAAAAACCCCAAAAAACCAACACCCCAACCACCCCCCCCCCAAAACCCCCCCCCCCCCCAACCCCCCATCACCCCAACCCCACAAACCCAAACAATTCACAAACACTACCCCCCCCCCCCCCCCCCCCAAACCAAAAACCCCCCCCCCAAAACCCCCCCCAACTTTCAAAAACCCCAAACAAACCCATCCAAACCAAAAACACCCCCCCCACCCCCCCCCCCCAAATCACCCCCCCCCCCCCCCCCCCCCCCCAAAACCCCCCCCCCCCAAAAACAACCCCCCCCAAAAAAAACCCCCCCCCTACCCCCCCCCCATAAACCCCCCCCAAACCCCCCCCCCCCAAAACCCCCCAACCCATAAAAACAAACCCCCCAACCCACCCCCCCCTCCCACAACCCATCACAACCAAACCCCACACCCCCACCCCAAACAACACAACCAACCCCAACACACCAACACACACCATACACTAAATACCCAAACCCCCCCAAAACAAAAACCCCCCATTACCCCCCCCCCCATTATCCCCCCATAAAACCCCCCAACCCAAACAACCCCCCCCCCCAACAACACAAACAATTTACCACATCCCAAACCCCACCCACCCCACAAATTACCAACCAAAAAAAAAAAATCCCCAACCCCCCACACAAAACCACAAACCAAAACCAAAAACACCCAAAAACCAAAACATTCACACCCAAACCAACAACATTTAAACCACCCCCCCCCCCCCCCCCCCCCCCCAATCCCCCCCCAACCACCAAAAATCATAACCAACAATACCCAACCAAAATCCCCCCCAAACCCCACCCCCCCCCCCAATCCATTAAACCCCCCCCACCCCCACCACCCCCCCATTACCCCCACCCCACCCCAAACACCCCCCCATAACATCACCCCAACCACCCCAACCCCCAACATACACCACCCCCCCCACCCCACCCATAAACACCCCCCAACCACCAATTTAACCCCAACCCAAACCATACCCCCCCCCCATAACCCCCCAAACCCCCACAAAAAAAAAAACCACATTACTATCACAAACCCCAAAAAAACCCCCACCCCACACCCCACCATACCTTACCCAAAAACACCCCAACAAACCCAAATATACTAACTCCCAAAAACCAAAAACCCCCCCACCCCAAAACCCCCCCCCCAACAAACAAAACCCCCCCCCCCCCTACCCCATCACATAACCCATTACCCACCCATTAACCTCACCCCCCCCCCCAAAACCCACCAAACCACCCCAACAAACCAAACAAACCCCCCCCCCACCCCCAAAACAAAACACCCCCACTTTCCCCATTAAACCACCAAACCCACACCAATATCATCAACACCCCTACCCACCTCAATAACCCCCCCACACCCCCCCCCAACCCCCACACCCCCCCTAAATATCAAATCAATCACCCCCAAACCCAATAAAATCCCCACCCAAAAAAACCCCCCCCCCCCCCCCATACAAAACAAAAAACCACCCCAAACCCAACAAAACTAACCCAAACCCCAAAACAATTTCACAACAAAAAAAAATCACATACCCATACAAACCACAATACCCAAAATCATACAAAATAACACCACAAATACAACACCAAATACCCAACCCCCCCACCCAAACCCAAAACCAATCAATTTAATCAACCCCTCAACCACCCAACCCCCCCATCCATACCAAAACAATAAAACCCCAACACCAAACCCCAAAATCCCATCACCCCCCCCCCCCACCAAAACCCCCCAACAACCCCAACAAACCCCCCCAAAACCTATACCCCCCCCCCCATTTTCACATAAAAAAAAAAACCCCAAACACCCCCCCCATCAACCCCCCCCAAAACAAAACCCACACACAAAAAACCCCCCCACCCCCCCCCCCCCCCCCCATCCCCCCCAAACCCATCATACACCCCCAAACCAAAACAAACCCATACCCAATAAACCCATCCCCCCCCAAAAAACCCCCCCATAAAAAAAACCCCCCCAAACACCCCCCCCACACCATTCCACCCCACCCCCCCCCCCCCAAAAACCCCCCAACCCAAAACCCCCCATACCCAAAATTTACCCCACACAACCCCAAATTACATCACACCCCCCCCCCCCCCCCCAAAACAAAAACTCCCAACCAAATCATTACAACCCAAAAACCCAAAAACCCCCACAACCAAAAATCAAACCCAAAAAAAAACCAACCAACAAAACAAAAAAACTAAAAACACCACCCCAAAAAAAAACCCCAACCCAAAAAATTTAACAAAAAAACCCCCAACCAACACCAAAAACCCCCCCAAAACCCTCAAACAAAAACCCCCCCCCCCCCCCAAAATAAACACCCCAACACCAAAAAAACCAAAAAACCCCATCCCCATTAAACCCCCCAAAAAAAAACCAAACAAAACCCCCATCACACACCCCCAACAAACCAAACAAAACCCAAAAAAAAACAAAAAAAAAAAAACCCCCCAAACACAAACCCAAAACCCCCCCCAAAAAAAAACAAAAACCCCCAAAAAACATATAAAACCACAACACAAAACCCCCCCCCCCCCTATCCCCCCCCCCCACCAAAAACCCACCCCCCAACCCCCTCACCCCAACCCCCCCAAATTCCCCCCCCCACCCCCACCCCCAAAAATCACCCCCCCCCACTAAAAACAAACCCCCCATTTTTACAAAACCCCACCTAAAAAAAAACCCAACACCCAAACACCCACCCCCCCACAACACCCCCCAAAAATTACCCCAAAAAACCCCAACCCAAAAAACACCCCCCCCATAAACCCCCCCACCCCAATATAAAAAACCACTTCAAAAACCAAAAACCCAAAAACAAAAAAACCCCCCCCACCCCCCAAACCCCCAAACCCCCCCCCACAATACCCCCCCAAACACCCAACCCCCCACCCCACACAACCAACCAACCCCCCCCCCTACCACCAACCAACCCAAAACACAAAACCCCAACCCCACCCCCCCCCAACACCAATCCCAAAAAACACAAAATCCCAACCCCCCCCCATAATTAACCCCCAAAACCCCCCCCAACCAACCCCCCCCCCCCCACCCCCCAAAACCCCATTTTCAAAATCCACCCCCAACCCCCCCCCCCCCCATCCACCCCACACCACTAAAAAAAAACACACCCCCCCCCCAAAACACCCCCCCACCCCAAAAAACCCCCCAAAAACCCCCCCCAAAAAAAAAAAAACCAACAAACAAAACCCAAAACCCCAAACCCAAACCCCAACCCCCCCACCATCCCAACCCCCCCCCCAACCCAAAAAAAAACCCCCCCACCAAAAAAAAACCCCCAAACCTAATCCAACAAACCAACAAAACCCCCCCACAAAAAAACCCCATAACCCATAACCCAACCACAACCCAAACCCCCCCCCCCCCCCCCAAACAAACCCATAAACACCCCCCAAAAAACACCCACAACCAAAACCCCCCCCACAACCCCAAAAACCCCCCAAAACAAAAACCAACCCAAACACCCCAAACCCAAACTCCCACCCCCACCAAAACCCAACCCCAAATAAACCCCCACCACCCAAAACCCCCCAACATCCCAAACCCAAAACCCCCAAACCACCCCCCCCCACCCCCCCAACCCAACCCCCCCCCACACCAAAACCCCACCACCCCCACCCCCCAAATCCCCCACCCATTCCAAAAAATTTCCAACCCACCCCCACCCCAAAACACCCAAAAATAAACACCCCACCCCCCCAAATTTCCAAAAATCAAATTCCCCCCCCAAACTAAAAAACCCAACAAAAAACCAACCAAAACCCAAACAAACCCCAAATACTACCTAAACCCCCCCCACCCCCCCCCAAACCAAACACAAAAAAATCAAAAACCCAAAACCCCCCCCCCCCCCCCCCCCCAACCATATCATCACACACATACATAAAACCCCCAACCCCCCTAAACACCAACAATAAACCCCACAACCCCAAACCCATTAAACCCCCATCATTCCCCAATCACCCAACAAACCAATACCAAACCCCCCCCATCCCCCCCCCCAATAAAAAATCCCCCCCCCCCCCCCAAAACCCCAACAAACAACCCCCAAACAACAATACCCCCCCAAAACCCCCCCCCCCCCCAAAAACCCCAACCCCAACATTAACCCCCCCCAAACCTAAACCAATACCCCCCCACACCCCACAAATAAACCCCCCCAAACAAAACACAACCCCCCCCATACCCCCATCCACCATCACTTACTCACAACAAAAAAATTCCACCCCCCAACATAACCCCCTTTAAAAACACAATCCCCCCCATTTACCCCAAAAACAAACCCCCTACAACCTTCAAAAAAAAACCCAACCACAACACCCAAAAATCAAACCCCCCCAAAAACCCCCCCAAAAAAAATTCCCCAAAACCACCCACTCAACCAACCCCCCCCCCCCCCCAACCACCCCTTTTCCAAACACCACCCCCCACCATCAAAATAAAACCATAAATACCAAAAATCCCCCCACAAAACCCTAAACACCCCCAAAATCACCCACCCCAAACCCCCTTCCCATAAATATTACAATTTAAATAACCCAACAACCCCCAAATTCCCCACCCCCCCCCCAACCTTACCCAATCCCCAATCCCAACCCAAAACCATAACACCCCAACAAAACCCAAAAACAAACCAAATAACCCAAACCCAAATAAAAAAACATCCCCAAAATCCCCCCACCCAAACCCCATACCCCCCCCAAAACAACCCAACCACCCCACCCCACTAAAAACCCAAACAACACCCACCCCAAACACAACCCCCCCCCCCATTACCCAAACACCCAAACAAACCCCCCCATTTACACCAAACCCCCAACAAATTACAAAACTTAAACAACCCAAAACCCACAACCCAAAAAAACCCACATATCCCCCAACACCCCCACTACCCCCCCCCAAAATTACAACAACAAAACCATACACACCCCCAATAAACCCCCCACAAAAAAACAAACCCCCCCCACCCAACCCATCAAAAATCAAAATCCCACCAAATAAAATAAACCAAAAACCACCCCCCCCCACACCCTCATATACACAAAACCCAAAAAAATAAAAACCCCCCTTAACTGCCCCACCACCCATAAATTAACTACCTATTCTAACCCACCCCACATTTCTATAATCCCATATACAAAATCCATTTGCCCCAAACATATTCCAATTCCCCCACTTTCCAAATCAAATCCCAATACCTCATTAACCTCATCACCCCCCCCACAACCCTTCTGTATACCAATAAAAAACCACATTAAATCTTCATGTCTAAATCCCAACAAACCTTTCTATACACTTCAGTATTCACAATAAAAAATTACCACAATCTATCATCCACCAATTCCAAAATAACTTTCTATCATTAAACAAATAATCAAAAAAAATACATTTATTTAAAAACACCATAATTACACATTATAATTTGTTATCTTAATCTAACACATCTACAAATCTTTCCATCAAAAATCAATCTACTCAACATAAAAAATTAATAATTCACTCTAATCCACATCATAACCCATACAATCTAAAAATCCATAAAAACAAAATATTATGATACACAAAATAAAACATATTCTAAAAAACCAAAATACAAAATGAAAACATACAAAAACAAAACAACCTTTCTGTTAAAGCCCAAACAAAATCCTATCCTCCATTAAACCATTTTATTGTAATTTCCAATACTCTATATAAATAAAAAAAAACATCCCATAAAATAAACCCCAAAATATTACTAACAATCAAATTCATTTTATAAAAAACCCAAAAAAAATAACTCAAATCAAACATCATATTTGATACTTACACCCAAAAAAGTTTATTAATTACCTGAATTAAATTACCAAACAAAAAAACTTTTAAAATTCAATTTAAAACTCGAAAAGACTAACAAACTATTCCTCAACTTCCAAATTAACTCATCACTCTACTATACCCACCTTCCATAATGAAAAACATTTCCCTCTATAATCTAGTAAGTCTTCAATAACATTTAACTAATATAAAAATGATGTGATAAAAAAATCATCCTCAGATGAAGTTTCAAATAACAGGATACATACACACAACTAATAAAAACTATCTCCCAGCTATCCTAAAGTAATCATTCAGGGTTGTTATACCCGTCTCAACATTCCTAATCCTTATGTAATCATAACCCACAATAACAGTGCACATTTTAAAGTCATATTAGTCAGAAATTTAACTCATGTGATATAAACTTACGCATTTATAAAAAATGGTACCCTATCGGAAAATGTTAGGATTCTAAACAAGATATCCACACCTTCCATATAATTGAAGGAGTAATCTGAAACATAAAAATGTTATGTATCAAAGTCTTTAAGCATTCTCAAAACCAAAAAAAAATCCAGTATTAGTACAGAATATAAAGTCTATTCCCACAGTGCTTGGAAGAGAGAAAAGACAAAATGTTCTCAAAATGATCTATGAATCCTTGTTCAGAGCTTATTTTCCTATGTATAGGCCTCATTCTATATTGTCTTTTATCAAGTTGTAAGATCTCCCCTTACAGAGATTAGGACCAATGAAGGAAAGATATAACTTTATATAAATTCCGCAGTATAAGCCCAAAGGTTCTAAACTTGTTGAATGAATAAATGAACAAATCCTTAGTCCCCCCTGAATAATAAAAAACTGACATTTTTTTACCCTCCTCTCTGTATCCCACTGAAAGCTAACCTAAATTATTTATAATAAAAAATAACTGTCAGATTCAACAATCCAAAGAAAAAAACACCCCTACTCTAAGGAAAGAAAGCCATAGGTCTGACAGGAAGGGGGGGGCGCGTCGTTTATGAATATAGGCACTGATCCGGTACCAATTTTCTGTCTTTATTCTCGTACTCATTTACATTTCTGCTACTTTTCGTTTTGCACAATATCCACCAAGAACGTACATTGTCCCCATAATATCTAAACCAAGCCAGTGATTAAAAAAAAAGCTTAAAATAATAAGGAGGGTGAAAGTATCAAACAATGCGCTTCAAGCTGGACAGATTTTTCTTCAGGATATTAGTGAATACATCTTAACCATGTGTTGAAGTAAAACATTGGCTTTGTCAAGTGGGTATCTTGTATTAAACTTTCAAACAGATTGTTAGCAGTGAGATATCGTAAAAATTCAAGTTTGAAACCATCATTGAAAAATGTGCTCACTGTCAAAATAAGTACTAGGTATTTCGACAAATAGAAGACGAAACAGATATAAAAGGCTACTGGTAATAAATTTAAAAAAATATGTGTGGAATAACATGTATGGTGATATTGTGTTTAAACAGAAACTATATGTAAAGTAGAGCAAAGTGAAGTTTAAAAAATATGGAAGAAGAAGAAGACGAAGAAGAAGAAGACGAAGAAAAAGTGGAAGAAGAAGAATCTACCATCCTCTACCGTAGAAAGTATTAAAAGCGTGAACTATATGGGCATAAAACGAACAAAATTCAGCACAAACAAGAAACAATTAAACTCACATATCAGTGCAAGCCTATTGTTTGACTCTTAAACATGCAAAACAAGAAAATACGTGACCCCAAAAAAAAAAAAAAATTGCTACAGACTTTTCTAAATTGCTGCCTGTGCTGAATATGAGATTTAAAATGGTAGTACAAGAACTTCAATGTGGAATTACGGAAAAAACTAGACCACCAAAGGTAGAGTAAAAGGTGAGAAAAGGACGTTATGTATGATGCATATGAAGGACGTTATGTATGATGCATATGAAGGACGTTATGTATGATGCGTATGAAGGACGTTATGTACGATGCATATGAAGGACGTTATGTATGATGCATATGAAGGACATTATGTATGATGCACATGAAGGACGTTATGTATGATGCATATGAAGGACGTTATGTATGATGCATATGAAGGACGTTATGTATAATGCATATGAAGGACACACGATGTAGCAGCTTCCAGAAATAGAGGAAGTCCGAAAACATGAAAGAACGCTGGAGGCGGACGTAGAAACTGAAAAAAGGCGAGATGGAAAGACCTCCAATGAATGACGTGGAATAGAAGGGCTTCACACAAGCTAA